>OY744520.1:4745631-4808131 GCA_963556195.1 Sepiola atlantica
TATAAAAACTAAGATGAGAACAGTCGTTCGAATAATGTAAATGATAAGATTATCAATACTCATGAAAAATATCGGAAACATGATTTGTTATTGTTATATACATTATTCAAATGTTTCCAACTTTCTAACTCATCTCAATACCAAGTAGAGCTGTTTATAAGTATACATTTTTATTTATACAAACATTATTTGTTACATATGTGCATACATGTTTCGGTTGCACTTTTCCAAGAAAGTCAACCTCATCAGACCAAGAATATTTCAGGAATGAAAAATTCTTGGTCTGATGAGGTTGACTTTCTTGGAAAAGTGCAACCGAAACATGTATGCACATATGGAACCAATAATGTTTGTATAAATAAAAATGTATACTTATAACTATATATATATATATATATATATATATATATATATATAATCTTAATCCCTATAATTGTTAACGATGTTTCGACCGTTGTACTCGTCGACATGCTTCGGGTTCGTTCCATTTTAGAGGTTGTCCAACAGAACACTTTCTTTAATCCACGGTATTAGATGATTCCTTTTCTTCATATTTAGTACAAGTTAATGGTTAAATGTTTTTTGCTAAACTTTATTCCAAGCCGTTTGAATTCGATCTCTAGTAAAGAATTCTCAGGTAAGATATCTAAAAAAAATCAACAACATGGGACGCGTAATAAGAGCCGACTTCTCAAGTGGTTTTAATAATAAGCTCAGTTTATAATTCGCAGAATATTTCCTAAGATTACATAAGGCATATAAAGAAAATCGCGGAGTATCACGGCCAATATTCGATTAGAAACTTGGGAAAAATTCCTTATGTACTCATGCTAAAATACAACGTCTGAAAATGTCATTCGTAGAAAAAATAATTGTATATATATATATATATATATATATATATATATATATATATATATATATATATACACATAAAAGTGTATACATATATTTATAAATATATTTATATACATACGCACATATATATATATATATATATATATATATATCGTTATCAGGTCCCACTCGTATCCGAGTATCAGGTTCTCTTGTCTGTTTCTTATCCACCGTGAATATATTCACTCACATAATATATATATATATATATATATATATATATATATATATATGTATATATATATATATATTTATGTATACATATGTATATATATGTATATATATATGTATATATACATATATATACATGTATATATAGATATATATATATATACATATATATATATATACATATATATATATATGTATACATATATATATATACATATATATATATGTATGTATATATAATATATATATATGTATATATAATGGTTTTGTTCATTTAGTTTATATTTGAACTTAATTAATTAATAAAAATGTATATATATATATAAACATATATATATATAAACATCTATATATATATATATATATATATATATATATATATATATATATATATATATATATATATATATATTTACGCCTGATGATGATTTGACGCGTTAAATAGAAATTACTGGCAAAAAAGGAAAGTAAAAGTGAACAAGAAACCCACGGAACTTATACACACCAATTTGACCGACATACTATTCGAAAAATTTTAACAATAAAAAAAGTATTTTCAAGATAAAACAGTTCGAATTATTTGATAATGTTTTCCTAAATAAAAATATCTTGCCTAAATACGCACAGTATAATTATATATGTGTTTATATATGTGTGTGTGTATATATTTATATATATATATATATATATATATATATACACATACATATATATCTATATATATATATATATATATGTACATACAGACACACACACACACGCACATATATATATATATATATATATATATATATATATATATATATATATATATATAATTACGTATATACATAATAACGTTGACACATTTCTTCCCGTTAGATAACAAGTTAAGCGACGTTGAGCCTAGTCTGTACTAGCTAGCTAACGATATCAGGGGGTTTCTGTGGACACCCTTTTGGCTAAGATCAAAGTGTAGTATCTGTTCCGATGGATACTGCACGCCTGTCCTGTGCAGTTCTAGGAGGTCCACTCTCCCAGGCTTTGCCTCCCCTCTTTGGGGAGGAGTAAGTTTATTGCTTACTGTCTGAGGCGCCCCTACCGGGGAATGCCGACGGGGCTGCCCAGGCAATTTTTAAATGGCCAGTGCTCACCTCTCGAGCGCTGGCTTTTCAAACCCCACTTTCTCGACCCGATCTTGGGTCACATCTTACTTGTGGGAGTAAGATAAAACTGGCCTTGTGCCTAACTCCTGGGGAGGAGTAAATAAAACCTATTGGTAAATACTGTCGCCATCCCGCAATTCCTTGCATGGCGACTAATAAAGTGGATGAAAATAAAGGAGGCGTTCTTCCTTCAGGAGTTATGAAAACCCTAATGGGTATGATATATATATATATATATATATATATTTGTTATTGTTAATTATCTATGTGCGTATACGTTTTGTCTCTTTTTTAATCTGGACTCATCAGCATAGAGATATGACTATTCACTATCGGTCATGCCATTCGAAACCCTTGATTACAGTATATATATATATATATATATATATATATATATATATATATATATATATATATATATATATATATATATATATGTCGTTGCATATATTTGAAATCACCAGCGTAGGTGTAAGATTTGCAACCATGAGATTTGCGTCTGCGTGTTCGATATAAGATTGTCCATTCCCTGTTTATCTCCGTAAAATACTTTCAAACCTCATCAGTATTTACTCTTAGAAATGAAACATATAATGAATATACACAGAAATAATTAAAACTATGTACATATATATATATATATATATATATATATATATAAATATATATATATTTATATATGTGTATATGTATATATGAATATATATATATATATATTTATATATGTTTATATATATATATATATTTATATATGTATATATATATATATATATATAAATATATATATATATATATTTATATATGTGTATATATATAAATATATATATATTTATATATGTTTTTATATATATATATATTTATATATGTATATATATATGTATATATATATATATATATATATATATATATATATATACATATATACATATATAATGTATATAATGTGAATTATTTCAGCTTTACTTTACTGGAATATGTGTTAAAATCCTCATAATGATTACACATTTGTATACGAATTCAATCCGATGATTGGATAAACTATGTAACTTCAGTAGAAATAGGCAACAATTATTAATTATATAAAACGATATTGTGTGCATTGTATATACAAGGTCTTCTGTCTTGATTCGATGCTGACTGTTCACGATATAGAGCAGACAGTGAAAGATTACTAGACATGGCGATACGCTTATGATTAGCTGGACTTTTACAAATGACTGGCTTCTCGTTACGTTACTCCACGGCCAACCATTTCTCGGCTTTGATGTCGTGGGTGATTGTCTAGAACAACGGCAGGACTTAATGGCCTGTAGGACATTAAACTATCAATCCCTGCCGCGTGTTTGCAGAATCATGAGTGTGTCACTCCCAGGAGGTCATATCTGTACACTTCGCAACTACATCACAAATACAATTGTTTATTATGTACGGGTACGTCATTGGATTATAATGGCAAACGCTTGTACAACACGCGTACCTGATTTTAGTCTACGTGGTTATATAGGGATGCATGCCCAGGCAAGATAACCAATTATCAAGTTCATCACAGGTTTCACATCAGATGCGTTACCGTATACCTGATTGAAAATCGCATCAAGCCGGGTAATACATAGATAGATTGGTACGTACTTAATTATATTCCGATATATAGACAGATTTACATGAAGGTACGAAGAGATTGGAATAAATAAAAATAACTGGAAAAAAACTATACACACATTAAGGTTGTATACATTATAAATTATCTCGACCCTTTTATTAGGTCTTCTCACACCTATAAACAACCACGTCAAAAAAGCAAACGTAATTTGTTTTTTTGACGTGCTTGTTTATACGTCTGAGGAGACCTAATTAAAGGGTCGAAATAATTTATAATGTATACCACCTAATAGTGTGCAACTTATGGGACATATACATACATATATATATATATATATACATGCATATGTATATATATATATATGATTATTTAAATTTACACTAAAATGTACAAAATCTACGACACTGGTATGTCGATGTTATCGATCAACAGCTGCTACACATTCAGCAAACAATGTTAAATCCGATCTTAACCTTAGATTATATTTGAAAATAAGTTTTAAGCAGCTATTGAACGATAACATCGATATACCAGTGTTTCAGATTTTGTACATTTTTCTGTAAATAAAAATAATCATATATAAAAGCTCTATTTGATATTAAGCACTTTTTATAGGCTCGATTAAAATATTTTTGATTACTATCCTGTTGATTTTTACATTGCTTGGATTATATATATATATATATATATATATATATATATATATATATATATATATATATATATATAATATATATATATATATATATAGTACAGAGAATAAATCGAAGTCAAAATTAAAGTCGAACCAATTTAAATATTGCTTTCTATTTCAGTTGAAGTTTGTTCATGATTGAAGTTATAGTCATCGTGGGGAGTAGAAAATCAGAAAATACATAGTGGAGAAAGGTGTATGTTTGACAAGAACTGGTCCCCATGTTGGATAATGGCCCTATGGGAATGGACGTATCTGTTGGAAATCGTTGGTTTGACTTGCGCGAATTCGTGCGGTGGACCCGTGCAGTCGAGTGCAGAATAAGGGCTGTTCTTACAGTCGGATCTCACAGACGTAACAGGGTCACCGCGTGACGAGACCTAAGATCAAGGGTCAATGTGCACCTGCGATAGAGGCTCAGTGACATCACGGTTTTTTTGGCGTGGGAATCAGAGGGAGCCGTGACGTCAGTTGTTCTCTGCGAGAAGCGAGTTTTAGCAGTCTGGGTTTTGGAGGCGAAATATCAGGCGTGATTTTTAGCATGTACTCAGCAACATACATAGGGGAATTATTTCCATCATAAAATACAGGCGAAAGATCTATTTTACCCCCTCCACGAATGGTCAAGACTTAATTGATAAGTAATTACGAAAGCAGTAATTTGATCTGCCTCTCGACGTTAGTCAATATCTCCCAGCTGACGGATAACTAACGCTTGAAATTAAAAAGAAATTAAATTTAAAAGATTGTCTGTCTTCGGAGTCGGTCATGAAGTTTTGTTGTAGCGGCGATGTTTCGGCAGAAAGAAAGAAGAAAGAATTCAACCACTAGACGACACACCCCTCTACGCGACGAGGAAAGAAGAGGGGGTACTAGAAATTTAAAGGTATGCAAACTATATGATTTTTGGTGTTAAAAAACTGACGAGTGTTTAAACGAGAACTACCACGGCCCGTTTCGGGACGAGTGTACAAAACGATTACTGCCGCGGCCCAAGCAGAGAGGCTATGCAACACCCATGTTGCTCTGATTGTTAAGCACGAAGAAACTTAAAATAGAATAAAGAGAAGTGTTGATGATAACATACACATACGTTGTTGAGTTAAAACTGTTTCTTATGTTTTCTCTTTTTTATTATGTTTCTCATTATTTCCTTATACGTTATATTGTTTTCCCTGTGAGTTAAATCAGACAAACACACATACCTTTTTTTATTATTATACTACAGATGAGCAATTTAACACAATGCATACTAAATTATACCTAAATTTCTGAAAAGTATATATATATATATATATATATATATATATTTATTTTTGTACAAAAAAATTAGTACAACATTCGTACCGTCCGTTTCAAGTACAGAAGGATTTAGCCATCCGGCGCTCTTCAGCTTCTGTTGTCATCTCTTTCGGTAATGTGAAGTCACGTGTCACTTTCGTTTGGACGCGTTATTTGCTTAAAGCGTAATTTGTATGTTTGTTTAAATTTCGTGTAAGGAAGGTTTAATAAGGTTTGAATAAAAGAGGCGGGTAAAAAGTAACAGTTGAGATTTAAAACTGGAAAAGATTTAAAAAAGTATAAAAATTTACAGAAAAATTTAAAATATTTCTATATAAATTCCGTAAGCCAATATTTATTAGTAGCGTATATTTGGCCGTTACTGTTTTGGGGTTTAATGATGTGTCTTCTAAAGGAATTATGGAGATAAAATGGATTATACTTATGAAGAGATAGACAGTTTAAAGAGACAACATTGAGTTCAAACTAAAATCCTGGATTAAAAGACTTTAATTCCATCATAAAAGAATTAAAATAAAAATATCACCCGGGCGGTCTAAGGCCGTAACTCTGCAGGGTGGTTGAATGATTTGTATTCGAGATTTAATATTAGTATTATGGGGTCAATAATATTGGTATTCTGGTTAAGATTGGTTTAGATATAAGAGTAAGGATTGGTTCGGCCAGATTTGATCTGTTTGGGAGATATGGAAGGCAAGCATTATAACCGAGAAATGGTGGGGACTTATGGGAGTAATAATAATGTAAAATGGGGGTGTTATTCTCTTAATGACTGGATAAATATTGTTGAGAAAGTTATAAGTATTGCTCTGGAATAGTGGTCTGGATATGGGCCGATTAAGTTATTTGTTCCTATTTTTTAATTTTATCTATATTTATGAGAGGTGATAGTTTGGAGAATTTTCCTGAGTGGAAGTCGGTATTTTGTAAGCCTTTATGTGTATCGGTAAGTTAAGTTTATGAGGAGTGCTTGTCTCCTGTGGATGCATCCATCCTTTAAAAATTTCATCACGAATATTCAATATATATATATATATATATATATATATATATATATATATATATATATATATATATATATATATCCTAGTCAAATACATGTCCGAGGACGGGTATAAGCTATAAATATAACAGTAGTTTTAAATGTTAATGTGTGTTTTTCTTTTTTTGCGGAGTATCGTACGATTTTTATGACATTCTCCTAAATGGTAAAATTTAAGAAAAAATTAATAATAATGTCCCTTAATACATAACCCATAATTCCTAATGATGTGTTCTATCGTTTAGGATATTAACAAGGACTACATATTATTGAAGCTAAATCGCGTTTTTAAAAATGTATCACTTAATATAACTCAAAATTGGATATAGAACAATTTTTCTCTTAACTTCTTGTATCTCACTTATTTTTAATGTTTTCTTGCGGGCGGAAGCGAGTTAGGGTAGGCGCACCTCCTAAATTGTTAAGTTAACGAAAAAAGTGTACGTGCCTACGTTACACGACGTCTTGCCGACAATATATATTTAAAAAATTCATAGTGATCGGCCCATAAAAATGAAATTATATACACCTAAATGTTAAAATTCACAAAAGAAATATTCTACCTAGTTTACTCACTGTATTTTCTAGTTTAAATGATTAATATATTTTAGTAAACAGGTTTGGTGTCTAAACGGTAAAGCATGCAACAAAATTAATGTTCCAATGTTACTCATCGGGTTACCACGAAATTATGTACTGTGAAATTCATCATTACAGGTTCATGAAAATAGAAAATAAAAATATATCAAAAAAAGTTCAAATTTAAAAATAAATTATATGTCTATGTAACTAAGCGTATGCTTTTGATAATATATATTCTAGAATTTCTAATCTTCTTCTTTCGTGTGAATCAGATTATTCTGGTGTTGGCATTAGTTCCCCCGATGTTTCTCTAGTTTGACATCTTTCTGGAAAGACATCAGGTACTTACGGGAAGGACCACGAGAAGGTTGCCAACATCCCTAAGTGAAAGTCGTACTGTGGAACCGACTGGATTCGAACTGGGAACACCCAGGTCTTCAGTCCGTGTCGTTATCCACTTAACCTCAGCCACCTCCCAGAATGTATAATGATCAATACATTAATTTCGAAGATTACCATGTACATATATATATATATATATATATATATATATATAAATATATATATATATATATATATGAATAAATATATATATATATATATATATATATATATATATATATATATATATATATATAACGATTAAGTGCTGAAAAGATATGTATGGCAATTAAGCTACACAGCAGCTTCCGCGTTTCATCCCCGTAAGGAATCGTCAGACTAAAATGTGTGTCTCTCTCTCTCTCTCTCTCTCTCTCTCTCTCTCTCTCTCTCTCTATATATATATATATATATATATATATATATATATATATATATATATACGTAATAAACATGCTTAACATCATCTCTCTCTCTCTCTTTATATATATATATATATATATATATATATATATATATATATATATATATATATATATATATATATATATATATATATATATATATATATATATATATATATGTAAAAAGAGAGCGAGAGAGTGGGGGAGAGGGAAACAGAATACGTTGTATTTAAAAACAATACGTAACAATGTCTGACGGATGTACACGGGTTTTATTGATATGGTCATGTTTGATCTGGGGTCCAGTTCGTTTCGCAGAAACCAGATCGATTCATATTACCACTTTTCAACAAACGAAGGCTCATAGAAAAATGGGAACAGCTTTTGCCTCTTGAAAGTGCTGAGATATATCGATCTGTTTCTTGCTCGCCGAATTCAACCCCAGATCTAGTATGACCATATCAATCAAACACGAGTACACCAACATACATTTTTATTTATAGTTTTTTAAATGAAACCCTATACTCGTTGTCGGTGGTGAGAACACCCATCTCTTTAAAAGCATATGCCATCAAGCTTTGATAATCGGAAGTCATTATCATCCTCCCATGATAATAGTGGAACGATCCTCTTTTTAGCTAACCAACAGCGCCTTCCTTATTCATGCCATAGTGTTTCTATAAAATATTTGGCACGTCGTTGGTTGGCCTATTCTTTGACTTTTCTACTCTGGAAGATCTTGATGTATTTATGGCAAGACTTTTGGTTGAGTCTCATGAATGCCTATTTCGTGTGTCTATCGTATTTGTGAGATAGTCTTGTTTAAAATCTTTAGACAGTTTTATGATTAAGGTTGTTATACTGGCTCTTGTTTCTTGATGCTGATGTACCATCTTACGGCTTAGATCTTTAGAAGTTCATCATATATTCGTCAGTGCTCAATATAGTGGCTCGATGTTGATGGTTAACTCCTGGGAGATCAACACCTCCTGGTCCTCTGGTACAGCCTTGGTAGACACTGGCTTCTATACATTACTGTTTTTAGTGTTAACATTTTTCTTGTGTTATAGTCTAGCCCGTTGATGTCATTTTGGGGCCAGTCTATAATTCTAAAGCATAACTGGCATGACAAGTTGGTTAATGTCAGTTATTTTGTTTTTATTTTTAAACTGTGTGTTTGCAAATTTTTATTACACAGCGTGCATATGCTCCGCCTTTCTTCTCTTATCTTCGCGTGTTTGTATTGAATCATATTCTTCAATACCAAGGTATTCGTATTGTTCCTGCCTTTCTGCGTATTTGAAGGCAGTCTATTCGTCAAGTAGTATGTTTTCCATGTGGATTTTCTTCCAGCTCTGAGGGAGCACTTGACACATTTGCCTAGTCCAAACTTCATTTCAATGTCATTGGGGAAAATATGTAACGGATCCATTGCCAAGGAAAAAGGTAGAGGAGATATGCTGTCTTCTTAAAAGAGTCCTTTTTGGATCTGGACCTTAGGGAATTTTATTGTTCCATTAGTGTGGCTTAATGCATGGTTGTTGGCAACATGTTTGTATGGTTAGCTATGGGGTTCTTGATTACCGGATGAATTTTGTATAATTCAAGGCACCGTAGTATCTACGATTAGGCTACACTATCAGATGCCTTTTTCGTAATCTATCCATGCCATGATAGGGTGTATCTGCCGCTTTCTATGGTATTCATAAAATATGTTGTTAATTAACAACTTGCCTTTTTTTCGCGGTACTTTCTAGAAGAGAGGTGGTCATAGATGCTGCCTGCAACCAGGCCTTGCAATTCGTAGTGAGACAGCAGATTAGTCTGTATTTATTAGGGTTTTGTGTCTCACTCGTTTAGGGTATGTATCGCCTATTACATATCACAATAAGAAGTGTTAATTATTATAGTAGTCTTAACTATCATCATATGCAGTAATAAATGCCCTTTCAACCGTCACTTTTAAGTAATATCTTGTGGAGTTTGAATATTCAATCTTAAATATGGGCAATCATAATTGATAATAATAGAATAATTACCACTTCTGCTCGGTCCGGGCTGATGGAACAAGATCAATCTACCCATAGTAGATTAAATAAAATGTTTAGTTTCATTGTTTAATAGTGTTCTGAGTTACTCAGAAATATTTAAAATTTCGAAAAGATACACCTAAAAAGATAAGAAGATACATCGGTCGAAACGTTGTAAAACTAACACCCACGATGAGAATAGTCGTCGAATAATTCAAATAATAATACTCCTTCTTTTTATCCTTTATCAGATAGTAAACTGACAAATTGTAAGCATAATTCTCTCTAGAATAGAATGTATCCAACGCATGTATCCACTAAGCTATACATCCAGTAAGCTTATTCTTACATACATGATGTAGACTGTTGTCCTCATAGTATCTGTCTTCATTTCCGCAGCCTTCACATACTTTTAGTAGCTGTAATCTTCGATGTTCTACCTATCTATTTTTATGATAGTAACTTTCCGGGAATTAAAAGACTTTTCCGAGGTACATTTTTCTCATTCCGCTTCTCATATCTTTTTAGATACCTTATATATTGTAAGTGTTCTTAAGTCCCCTCCCCGGATATTGTACTCAGAACATTTGAGTAGAATTCGGTTCAAAATATTTCTTAACCAACGCGTGTATCTACTAGACAATATAGATTACTTTCTGCATGCAATTATTGTTCTTATCTCGGTGTTAGCCATTGTAATTTTCTTCTTTGTTTAACTGATCTATGTCGAGAGTTCAAATTAAATCAGTTATTTATTCGGCTCTAGTAGACCGCTCTCAGTCCCTGTACCTTTCGTTTCACATCTATCGTGACATTTATTATAAACCCTGTGTATCGCTTTATTGCAGGTCAATATTTTTTTAATTTTGAAATTGCTATGAAACGCAGAGAAGTGAAATTTGGTACAATGGAAGAGCATAACAAAGTGCCTTATTTCCCTGATTTTTGTGGAATTTGAACAAATATTTTGAAAGTTATGCTAATTTTTCTATTTTCTGGTAATTTTAAGTGTGTATCACTTTATTGCAAGTGTCTAACAATGTATATTTTCGGTAATAAAACAATATTCTAACTTCATATTTCTATTTATATGAAATAAAGAACATATCCAGTAACAATATTAACCAAAAACAAGAACGAATTTCACATTATTTGGTTTAAGGAAATATTTATTTATCAACATAACTCCCATGCTTCAAAATCACTTTGAATAGCCTCTTGTCAACTGATGATGTCAATCGGCGGATTTGAGATGATGTGATGCTATAGGAAACTTCCAAAATCTTCCTCCAAAGTTCATCCTTCGACGAAAATTGAACACCTCCTTCATAAACTTTCATCTTTATTATTGCTCAATTGGATTTATATCTGGAGAACAAAGTGGCCATGTCATCAAATTTTCTCCACTAATGACTAATGACTTAAGGTAGGATGCCGTAGCCTTGGCTGAGTGGGATGGCGCATTGTCGTGCATAAAAATCAATTTGCGGTGACGCGCCAATGGAAGGTCATCAAGCCATGGTGACAAATGCTCATTTAAAAATAAAATATAAGACTGGCTTGTCAGTTTGACACCTTCTGGCACTCGAAATGGTCCAATTAGTTCATCGCAGATTATTCCAGCCCAAAACATGACACCTCCACCTCCCTGTTGACGACGGAATCGATGAGGGGTAGGGAATCCAAGAGGACTCCAAACTTTGGCCCACCCATCTGGTCCATCAAGGGTTGCTCTGGCCTCATCGGTGAAAAGAACATTTTCAAAGCTGGTTTTCATGTATTTCTGAGCCCAAGCCAAACGTTTTTCCTTATGAGTTTGGTTTAAAACCGGTCTTGCTATGGGCTTAATGCTTCTTGCAATTTCGTTTAAGACATTGCAGCGTGTCTTTCTGGACAAGGAAGATATTCCAGCCTTGTCAAATATAGCAGCACTGTTGCTGCCCGGCTGCTTGATAAGTTGACGGCGAATCTTTCTAACATCACGAGCAGAAACTGACTTTCTTGTGTTTTTGTCCTTCCTTTGTTTGATGTTTGGATTTTCAACGAATGAAGACAATGTTCTTCGATCTCTTCCAAGCTCCTTGGCTAGATCTACGAGAGATAAACCTTCTGCAAGGCCTGCAACAACACGTACCTTTTCACTTGCTGTCAATCGACCCTTTCTAGGCATTTTGGGAGACCTGCAATAAAGTGATACACACTTTAAATTAACAGAAAATAGAAAAATTAGCATAATTTTCAAAATATTTGTTCAAATTCCACAAAAATCAGGGAAATAAGGCACCTTGTTATGCTCTTCCAGTGTACCAAATTTCACTTCTCTGCGTTTCATAGCAATTTCAAAATTTAAAAAATATTGACCTGCAATAAAGCGATACACAGGGTTTATACAGTCTTTTTTACCTGTCACTGAATTTACAACATTTCAGTGGAAGTCATTCCAGATTGCCTTTATGCAACCGTGTTTATCCACTAGGCAATGTATCCAGCAATGTTTTGTGCATTATTGCTTCATATTCGGACTACTTTCCCCAATAAGGGTTACAAATAGTTAGCTCATATGAAGTTAACAAATATCAAACGATAGTCGGATCAATCACTCTCACGTATGCATCCATGCCGTTTAGAAAAGTCTGGTTCCACTGACCTCCCTCGAGCTGTGGATAAAATATCAGATCGGATTCAATGATTCGTGTTTAATGAAACGTTCCTAATAAATATTACATTTAATGAAACGTGTCTAATAAATATTACATTTCCGCATTAAACAGCACAAAAAGGTTTATTATCTCTTAAAATCGACAAACCGAACCAGACTTAATCCAGTTGGGATGACTGGCACAACCGGAAAATAAATGAAAAGGAAAAATGTTCTCTGCAACTGGGAATCTAGCATTATTATTGTATTTATATCCATGAAAAACGACATATGTTTATGCGTTTGAGTAGCTGCACATCTGAAATATTGTTCACAGATACACGTAGACAATGTGCAGAACTTTACTGCGGACGTCGGTCATGATCAGGGTGTTGTCCGAGAAGAGCATGCAATGTACTCTTCTCAATTCTATGCAAATCACTCGAACGAACTTCAGAGAATTCGAAATGCATCCACCCACGAGAATAACGCAGTGTGTGGATATTGAAGTGAAAATATTTTTAACTTTACAACATTTACATATTAACACTACACTTGAAATCAATGTCATTATGTCTAGTATTTAGTTGTTCGGCCCTTCTTGCGTCATTGTTAGGTGCCCTTAAAGAGGATACATGGTTTCTGAATCTATCATAAAAGCTGGAATTAGTGGACCCAATATACGTGCAACGTTGTTGAAAGAAATAGAAATAGAACACACATTGGGTCCAGACTTACCGACATATTTATAGGCCTCTAATATAGAGAGAATAAAAGAATGACTTCATATCCACGATTAATAAATCAGGCCATATGTATTATAGTATTATTAATTGTATCTTTATATAGGAAGGAAATGGTATCTCTTATAGCCTCCTTTTTAATTTGAGCAAAGGGAAGGTAACCCGCCTGGTTTCTGACAAGAGTTCCGGCCTTTACATCAATGTTTGAGCTTATGTGGTAAAAATCAAGAAGTATGGAAGATGCTCTTGAAATATATTTAATATGCATATTTAGAATAATAATGATTCAGTTTGGAATGGTATTTTTAACTTTAGTACAGCTGTGTTTTGAATTTAAATTACGTCAATTTTACGAGGAGTTTTTTTTTTTGCAAGTTGACTAATTGGTTTATTACAAAAAGGATAATTATACTTAAACAAGTTTAGCATATTAGTCCCTTATAATATATTGACGGTTAATATGCGTATTTTTCATAGCTCCGCTTTAGATAATAAGATGCCTTTCTTCCCTAAGTAGTGATTTCTGAGACGCTCACGATGAAGCTTATCCGATGTGAGTTGCTCGTTTGTCAGATATTTGTTTTGTCGCATTGCTATGTATTTTTTTTATTGAGAACATTTTTGGCTTCCTGATTAGTTTTTAAAAGAATAATCTGGTATTGACATACAAATGTGAGTAGGTACCATAAGTGTTATTTTTGAAAGAATGACTTCTAAGATGAATAAAATCGTGGCCTTTAGAATCTAAGAAAATGTCGTATATATATATATATATATATATATATATATATATATATATATATATATATTTATAATAAGTAATAAGTAAGAAACTAAAAGTAAAACTTTCAGTAGAAAGTACATATATATATATATATATACATACATATATATATATATATATGTGTGCGTGTGTGTGTGTGTATGTGTGTGGAGGAAAAGTATCGTTCACTGAGAAGCATTGATAAGGTATAGAATATTATATAATAAAAATTAGAAACATTTTCAAATGCAAGATTGAATAAATTATTTTAATCTTAAATTATTTTTAATTAATTAACTTATTCGCAAATAAGCATAATTGCGTCATATTCTTTGATTTTGTTGCTATTTGCTGATGTGAAGTCCGAATAGTGGTCAGTGATTAGTAATGCGAATTATGTGTTTGTGAACACGAGACATATATCATGTTAGAATATAAAAATATTGTATTCACTTAGAAGCATTCATAAGTTTAGAATATTAAAATAATTGAAAATTAAAAGGATATCAGATAAACAAAAGAAAAAAAGTTTGTTTATTTTTGTTTTGTGTTTTTTGATGAAAAAAAAAGAAATAACAAAATACTGGTCAACTGTGATGATTGAATTTTATTCCGTTATTAAAGTAAGATTGAAGTTAAAAAGAAATAATAAATTAATCTTGCATTGATAATGGCTTATATTTTCAATTTATAATACTGACCCAGCAATGCTTGAACACTGAACTCTAGCACGCCAATACTTTCTTCGTTCGACAGCCAGAATTTGAATTTATAAGCGCCAATGACATCGGCGTGGATACATCATAACAAGGATATTTCGTCAGCAAAACAAAAGAAAAAAGTTTGTTTATTTTTGTTTTTGTGTTTTTGCTGAAAAAAATGACACAATACTGGTCAACTCTGATGATGTAATTTTATTCTAAAATTAATAAGATTAAAGTAAAAAAAAAAAAAAATTAATCTTGAATTGATAATGGCTTATATATATATGTATATAGTGTGTGTATATTTAGGCAGCATTATTTCTATTAAGTAAACATTGTTAAACATAACAAGTTATTTTACTTGATTATACTTTTTTATTTTTTTCAATGATAATAATAATTTTTATGTTGTAAAAGCAAAATAAAATCAATTAATGTTTGATAAGTATAACTGGCACTATCGATTCTTTACTTAATCATATTAATGTTGTTTTTATTCTATTCTTTTTAGCAGTTTTAGTTGTTTTGTTATCACCTGAAAATGATTAAATGAAGTATCGAATGTGTTAGCGTTACTTATTGAATATTCATTAACCTATTTGATTTTGACACGAGAAAAGATTATCGGATAAATGGGAAAATGAAAAGGTATAATAAAACAGTATAATTATGTTATGTTTAACAATGTTTTCATATATATATATATATATATATATATATATATATATATATATATATAGATGTTGTATGTGTGTGTGTGTGTTGTGTGTGTGTGTGTGCGTGTGTGACCTTAAAGGCAAGGCACAGAGATATGTTGCCAGAAAACACAACCACGAAGTTGGTTTGTTATGTTTGTTTTGTTTTACGGCATATAGCAATTCATATAAATAATCGAGTTTCGATATTTTTACTTTCTTGAGTCTGTTTTGTTTACATTCCCCGATAGAATCAGATAACTAATGTGTAGCTTTCAGATGAGAGTTTAAAACGAACCTCAACTGTTGTAGAGAAAAATACTAATACCAAGAAATGTTTAAATTCTGTTTTAATTTGGTTTTATTTTGTTACTTTCTATATAATAATCCTGCTTGTGCCTTAAGTATCACAATTGTAATGCTGCTAATACGCGTAGCTGTAATCAAAGGGACGTAATTCATCAAAACTCGACGCAGCAATATTATTAATAAATTGTATATATAAATTGTCTGTATATATAAATCAGAAGCAGACAATTTTTTTTATCAAGACTGGTTTAATGACAACGGTTTTACCTTCCAAACTATTCAACCAAACTTTGTCAGAATAGATATGTGTACAACCAACTATAAACTATATCTATACAAATTTAACAAATCTAGTTTTAATTAAGTTGAATATTTTTTATATTATTAGAAATGTTTTTAAAACAGAAACAAAAATACATATTTTACTTGTACTATAAATGAAACTAAAATTGCCACATTTCTTAATGTTGGGAATTTCTTTAAAAATGCAATTTAAATGGGGTAAGCAATACGATAATTCGTACGGACTGTCATCAATTATTATTCATAGCATGATACGTTTATTTTTAGAACAGTGTTTTTATGGAGAATGGTATCGAATAATAAATGAACAACATGAGAGCGCATAAAGGTTATTCACATCCCCAGGGAAATGGATGCAAGAGACCCCACATGACTCGACCACTAAATACAGACGTCGTCGGTTTGCTCCGGGATCCAATTCATCATCGCCACATCTCGATAAATGTACAGCAATCTATTAGAATATTAATATGATAGACGCAATTTTAAATGTAGCCCACTTTGGATATTGCAGAACTTCTCAAAATACAAAACGAAAAAAATAAGCAAAATCATTACAAACGTGAGAAAACTTAGTGACTGCCTCAGACGACTAGGAGAGGAACATTACGACCAGTGGAGGAACATTAGAAAGGCTATCAACTATTTATTAGAATTACAAGCAAAAACAAATACGTAGTTATCCAGTTAAACTGTTCAACTAACAGCCGATTACGAATAAAATATCTTACGGGGCTATTAAAATACATAAGAAGGACTGCAGCGAATTAACTATATCTATTCACACTTAGGGATCTTAATAGAAACGTACAATAATATATAGATATACATATGTATTATATGAGAAATGTTGATTATATATTGAGTGTTACTGGTGTTTAGGGAGATATGGGAAAACCGGCTCGTAGAACTAGTTATTACACACATCTATCTATAACTATACATCGAGTCATCAGAGACGGAAATATGAGACGCTGAACCTCTTCATGAGTTAAAATAGAAATTTTGAAGTGAAAAATAAAAATAAAGTTAGATAACTAAATAAATAAAATTTAGTAAATATATAAAACAAGTATTAGTAAAGAAAATACTGAATGTTCTTAAATCCTGTTAGTAAACAGTTGGTAATAGGATGTGCTGCATTTCGGTGATGATAGCTGATGTTGAAATATAATTGGGAGAAAATTAACTAGAAATGTATGTATAGTTTTAAAAATAGTTTAAAGGATTAAGTAAATATTTGAACTTTATGGATGTATATATATATATATATATATATATATATATATATATATATATATATATATATTATAATATTAAATGAAGTACTAAAATAAGGTGTCAATCAAATTTTATTAGAATTCAAAGTTCAAGCAAAGTATCCTTAAGTCCTTAGCTCATGAGTTTTCAAAGATAATTCTTCTCTTCAGAGGACAATTACCGCAGTTCTTCCTCTGAAGAGAAGAATTATTTTTGAAAACTCATGAGCTAAGGACTTAGGGATACTTTGCTTGAAATTTGAATTCTAATAAAATTTGATTGACACCTTATTTTATTACTTCATTTTATATTATAATATTAATGCTCTATCCAGTTTATTGACGCTTATATCTTTTGTTGGATTGCTTCATATATATATATATATATATATATATATATATATATATATATATATATATATAAATGAATTAGTTTCGTTTATACTGGCCAAAACAAAGGTATGTAATTATATCTCCTGAATTCAAAATCATAATATAATAGCGCTTAGTCATGTCTGGATGAGTGATCATGTATTTTTAAACATCAGAGGTTGATTGAAAAGCATTGACTATTCAATTGTATTCTTTTCGTCATTCCTGCATTTAGAAACATATGAAACTGAGAACACATATTGTATTCAGGTTTTTGATCTTTCCCAAGATTCAAAACTTCGTGTTATTGGTAGGAGATCGTTTATAAAATCCATCACATGTTGCTCTATTTCGATCCTACTCAATTTTGTGTTGTTATTTTTTTTTAAATGATTATGAATATTTCCATTTCAAGTTGCCCGAGTTGGAGTTCGTAAAAAGTATGTGCTTACGAAGAAAGTCATTAAATGTTCAAGTTTTAACTCTGGTGTAAAGATGATAGTAACATTGGATGTTTTGAAACGCGTGTACACATGGAAAATATTGTTGCGTGTTGACATTTTTGCAGTATGAGTACAAACAATTAATGATTTCATAAATGTTCTTGTTAAATGTATGCTATTTTCAGGGTAACTCCTGCTTGAGAGCTCAATGCAGTTATAGAGCAAAATATAAATATCAGTTGAATGTAATGACATGAGAATCAATTTCTGAAAATAGGAACAGAACAATATCAATACAGCATACTTTGTACGCACAAAAGAGCTTCATATTTTAGGTATAGAATTAAACGATATTATGCGTTATCGTAACACTTTACTGCAAAATTCGATCGTCAGAAATGTATTTATACAATAGATAACGTCTTCAGGACAGAATACAAAGTTATACCCACTGAGAAAAAGAATTATAACATATCTAACAATATAAAAAAGTAGTTGTTTCATATATTCATAAAAACATTTGATATTTCAGAATTAGTTCATTTAGTCAGTTACAATTTGCATTCAAGCGTATAAAGATGTTTATTATTTTATTAATACAAAATAATTACATTTTTAGCTGTTAAATTCATCCTGCTACTTTGAGTTTCATCTATATTCATATTTCTTTAGGTCCTTCACTATCCACCAAGCTCCAACCCCTATCCCACCGCCGCAATGTTGCTTCCTTGTGCCTGTTTTACAAGTACTTCAATGGATTGTGCTCTGATTAACTTGCTGCTCTGGTGCCTCCACGACGCAAATTTACTAGACCAACTCGACAATCTGCCAAATCTCATCGATTCACTGTGGAAGTTCCCTGATGCCGAAGAGCTTTCTACTCAAAAAGCTTATTTCCTCGTGCTGCTGGACTCTGGAACTCCCTCTCTGCTCTCTGTTTTCCTGACGGTACTGACATGCAGAAATGTAAAACTAATGCAACCAGACATCTCGCTGCACAGCTCCTAATTTAGGTTGATTACCCCTACAAAAACAAAAACTCTCATCCTTTTTCTCAGTAGCCCCTTACGTCTACAGTAGCGATCTGCCTTGTTTGGGGTGAACTATGTTGAAAAAAAAAGAATCATACGAGGAAGCCAATTTTCGAACTAGACTTCAGAGTTCGCCAACCCTAAATATTCCTTCCAGCATTTCATTCCGCGTGAGTACAGATGCGCCATTCAATTTCACATGCAAATAATTAAGTTGTGTTTTTCACCAAAATCTGCCATACAATATATTTCCCTTCATACCTCATCTAGTTTTAATGCCACACTTGTTTGTTTTTATTTTTCCTTCGTTTTTAAGTTAAAGTTTATGTGTGGAACAAACATCTAACACAGAACTCAAGTGGTGCCACTAATAAAAACAACATACGATTCTTATAAAGCAATAACCTACAAATGACACGTGTTAAAGTTTGAGTATTTCTCTACAAATGACAATTACTGAAAGGAAAATACTGTTGCATATTTTCAAAACAATGGAAACATCCGAATTTCGTGTGTTTATGAAGCATTACTTTCTGATGGGAAAAATACCGTTGAAGCAAAAACTTGAATTGGTAAGTGTTATTCGGGCTCTGGCTCACCAGAAACAACGGTTACGAAGTGTTAAGCTGTCTTTAAACGCGATCGTACATACACAAATGATGCTGAGGTCGATCAAACGCGGTAGTTGTCCCGAAAACATTTTTAAAAGTCTATTAACTCGTTTAGCTCGATTATAAATTGAAATTTCAGGAGATAGCAGAGGAATCGAAGATATTATAAGGCAAGGTATTCATGAATTTGCATGAACATCTTTCAATGAGAAAGTTGTGTTCAAAGTGGGTTTCGCGGTTGTTCACGTTGTTATTATGTGAATTACCATTTCGTCTCTTTATCTCTTTGTCTTATTATTATGTACTCACAAGGAGTTCTCACACAGACAGTAATTGCTCACTGCTAATCACCAGTGGTGTTCCCTGGAGTTGGAGTGACAAAAAATATCCCTACATTTCTAGTGCTCTCCACCTTTTTCGATAACTACTGCAAATAAATTTACGTTATCACAACAGACGCTTACCATCGATTACTTTTGGTAACAACCATTGCCCTTATTTGGAATTCGGATGGCAATAAGCCTCCCCAATGTGCCAGTGCTCTCCGCGGAGGTCTGGTTAGTGCTATCCCTCCTCGGTCTTTGAATCCTCCTTACCCTTCACGACTGTTTTGTGTGGTATCAGCCAATGCTGATGCCATCACCGTTGTTCAGGGGGTGGAGGGTAGTTATTATTATTATTATTATTATTATTATTATTATTATTATTATTATTATTATTATTATTATTATTATTATTTACTTACTAGGAGTTTACATACAAAACGTCACTGCTCACCGATAATAGACACTGGTATTAACTGGAGTGTGAGTTAGCTAACAACGACCGTTGGTATTTCGAGTGGCCATACGCCTCGCAAGATCCCAGTGTTCTCCTCAACCTTCCATTGGAGGTCTAGTTAGTGTTCTCCTTCTTCTGACTTTCGATCATTCTTGACACGTCACGGCTACCTTATGTAGTACCAGTTGAGTTTGTTGCTCACAATATGTGCGTGTGTGTGTTTTGGGGAGAGGGTGTAAAATTATTGGATTTCATTATTATTAATAGTAGTAGTAGTAATAGTAGTCTAGTAGTAGTAGTAGTAGTAGTAGGCTTCACTCATTCAGAGTTTTCACATGAGTCATCATTGGTGATTGTTCACTGACAATAACAATTAGTGTTCGCTTGCAGTCTGAGTGACTACAGGCCCCCTAAAGTTTCCAACCATCGCCACCTTTTTCTGATAACATTTGCAAATCATTTTGCATAATCGCAACATTCTTCTACCATAGATGTCTCACTAGCAAGGATTTGAGGGGCAATTAACCTTCCCAAGATCCCAGTACTGTCACACCTTTCCAGTTAGGGCCTGTTTAGTGGTCTTCCGTCTTGATCTTTCCCCTTGACCCACACAATCAATTTATGTCGTATGATACAAGCTTGTTATTGTTACGTTGTGGTTTTGCGAACGTAATTAAAATGATTAAATCGTTCTTAAACTAAATCACATATATGTAACATACGGGACCCTTCCACATGATAACAATTCTTAAGTTGTCGCGTCCTGAAATTCGAAAAGTTAGAACCGTTATCAAAAAGTGTTTTTACTGTTTCAAATCTCGTTTTCAACTGGTCTTCACTCCATTAAACTCTCAGTGATCTATTTTCTCTTAACTTACGCGTGTTTTGCGTTATTGGTCACATCCACTGCTGTCGCATATTTTACACTCTTGTAATGTGTCCCATCGATCATACGATGATCATCAATTCTTTTTAAACGTCTTTTTTTAGTTTTTCTTAACAAGTTGTCCTTTTATAAATCAGTTGAAAAGTTACCTGTTATTTGTGTTTTGCTCTTTCATCGTTGTCCGTAATCGGATAGATGTCTGCTACGGTTTCGTCTTTTCGTTGTGCCGTGGAGTTTGGCTCTCTTTGTTATCTCTCTTTTCTCGGCCGTCTATCGTCTCGTGTGGTGTATCTGTTTTCTGGAAATAAAACGACAAATCTTGAGAGGTTCCAAGAGACTAACGCTTTGTAGATAGACCGCCGTTTCCTAGATTAAATTATCTTACATTCTAAGTTTCTAACTCAGCTAATCTTCTGACTGGACAACGGGGGGGGGGGGGGAATGGATGGTTTATTTTCGTCTCGAATGAAACGAAAAATTTAAGTTTCCCGATCATTTTTAGACGTCTGCTGCTTCAGTAGGTCATAGCAAACTGCATCGATCCTCGTCTCGAAAGCAACACGTGACGTCACGTAGCCTTCGTTCGCTACAACCAATCACGTAATCGCATTTCCTCTCGCTGTGTGTCTAACTCCACTGACCCTAAATGTTTATCTCGGTCAAATCATATCTACGTGTTATTACGTTGAGAATGAATAATTCACCAAGATCGCATGCCATCCTAACCTGTATTCAATTTATCAATTTCACCTGATTCACAATTCATACTAGTTGAAGTGCCCCTCTTGAAATGTATATGGGCCCTCTTAATATGACAGTATCACTTATTTTTAGGGTGTCGGTGTCAGGTTATCGTGTTTCTGGTTGTTTCAGTTCTCTTACGCTCGTGTCTTCTTGCTATGTCTTCGCTTTATTTCTATTTCAACTTTTGTGTTGCTATTATTATTATCATCATTTTTTATTATTATTATTATTATTATTATTATTATTATTATTATTATTATTATTATTATTATTATTATTATTATTATTATTATTACGTGAGTTGTAATGTGACACTTATAATCGTAAGTGTCTGCCTGGTTTTGTCCACTTGTTGACGAGAGTGACTCTTCAAAAATCGACCAGAAGAAAAAAGAATGTAATCTCGTCATTCGGATAATCGAAGCCACTTCTAATACGGAAGGTAGGTATATTTGTATTTTTTTTTTATCTTTCATATCGACTGTTTTTTTGTTTATTTAATACTGAAACACAATACCTATCTAAATGATTCATTGTGCACGATTCGTTTGACAGATGAGGCCCAAACTTTAACTACAGCTGACACATCACCTCCGACCAACTTAGCGTTGACGACGGAGCAGCAGAGTTTTTTTCTATCGAAGACAGCAGTTGAAGGATGATTACAATTAGGAAGCTTGGAAAGTTCGGTCGCTTTTTTTAAGATGGGAGAAAAGAATGCTAATTTGTATATTACATGTGACAGGAGATGTAGATTTCTTATTGAGAGGTATGCCGAGCGCAAGTGTTGCGAGAAAGAACAGATGGTGTCAGTCAAATGAACCGTTATAATGAATGTATTGTCTATTGTTTTTTTTATTCTGGATATCGATCGTTTTGGTTTATGCAATGCTTAAAAGCAATGTCTATTGTAAAGGATGTATTGTATGTGATATGCTTGGTGGATTTTGATAGTTTATGCATGGCTAAATATACAGAATACGCGGGTTAATACCTTAGCAAAAGAGTTCGAATCTCTGGTTCTTTTCTAAAAAACATTCACATCAAGAACTCACCAAACTACCACCATTGCAAATAATTTTCATTTCTTCTCGATCTACCAAACAATATTTCCATTAACAAAGTTTCTTGCCAGGAAAATGTTATCTTTGGAGTACATTACCACGGGACTGCTACCCTGCACACTACAACGTGGTTTTATGTTTCGAAATCGTTTTCGATGAGATTTGATGATTTGTATCATTTGGATTATGTAGACTAATGTTTTTTATCTTTGAACTTATTGTCACAATGTTTCAGCCGATGTAACCTCCGACCTTCATTAGGTACATCTTTTCGGACTCGGAAATCTATCCGGAATTTTGAAATGAACTTTTTGATTAAATAACGTGAGTAGAATGTTCTCATTCCGTCAGCCATAAACGAGAAGAATTCTTATGTCATTTTTATTTTATTTTTATTGAATAACGCCTGCACATAGGTTTGAACCATCAACTTCCACATGGACACGTGATGCTGCGGGTTTAATTATGAAGTAAAATCAATTTTAATTGACAGTCTACTCTCTTATACTCGAATTTTTATTTGTGTTTTGGCCAAGATCAAAGTGTAGTATCTGTTCCGATGGATACTGCACCCCATACTGGTGTTGTCTTGGCCTTCGGATCTTGATTTACGCCGGTCATTGGGTCTGTCCTGTGCAGTTCTTGGAGGTCCACCTTCCCAGGCTTTGCCTCTCCTCTTTGGGGAGGAATAAGTTTATGTCTTACTGCCTGAGGCGCCCCTACCGGGGAATGCCGACGGGGCTGTCCAGGCAATTTTTAAACCCCACTTTCCCGACCCGACCTTATTTTTTTCATAGCGACATGTTTATCGCTAGTAGAAGGTAGAATCCGTAAGATGAAAAAAAATTCATGTACCCCTGACGAAGACGTATTACGTCGAAAATGTGGGACTACTTTAAATAAATTACTATTTATTTTTTTTAAAATGCATTCTTAGGCTTCAAACATATTTCTTACATTTCAATATTGAATGCTTTCTAATGGAAGACCAACATATTTTATCTTTAATGCGTGTCCGCGCATCTTTCCCTAAAAGACTTCGACATTTGAACTCTAACCGAACCAACATCTTACGGATTCTACCTTCTACTAGCGATAAACATGTCGCTATGAAAAAAAATGCATTCTTAGGCTTCAAACGTCTTTCTTACATATCAATATTGAATGCTTTCTAATGGGAGACTAACATATCTTCTTATCTTAAATGCGTGTCTGCGCCTCTTTCCCTAAAAGACTTCGACATTTGAACTATAACCGAATCAACATCTTACGGATTCTACCTTCTACTAGCGATAAACATCTCGCTATGAAAAAAAATGTCTTGTACTCCTGACGAAGACGTATTACGTCGAAAATGTAGGACTACTTTAAATAAATTACTATTTTAAAAAAAATGCATTCTTAGGCTTCAAACATATTTCTTACATATATATATATATATATATATATATATATATATATATAGTCTAAAGGAGCTTTGAGTCATTAAAAAAAATAAATAAATAAAAAAATAAAAAATAAAAAATGTAAAATGCAGTTTAAATTCCCAGACAAACTAACTAAATCCAACATATTGCAGACTTAACATTCGTTGGAAAATTAATAAAGAAAAAAATATGAGTAAAAAAAAAAAAGAAAAAGAAAGAAGGTTAATTATCTAAGAGTGAAACAAAAACAGGAGACCTTAAGCGTCTAATTTTAACACGGGGATCATCAGCTGTTTAACATGTAACTGTTTCGGAGATTTAAAAACAGGACAGTTATAATATTCATGGCTCTCCAATGGTACTGATTATACGACCATTTCCCCAATAATTAAGTGTCGAAATAATTCAGCTTAAAATATCACTAATATATACATAAATAAATAATAATAATGATAAAATAATAATATATTACCCTTAATACTACCGTATGATATAGTAATTTGCATATCAAATAACATCAATTATAACAATAAAAAAATAAAAATAATAATACTATCTAAACACTATATTCAAGAACCATTCTGCAATATGGTAGCTAGCAATAAAAGTATATAGGAATTAAAGTTGCATTAACAAATAAATAAAAAATAAAGCGTAAGTACCTTAGGTACCAGAAAAGTATGTACATATATACATTAGTTCATGTATATACACCTATAATATTGTAAAGTAATATAATATATTATGAAAATATTTTTAGTATTTTCTTCAACACTATTCAATAAGTTCAATAAGTTCAATAAGTTCGAAAATATATTTATGACAAGTAAGTTATTCGGAAAAATTCATGTTTCAGTCACGGAGGAAATCATTTTACCAACATTTCGCACGAGAAATAGAAATATAATTATAAGTTGTTGTTTATTAATATGGCTTAAAAAGTTTGGTGTACATCAGACTGAAAACTTCGAGTGTTCCGTTTTGATTCTGCATTCGGACTGCATTTTTAAATGAACAACAAGAAAGAATAGCATGTGTCGATTTTTGTTTAATATAATAAAATGTAAGTGAAGCATAACAGATTTTGTAATATGTTGTACCTATCTGTATCTTGCTGTATGTTTATCTGTCTGTCTCTCACTATCTCTACAATCTTTTATCTAGATCTAAGGAGAAAGCGTGTGTGTGTGTGTTTGTCCGTTTATAGAAGACATATAAGAAAGTGTTCTTAAAATATTAAAGTTAGAATTTTCCTACGAACAGGATAGGATTAGTCGTGACACTCTACAGGTCTTTGTCTAACATATTTTGCGATAAATCGAGATATAACAAGCCGCGCGTGCGTGGTCCCCCTCTCTATATGCCTCCATGTGGCGAGTGTAAAATGTAACACATTTGGGCAATTTGGGGCATTTTTAGCCTCCCTTTGACACCCTGGGGGCGCGAACCAGAATTTTTCTGAGGTCAAGGATGCTCATTTTATATCCAGAAAGATTGCCTCTACATTTTGGGAAAGTTTCAGAAAAATTGAATGCATGGATCAAACGTTATGGGAGAAAAGGGTCATGTTTTGCAATTTTGGGGGCTTTTGACCCCCTGGGGGCGAAAATCAGATTGTTACCAAGGTCAGCGATACTTGTTTTCTATTAGGAACAATTGCCTCCACATTTTGGCCAAGTTTCAGAGAAATTGAATGGTGGATGAAAAGTTATGGGCAAAAAAAAATGTCATTTTTTGCCATTTCGGGGGCTTTTGACCTCCTGGGATGCTAACCAGATTGTTTTTATAAAAAACGGAGAATGTCACTTTCTATCCTGACCAAAGTTACAACTTCTTGCAAAATCCAGAGAAATTCAATGGAGGGTTGCGGAGACGTGCCTCAAAACATAAGTCTCCCGATGTTATAAATCGGGGGACCAATTATGAATGTTATTTAATGAGACGATTTTACAAACATCTTAATTTTTAAGTTGGGAGACTCAGACTAAAATCGCTGAGTTTATTGTTTCGATCTTGCTTCTTATTCTTTTCTTTAATGGAAAACAAATAGTATCATTTGTCCTATTTTTTCAAGAGGGAGAGAGTAGTAAACATACCAACATTAAAGATGTGTTTCACTTACATCCTATTATAATAGATGTAAGTAAAAAACATCTTAAATGTTGGTATGTTTACTACTTTCTCCCCCTCTCTCTCTCTCCCTGTTCCTCTCATTTTCCAACCCTCTATATATAGGTATCTATATGTGTATAAAATAAAAGAAGACATATGTCGGTCTGTGCGTCTGTATGCCTCTTAATATGAAGACAAACAATTGATTGTGCCTTAAATATAGGTTTTACATGTAAGATATTCCCACCTTGAAGCAATATAGTGTCCTCTTTAAAGAAGATAACAACCGTTTTCCTCATATGTTGCACTTCAAAATCTTTCTATTTATGAGCTTTATTCAAAAATTATTAACATATATGTGCATAGCTTAGTGGAAAGATATCAGGCTGACAGCATCACGGTTGCTGTTAATGTGGACTCTCATTAATATACTGTTACCCATAATGCTATCCCATATTCAAACCCGGGAAACAACGGATAATCATTAATATATATATATATATATATATATATATATATATATAGTCACCCAGATTAAGTAAACATCCCAAAGATAAAAATCCAAAGAATTTCAACCGGGCTTATATAATAGTTTCAATAGTATATAGTGCTATTTATATAAACTTTTTAAAATTTATACAGACCTGTACAAAAGCTGCTACACTGTCATGTCGATCTTACCATTTTTATTTAGATACTGTATATTACATATTTCAGCATTGTACCGCGGTTTCATGCAAAAGGGAAGATTTAAACATCTTTAGTAAATCTCTGTGCCCAGTGGAATCATCGGCAAGCTGAAACGATTGTAGTCACGACCCGATAGGGAATGGCGTCAACAATGACAGAAAACGGTGTATCTCTGCGGGCGTCCCCGAAAAAATCCTGTGTGGGATAGTGTTTAACTAAGATTTAAGAAAGTGCGATGTTAGTTCGTGTTTGAAAGACCTTCATGTTATTCCCTAGCAAGTTTTATTTATTTATCTGTTCTTTTGTGGATTTGTAATATTATTGTTTTACCTAGTCTGAACAAATACGAAAGGGGCTGCTATGAAGTTAGCCGTTTGGGTGCTTTTTTGTTGTCGTTTAAGGAAAAAATTCATGTATCGAATTAATCGTTCGATATAGTCCTGAAAAAGATAATGGAATCAAATTTCTTTGTTTATTTTTGCTTATTGAATTGATGTTTTCGTATTTTCTGGTTGTTAATGGTTGTTATTGTAAATTAGCTCTCTTATATGATCGAGCACTCTATTTGATTTCTGTTCATATACAACGTGACACACACTATATATATATATATATATATATATATATATATATATATATATATATATATATATATATATATATATAAAGGCAGCATCTTCTCTTGCAGGCAAGTATTGTTGAATATAAGAGACAACTTATGTCTGGATATCCTTTGGTAGATCCTTTCAATACTCCGAATCAGAATCTTCCTTGGAACACACATCAAAACTATGGCATATTCATCGGTCGATCCCCCCTCCCACGAAACTAAGATTCTGATTCGGAGTATTAAAAGTATCTACCAAAGGGTATGCAGTTGATTCCTATATTCAACAATATATATATATATATATATATATATATATATATATATATATATATATTTGTTATTGTTTATTATCTATGTACGTATACGTTTCGTCCTTTTTAATAATCGGGACTCGTCAGCATAGAGATATGACTAAACTCCGGATTACGAGTATTTTGCAACTCAAATCCGACGCCTTAACCACACGGCCAATTTTAAATAGCGAATAAACGGTGATAATTTTAACACTTTATCGGCGGTTTAACGTCCGAGAACGTTCTACTTTTTTAATGGAAGGAACGATTCACACACATATATATATATATATATATATATATATATATATTAACTTAACACTCTATACATTCTACTTTGTATTTTTAGCATTTAGTATTTTTATACAGGAGCATCAGAGGAGAAGATTGAGGCCGTTGTGTGCAAGTTCTTATTTATTTATTAAGATCTGTCTAGTTTTACAACTATTTTACCGCACATTTAGAATGAATCATATGTCCAAATATTTTCTATTGCATTAATTTTCATTTGGATTAGAATTGATCATATTTACAGCCGTTGGAATACTTTTGATACTGGGTGCCGTCATCATGAATATTTCATTAGGCACAGCAAATTCAATGGCGTCTATATCCTCTCCGGGTTGATTGAGTTAATTTAGTTATTTCGCTTGCATTGCATAATAACCAGCGTGTCCTTCTCAGCTAACTGATGTAAAGTCTGTTAAAATTATCTGTTTTTCCGATACATTTATAGGAGTGAATCTTCACGTAAATCATAAGATTATCTCTTATGATAATTTGCATGTAAAAATTACCACAAAAGGAAAAACAAAGTGTTTCTATGAACAAACAATTCAATGTATATATTTAACATGGCATACACGGTCGAGTGTCTATAGCCAGAAGTTAGGATTGTGATTATTTTTATTTAATTTAAATAATTAGTTTGTATGTGTCGGCTGCTGATATGCTTTTTTGGAGCAGTATACTGAGCTCCAATGTTGACCCCCTGTAAATCATTCACAACAAAGACTCGTCTAGCTACAACAACTATAAATACGTTTATTTTCTTCCTCTGTGTACCTACAACTAAACGGACCTTCTATGAGCAAAGTTTTGATTCCTGCTGAACACAGCGGATTATAATATGATCGCTTTTCAGTCCAATGTTTACAAATTCTTGTTGAGTTCAGTTGTTTTCTTAAATAATAAGATTCTGACTAATTGCAACCATCATTAGCTATCCTCACGGTGTTCAATCACCGTCAATCTGAGCAAGCCTTAACCTTTATCCTCAAATGGCTTTTCGGCTTTGATAAGCGATGAATCCTTAATACATAAAAATGTATATCGTCAAGTGAGGATAGCTGTGTTTGGAGTATCTAGTAGATGGGTGGCAAGAGAGAGGATCTACTTCTTTCTTTTGGAATGTCTGGAAGCTCTCTGGCTGCTCTGCTAATCTCTGATGGCCTGCGGATAGAGTGCTAAAATGGCCGGTAGATATTACTACACATATAGTCTGATTGGCCATCGTGTGATCAAACAACCTCACTTGGGAGACTTCCCGGTAAAATAGATGTATCAATGTGTATGTCTTTAACATGACCCCCTGCTTAGGTATGAAGCTCACAGAGACAAAAATAGAAATTACTACGCCGTCTGGTCTATTTGGTCACACGATGACCAAACAACGTCACTTAGCCTAAAGATATGTCAATGTTAATGACTGTTACACTTTTGGTGATCCGTTTCGTAGACACATTGTCTAACTAATTTAATTCATAACTTGAAATTAATAGAAATTTAAATGTGAGACTTAAATTTGTCAAATAAGTAGAGGTGAGTCATTATTCATTCTTTGAATACGTCCGATCTGCTATTTGAGAATTATAGACTTTGAAATTCCCTAAAATAATTTCAAGGAATGCAAATTTATTCACCCCCCACCCCGCCCACTAAATCTATGCTGACTAAATCCTTCAGTTCCACTCTAAACATGCAATGTTATAAAATGTAAAAACTGTTGATCAAAAAAGAAATATGCTTTCTAGGGGCTGGAAATGCGAAAAGACATATAATTAATATTTAAAACCCGGGCAACGCTCGGTCCTTCTGCTAGCATTCAATATGTTTTTATATTAATTATAAATAAATCAATATATCCAATGTATCTAAATATTCCTGACTCATGTAATAATAACAATAATAATGTGTGTGTATATGATTTTATTATGAGATGTAAGCCTTCTTCAATATTTCTATGTACGAATCAAATAATATTTCTTCTAATGCTATACGCGGACTGCCACATTGTGAACTGAAAATGTTAATCACATTTTATCGTTTTGAGCTATTTAGTTTCAAATATTGGCAACTATGTTAATGAATTGATACGTACATTTATTGACAAACTATTTCTTTAACTTTGTTGGCGATGGTTTGGAAGAGCTTACAGTTCACAGCTGATATCTATATTGCTTGAGGACATATGTTCAAATCGTACACGATATTTTAATGCGTACATACACTGTATATTTCCAGAAACTGCATGCTGGGGCCAGTTTTCAAATAATAATCACAGTAATTATCCACTCTCGCACGTATCGTTATTTTGTTACATAAAAAGGACCGTGTTTTAATAGAAATGTTTGGGTGACACCTTAAAGGTCAGAGGTGTCCCCACACGGAAAGTGATGAATCCACGTGACTTTGTCTGGCGATATTTCAGATATGTAGGTAAGATGGACGTGCACATATCTAAAGCAATGTCCGAGTCTTCAGAATGTGACATCCAGTCTGCAGTGGAATATAATCATAAATGCACGGTAACATGTAATGTTGCTAAGACAAAGCTCTTTTCCTTCAACAACTACAAAAAAACCTCTTCAACCACCGACTGACATGGCAAATAACACGCTTACCTGAGAGGTCAACGTTCAAACTCATCGGCCTAACATTCACAGGATACATGAATTGAAACAAATACATTATCAACTCTCCTGCAAAGAAAGTGGGCTCTTATTACCGTGCTAGAAAATGTATCACATCTGATGGTATCTTATATCTTTACAAAGCCACAATCCGCCCATGCATAGAGTATTTTTGTCACATCTGAGCTGGTGCACCATCCACTAGTCTCTTCCTCTTGGACAAAAATGCGTCTCTTATCTAATAGGTTAGTAAGTATCCATAAAGCTCCAGCCGGTCTCCCATCGCCGCAATGTTAAATCTTTGTGCTCGTTTTACAGGTGCTTCAATGGAATGTGCTCCGATGTCCTTGCTGTTGTGGTACTCCATCGACGTAATTACACTGGATCAACCCGGCAATCAGTTAAATCGCATCCATTTACTGTGGAGGTCCCCAGATGCTGGACAGCATTCTACTCCAATAGCTTCTTTCCTCGAGCTGTCGGCCTGTGTAACACCCTCCCTGCTCCCTGTTTTCTTGACTGTACCGACATGCAGAAATGTTAAACTAATGTAAACAAAAACTCGCTGCATATGCTCCTAATTTAAGATGTCCCCCAAAACTGTCTACCCTAATTCTCAGAATCCTCTTACTCCTACAGTAGAGACTTGTATTTTTCCGGGTAGACTAAGAAAAACAAGCGGGAAAGGCATGGCTAAGGCGTTGTTACCAATGGGGGGGGACAAGGCGCACAATGTCACTGGGTGTAGCGAGACAAGCTATCTGTCTATCCTTCTCTTTCTCTCACACGTACGAAAGCGACCGCCTCTCTGACTGTTCCTTCTTTTTAAAATATTTTATAAATCAACACCGGCGTCCGAGTGTTTTGTATCCATAAACAAGCAGCAATCTGCGGTCGACGACGACAAAGCTGTATAAAGTTTATTACACACATCAGTAACTGAAAATATAACAACTCCAGACTAGGTCATATTATTTTAGAGGCGGTTGTAGAGGGTGGGGGCAAGTACTACGGAAAAAAGACAAATGAAGAGGGATCTTTGTGTTTTCTCTCTAGCAGCCATACAGATTAGTGTATGGCAAATCATATACATGAGATTTTATTTAAATACTAGCAAAAAACTATGTTTCATCCAATGGCTATTAATCTAGATGTAAGGATTTTTTTGCAGTAAATATATTCAATATAAATCTATTGCAGTTTACAAACCTAATGGGTTTCAATGAAATAACTTCCTAAGTGAATTAATTCATACGATATTTTATGGTAGGTTTTTCAATAAATTCCCTTAATATATTAATTACTGTTAATATCGGCAATACAATTTTATATATAGATAAGAAATAGGCAATTACATTTGCAAATGAATAACATAAAAGATAGTTTATTATTAGCTGTTTAAAATAGTTATGCCATCTGGACAAACAAATAGCTGTGTCTATACATTTGTTGTCTGCTCTCTCTCTCTCTCTCTCTCTCTCTATATATATATATATATATATATATATATATATATATATATTATTTGAAAAGACTGTGATGTATTATTGATTTACATTACAGGGATAAGTGTTTATGGTAATAGAGTCGTGATTAAAACATTCGCATATGTGTGTATAGGGGCCCTGAGGAGAGGTAGTACCTTTGGTGTTCGTCATGCTGCTCCTTAGCTGTATGGGTGGACGGGTGTCACTGGTCCTCACTCATCCCTAAATCTCTCACGTGCTGGCTCCAAGTGCCATACCCCGGTAAACCGCTTCAACTGGCGGGCTAAACGACGTGAGGGGGTGATGTCGATACAACATCAATGGGTGGATGAACCACTTTAATGTCAACGGCCAGGTCGGAAGAGACTCATCGCGAGTCCGACGGTTATATGTCCGGGGCCAGGGCGAACCCTCATATCACGAGGGACTTCGACCGGCGCTAGCAGTCTGGAGAGGGATGGGCGCCGCTAGACTACATTTGCCCAAGACACACTGCATGGAATAAAATGAACATAATACAAAAATCCATACCGACTCGGCCGTCGCACGGGTTAACAAGGGTCGCGCCCCCCGTCTCGCATCAGGGCGAGGGTGAAAAGTGTGCTACTGATGCAACAACGAGAACAACGAGAACAACGAAAATAAGAGGAAGAGACAATGTCAGTATAGCCACATGGAATGTCAGAACGCTTGCCCAAACAGGAAAGATGCAAGAACTCATAAATGGGCTGAAGGGTTACACATGGCATGTAGTCGGACTATGCGAAGTCAGATGGAAGAATATCGGTGATGACCTTACAGATGATCACCACATGCTGTACTACAGCGGTGAAGTGGATAAGCACATGAACGGAGTAGGCTTTCTCGTCAATAAAGCCGTCAAAGACTCAGTACTCGGGTGCTATCCAATATCCAGCAGGCTCATCGCCATTCGCCTTGGAGCAACACCATTCAACATCACAATAGTACAAGCCTACGCACCGACAACTGAGTACAGCGACGACCAGGTGGAGGAATTCTACGCTCAACTACAGGAAACCATCGACAAGGTGGATAAGAATGACATTCTCATCATTCAGGGAGACTGGAATGCCAAAGTGGGTGCAGATGCACTCGAAGATTGGAAAAACTACTGCGGCCCCTCCTGCAACGCAACAACCAACGAGCGCGGTTTGCGCCTACTGGAATTCGCTACCTACAACGACATGGTGCTGGCAAACACTCTTGGTGAGCACAAGGCTTCAAGACGATGGACGTGGCATGCCCCCAACGGATAACATCACCAGCTTGATTATATCATGGTACAGAGACGGTTTAGATCGGATATCAACAGAGCCAGGTCAAGAGGATTTCCAGGAGCGGATATGAGAAGTGACCATGACCTAGTTATACTGAACTTCAAGGTACGACTAAAGAAGCTCAATAGGCCAAAGAACACTAGATTAAAGTTCAATTTAGACAGACTGAAAGATCCCGACATACTCGAAACCTTTCAAGCAACAATTGGCGATAAATTTGCTGCTCTCCTCAAGCTTGAAGAAGATACGCAAGCACTGACCACCAAATTCAACAAAGTGATGACCGAAACAGCGAAAGAAGTCTTGGGGAAACAGCGCCGGAAAACTCGACCATGGGTCACAGACGAAATCCTCGATATGTGCGACTCTAGGAGAGAGCTCAAGAAAACCAAGAACTCGGAAGAAGAGTGATAGCATACAGAAAGATCAACAAGCAAATCCGAAAAGGAAAACTGGATAGACAAACAATGCATTTCAGTCGAAGAGAACCTAAACAACAACAATAGCAAGAAGGCTTTCCAAATAGTGAAAGACATAACGAAGCAGAAACCATCAAGAGCCAACACTATCCACGACAAAGAAGGACGATGCCTAACAGAAAATCAATGCATCCTGAACAGGTGGACAGAATACTGCTCAGATCTGTACAACCACCAGAACAACGGTGATATCAGTGTTCTAACCAGTCAAGAGTCAACGAACAGTGATGACCACCCAATCCTACGGGAAAAAGTAGTACATGCTATTAAATCGTTGAAAACGGGAAAAGCAGCAGGAGTAGACAACATCTCAACCGAAATGATTAAGAAGGGAGGAACAACAGTAACCGATATCCTAACACAAATCTGCAACAAAATCTGGCAGACTGGAGAGTGGCCGTCAACTTGGACACAGTAACTCATCATCACGCTTCCCAAGAAAGGTAACCTACAGCTGTGTCAAAATTACAGGACCATTAGTCTTATCAGCCATGCCAGCAAGGTAATGCTGAGGGTCATTTTGAACAGACTTAGACCACAAGCAGAAGAGATCATCGCTGAAGAACAAGCTGGATTCCGTAGGGGTAGAAGCACCACAGAACAAATCTTCAATCTACGAGTTCTGAGCGAGAAGTACAGACAAGAACAACAAGAATTATATCATGTATTTGTTGATTTCAGGAAAGCCTTCGACAGGGTCTTGCATGACGCACTGTGGTCAACAATGAAGAAATACAACATGGGTCAAAAAATAATCAAAATAATACAGGAGTTGTATACTAAAGCCACAAGTGCAGTTCTCGTTCAGGGTTCAGTGGGGGATTGGTTTCACACTGCGGTTGGTGTTCGCCAGGGCTGTCTGTTGTCGCCAACACTCTTCAACATCCTCCTTGAACGAATCATGTCAAATGCTCTGGAGGATCACATAAAAAGTGTTACATTTCAAAACTCGACCACATACTTGAATTATGTTTTACATAATATGATACCGGAATAAATAATGTTTGCTTTCAATTAAAATAAGCTTATATTCGAAGTCTATATGTTATGTATTCGTTCTTTTATTGATTAAGGTCTCAATTTAAACAAATTGGAGTTATCGCGTTTTGCATTCAAACTCCTTATATATATGCATACATGTATGGGAAAAGAAGGATGAAGGTAATCCGACGTAATGGGAAAATGAAAAAAGAAACCAAAAAGGGATGTTTTTTATGTGTACATCAACGTTTCGTCTTTATTTATAAGACTTCATCAGGATGAAAAATATCATGCAAGTACGTTTTTTTCTCTTACAACCAGCCACAGTATCCCTGCTCACCCCCACCTTTCCACTCTTCTCAACTCAGTTTCATAAACATTTACTTTCATTCCTCACTACTGACTCCACTAAGTACAGACGTCAGCCCTACTGTTTTCTCCAGTAGTGGCTACTACTTTCCTCCCTTCTTCCCATAATGTCAACCCTATATGTGCACGTCCTTGCATGACATTTTTTCTTAATATTATCATCCTGATGAAGGCTTATAAATAAAGACGAAACGTTGATGTACACATAAAAAACATCCCTTTTTGGTTTTTCTTTTACATTTTCACACATATATATATATATATATATATATATATATATATATATATATATATATATATATTTCTGCATATAACGAAGTGTTCTGGGACCTATATGTACAGACAAAACGAAAATCAAAGAAATAAAAAACGAAATCAAAATAAGATATGAACAGAATGATGTGAGGGAAAACGCACAAATAAGAGACTGAAGATAAATAAAGAAGGCAGAAGAAAAAGAGAGAAGAGAGGTACTGAAATCAAGAAGTAAAAAAAGTAGATGAACACAAACAATTGGACTGAAACAAAAGAAACGAAGATGAAAAGAAAGAGAATAAGAGAGTATTGATTTACTTCTCTCCAGGAGTTAGACACAAGGCCAGTTTTTATCCTACTCCTACAAGTAAGATGTGACCCAAGGTCGGGTCGGGAAAGTGGGGTTTTAAAATCTAGCGCCCGAGAGGTGAGCACTGTGGCCATTAAAAATTGGCTGAGCAGCTCCGTCGGCATTCCCCGGTAGGGGCACCTCAGACAGCAAGCAACAAACTTACTTCTCCCCAAAGAAGAGAGGCAAAGCCTTGGAGGGTGCACCTCCTAGAACTGCACAGGACAGACCAATTGACCGGCATAAGTAAAGCTCCGAAGGACAAGACAATACCAGTATGGGGTGCAGTATCCATCGGAACAGATGATACACTTTGATCTTAGCCAAAAGGCCAAAGAATAAGAGAGTAGAAAGAATAAAATATGGTATGTCGACAATCATGAAAATTGAATGAAAGACATAATAAACGAAGATAACAGAGAGAAAAGAGAAAAAAGAGTTAAGGAATAAATGAAAATAGGAACAAAAAAGAAAGGCGAGAAGACGACACTAAAACGACCGAACAAAGAAATGAACCAAAGAAAGGATAGAAAAAAATGAATACCAACTCACCGTCTCTTGGACGGAAAAGCTCATAAACAAAGTATCAATATGAGCCTTTTTATATTTTAAGAGAATCGTTGCTTATTTCCCACTGGTAATCAACGCTGATGTATCAGCTCAGATAAAAGCCAGGATTTCTAATGATGTTTTAGTCGCAAATTGTTGCAGTCTGAAACACGACTTACCTTGATGCCATCTAATTTGGATTCATAACCAGTGGAGAGAATCATAACGACTACAACGATGTGTATCACACACAATGAAAAGGAATTTAATTGAAAATAAAAACAACACAAAAATGATATACGATGAAATAGTTCACTCTGTTTTTATTAATGTCTACTATTTAATGTACTAGCTGTCCCTATCTAGCGTTGCCCGTTAATGTTTTAATTGCAATCTGTTTATTGTTGGTCTAAACTATGCTGTGTTTTTTTTTTCGAAATATTTGTTGTTCTAAACAAAGAGCAGTATCTTTGTATTGCCAAACACAGTGTCAGGTCTTTTTTTAAAGCTGACGTCCGTATGAAACATAATTGCGACTCGCTGTATTTCTGGATTTATTAAAGCGAACTATGTGTTATTTCTCTTAACAACATGCGACAAGGACCCACTAGAAAAAGTGTCACATAAAAATCAAATATTGATCTTGCGGGGAGAAAGCTATCAAAGACAACACTGGTGAATAAAAGTAATTATATATATATATATATATATATATATATATATATATATATATATATATATATATATATATATATATATAATTATTTCCACAATCAGACAACGCCGCAACCCACAACCTATGAAAGAAACAAACCGGAAGTTTCAGACTCGAGTTTCGCCCTCCTGGGTAAATTAATAGGCATTTTTGTATGTGGCGAGGCAGCTCAGTGGCAGAGTACTCGCTTGGCATGCAAGTGACTCGGGTTTCGAATCCTGAGTTCGGATGTGTTCTACTGATAAGCCCAAAAGAGGACGAAACTCGAGTCTAGGACTTCCGGTGTGTTTCTTTCATAGGTTGTGGGTTGTGGGTTGCGGCGTTTTCTGATTGTGGAAATTATTATATATATCATCTCACATTCAAAAAGATATATATATCATAGAATTTAAAAAAAAAAACAAGAAACCACTTCATCATAAATATATTATTTTATTCATTTAATAAATATATATAACAAAATAACGTTTCTTTTTTATTTTATTCTATAATACAATTTAAAACGTTTTCTCAAGGATATTGTTACCCCCTTCTTTAAACCTATATATATACATATATATATATATATATATATATATATACATATTTTTTTTTTTCTTCTCAACCAATTTAGTAAAACACTAGTTTGTAAATAAATCGTGCTTAAATGTCGCCAAACTTTAATTCCGTATTGACGTTATAACCAATGAAGTTTCTTCTAATTTCCTATATAAATCGAAATCTTCGTCCTGAATTTTCGTCTTTTCATTTCTAATCGTAAATAATTAATCGTGAACGCTCGAATCTTTACCAATGTGTAAATAAACCGTTTTTAAATGTCGCTAAACTTTAATTCCGTAGTGTAAATCATCTCGAATCTTGACGTTATACCAATTAAATTTTTAATATGTTCTAATCTAAACCGAAATATTCGTCCTACATTTTCGTCTTTTAATTTTTAATCGTAAATAATTAAACGTAGTTTTTAATCGTGAACGCTCGAATCTTTCATCATATATTTTTACCCATAAAGCTCTCATTCGAAATTTTAAATGAGATGATTTATTTGTTTAAATAGTAAAAACAAATTCTTTTATATATATTTTTATATTTTTATATTTCTGCATATATAAAAAAAAAGTCAAATTAATCTTTTACTTCTGTCACCCCTCCTCGATTATTTTAACATTTACCTCCTTTTTTACATAGACCAATCAGAAAAGTGAATTTATCTTTTTAAGACGGTGATCAATTTCTCTCATTATTTGTTTTTTTGACGTGGTTGTTTATACATCTGAGGAGACCTAATTAAGGGGTCGAAATAAGTTATAATGTATACAACCTTAATGTGTGTATAGCTTTTTCTTTTTTATAAATATATATATATATATATATATATATATATATATATATATAAATATATATATATATAGCTTCACTCACCTGTTTTTATTTGCTTCTTTCCTCCCCAGTTTCGTTTTGCCACACATCCATTTTTAATTACCGATTTCCATCCCATCCTATTTTACCCCTCCGCCCCTTCCCCTCTAATTATTTTTCTTCCCTTAAATCCACTTCCCACTATCAACCGACGCACATTATTTCTGAGTTGTCTTTCCTTCCTCTCTGAGGTTCAAGTACGATAGAAAGAAGAAGACAAAAAAGGACCATCCATATCTTAACTGGAAAAGCGCAGACACTACTAGAACGTAAGGAAGCTTATTGCCACTCAAATTCAATAGAAAGTTAACTGTTCTTGATGATAGAGTGCCAGGGCCCTACATATGGTTTAAAGAGATTAAATCGCTAGTAAGCGGGAGAATTAAAATAATGTTTACACGAATTTATGAGAATCAAGTTGGTCAGAAGAGATTGTTTACATTTCTGGACCTAGTGAACGATTGTTTGCCTGGCCTTTCAGTTGTCGAAGTGAACTCAAAGGTTACCGCTGTCATAAGTTAACAAATGTCGAGGTCAAGAGACAGTTTAGTGCACGAGAAAATCCGGGTAGCAAGAGAAGGTAGCATAGATATTAACACGAAACCCCCGGTTCCCAAGATGTATCGATATAAGCTGATGATTATCGAATTGCTGGTAGATTTAGTCCGGGCGATGCCGGGTATATATAAAGCGGTATGGAACACGAAATGTTAATCAGATTCAAACAGTTTCCCAAATAGAAGTTCGGAGAACTATGCGCCTGCCACTCTATCCCTCTTATCAAGCGAATTCCTTGTCTAAAATCCCGGGAAAAACGTTTTTCGAGTCGATCCTCTACCAAATTGCAAGTTGTGAAATCGAAGTTGAAAATCCCAAACCAAAACTCTATCTAGAACCAAACATCATTAATCCCCTCTATCTACGAAATGCATTGAGCTCATATATATACAGATTTTGGAGGAAACATACATATTCTTACGGTAAAACCAAAATCAAGAATATTGTCACGTTCAAAACATCTTTTATTTACAATTTTATTTTATTTCTACACATACCAATCTCCCATTCCTTGGTATTACGCCTGGGCAAGGCCAGGAAGAGGGTACTGTCCCGTCGACGAAGACGTTTCAATTACACCGAGACTTATTCAAGAAGAGAAGTGTACGGGTGTGACAGCGATGGAAACGTGTTTCTTATCTGGACGGGTTGGGTCACAATTATCAGTGAGAAATCAATAGTAAACTGATGTTGGGAGAACTCGAAATGAAATGAAACAATTATCATCAGAGACTTCTTATTGTCACTAAAATCTCTTTAGTTAGTAAAAAAAAAAAAAAAAAAAAAAAAAAAATAATAATAATAATAATAATAATAATAATTATTATTATTATTATTATTATAACAACAACAACAACAACAACAAGAAGAAGAAGAAGAAGAAGCAGCGGAAACCGTGAAAATTACACGAAATGATGTTTTCAATACTAATTATCTTTTTCCTAACCTATACATATTTGAATAATATATGATAAAATTTGACTTGTATATTTATTTTTTTAAAGTGAACAATACATGAAAAAATTAACAAAACTTCTTTATATACAATATTTCTAATGACGATAATATTTCGACGACTATACCTTACTTTGTAAATGCTTTAGATTAAATTAAATTTGGTTCCAATTCATGAGTAGCATACACAGATTCGGAAGGTCGTTGCTTTTGATGTAAGCGTGACACACAAAATAACACACACGCTATCGTATTAATATGTGTCTTCCCGGTCGTCCTCGCCATACCCCCCTCCCCGCTCTTTGATGTAGAAAAAAATATTAGGTTGGTTAGGATCGAACTATAAACCAGTTGTGCCGACGTCAAAAACACACGAACACACAGGCTTCGTATTAATATATAGATAATAATAATAATAATAATAAGAAGAAGAAGAAGAAGAAGAAGTAGAATGATGATAATAATAATAATAATAATAATAATAATAATAATAATAATAATAATAATAATAATAATAATAATAATAATATGATATAAAGATACAGATGATCTGAAACTATTTGCAAAACGCAAAAAGGATCTGGAAAAGCTGAAAAATACGACCAGAATCGTCAGTCAGGACATCCAAATCGAATCCGGAATGGAAAAGTGTGCACTACTAGAAATGAAAAAAAAGGAAAACTGGAGACAACAAAGGGCATAGAAATCCCTAACCAAGAGGAAACGAGGGCACTAGGCGAACAGGATAGCTACAAATATCTTGGAGTTCTGGAAGCAGACACCATCAAATCTACAGTAATGAGAAAGAAGATTGGAAAAGAATATTTACGAAGAACAAAAAAACTCCTGGAAACGAAATTATATAGCAGGAATATAGTAAAAGAAATAAACACCTGAGCAGTAGTACTAATAAGATACTCTGGATCCTTCATATACTGGATCAAAGAGGAACTCAGGCATCTTGACCAGAGAACTAGAAAATGGATGACCATGCACAACGCTAAGACGATACCGACATACTCTACATGAAAAGAAACGAACGGGGAAGAGGACTGGTCGGTATAGAAAATTGCGTGGAAGACTCAAAAAAAGAGCTGGAGAAATACATAACTCAACACATGGAAATAATTATCCAACGAACAACTCGAGAAGCACCGAAACCAGAAACAAAACGACAAGAAAAGAAAAATGGGAAGAAAAACAACTACATGAACACTTCAGAAGACTAACAAGAGAAGAAACCAACGAAAGTAGCTGGGTATGGCTAAGAAAAGGACACTTAAACAGAGAAATGCAATTCGGAAAAACTACATTAAAGCTAAATAGATAAAACCCAGGAAAACAGTAAAAGCAGACTGTGTGGACAAAGAGACGAAACGGTAAATCATATAATAAGTGAATGTAACTAACTAGCCCAAAAAGAATACAAGAAAAGACTGTGTGGGGAAAGCAGTACATCGAGAACTGTGCAAACAATTGAATTTTGAATACGCAGACAAATGGTACAAACATAAACAAGAAACAGTACTGGAAAACGAAAAACACAAAATCATCGGGGATATTGATATACAAACAGACAAACTCATACAAGCAATGAGACCGGATGTTATCATAATCAACAAAAAAGGAAAAATCTTGCAAAATCTTCGTTGTTCCAGCAGTCTACAGAGTAAAAATCAAAGAAACGGAAAAACGAAGCAAATACACGGAACTAGCCAGAGAACTAAAAGGAATATAGAGCATGAAGAAAGTCAGTATAATAGCAATAATCGTAAGAGCGCTAGGAACAATAAAAAAAACTGGAAAAAAGACTGGTTGAAATTGGAATTAAAGAGAACATCGAAACAATACAAATTAAGGCAATGATCAAACCAGCTTAAATCTTAAGGAAAATCCTTTAATGCGGAAACCAACCTGCATAAGCTACAAAGGGTAACCAGTCACAAGGAATTTACAACAGGGAGGAAACAAAACCACACGAAGAACACCACAACACGAAGCAAGGAACAAAAACTGCAAGAAACTCACTTCATAATCTCTCCTCCTCCCCCAAATAAACTACAACGGCCTCAGCTGACACCACACAAAAATGAAATAAGGAACAGAATTTATGAGAAGCACAATAAACTCTCCCCTTCTTGCCCCACCTCACCCCCCTCCAAAAAAAAAATGGTGCCCGCCTTGGCTGACACCACGAAAATATTTGTAGAGGGTCGATGAGGATGATAAAACCGAAAGGGGCCACCACAAACCAGACCTCCACTGGAAAAGTGCGGGGAATGCTGGGACCTTGGTGAGGCATATTGCCACTCAAATCTCAGAGAAGACCAATGGTCCTTACCAGCGAGAAATCAATGGTAAGGGCTGTTGCCGCAAGGTTATTTGCGGTGGTTATTGAAAAGAGGCGAATAATACTAGAAATCTAGGGAGGCTTGTTGTCACTCAGACTCCAAGAAATACCACTGGTTATTGTCGGTAAGCAATCACTGACAAGTATCTGTGTGAGAACTCCTAGTGAGTACAAATAATAATAATAAACTGAACAGAGGGACTTGTTCCAGTCTGCTCAACACATAAAAGGACACGTTTTGATGTAGAGGCCCTTGTTATTGCTTTTGTTTATTTGTATTTATGCATCAAAACTACGACTGGCATCTTGTTCCAGTTGACCTCCCTCTTAGCAGCCTACACTTTCAATTATACGTATCGTGTAGTGTCAATATAAATTTAAAAAATGGGTAAAACCAAAACAATATGCGATAAAATATATTTTGAAACGCTATAGAAAAGATAGTCTGTAAGACTTGGAGCTTATTCCTCTTTCCAATTGAAATCGCATATTTTATTTGCATATATACTAAAAGAATAGACACCCGTCTTAGTAGAGGAAACATGAATTGCCCGAACAGCTGTCCAACATGTGATCTCATGGAAACCTTATGTCTTGAGTTCTTATTCAAATTTTGATAAAAATTTAGTTTCTAGAAAATGTCTAAAATAGCTTAGCTAAAGAGGTTTTAAGAAAGAAATTGAAATTGAGGAAATTTTGCTTAATTAGTGTCTAGTTACTAGAGATTAAATTTAATGCAAATCTGAAATATTTCAATTTTCAAATAATGAGGTATGTCTATATTATGCCATTAAAACCCCATACAAATACTAAAAGTAAAACTGAAATATGGAGAATATTCGTTAATTTATTAATTATATTAATAACTATGATAAAAATTTCACAAATGTCGGAGATACCTTAATTTCACGAAGAGTTTCCACATTTTACGTCGCCTCCTACTCATTCAATTAAATTAAATGAACCGCCTTTACGCCTTGCAATTATGTGCCAACATTCATAGACGTCGGGTAATTAGTCTATTAGTAAATTCTGTTCATACAAACTTACAAAAATATACACATAGCTTATTTTATATATATATATATATTAAATTCCCGAAACAGTTTTTCATGGTAAACAACTGATGATCCCTTAAAATAGTGTTAGAAACTAACTAATATAATAACTGTAAAAAATAAATTGACTTACATGAGTGATTTTCCACTGGAAGACTTGAGACTATAAGTTTTTTTAGTTTTTTTAATTTTTTTTTTTTATATAGTTTTAATGGTTGAGAAACTTCCGAGACTATATATATATATATATATATATATATATATATATATATATATATATATATATATATATATAATTAAAGTAGATACTGTATATTACATATTTCAGCAATGTACCGCGGTATCATCAAAAACGGCAAGTTTAGACATCTGTGCCCAGTGGAATCATCGGTAAGCTGAAACGATTGTAGTTACGGCCGATGATTTCACTGGGCACAGAGATTTACTAAATATATCTAAATCTGCCCTTTTAAGTGAAACCACGGTACATTGCTGTAATATGTAATATACAATATCTGAATAAATTATATTAGCTCTCATCGGCCGTGACTACAATCGTTTCAGCTTACCGATGATTCCACTGGGAACAGAGATTTACTAAAGATGTCTAAATATATATATATATATATATATATATATATATATATATATATATATATATATATATATATATCACAGAAGATCAGAACAACATAAGTACTGTCGGTTTCAAATTTGACAAAGGGAAACACCACGTGACGGTCGCTTGTAGACTCCTTCTGCCTCCGTTGTGATTTGTTTCGTTAGAAGATTGCAACTCACGCGCTGTGTAGGGCTGTAACGATATTTAAATCATATATTCTTTCTTTTTTCTAGCTTGAGGTTTGTATTAGTATATTTTATGTATATTTGCAGCATGGATAGGGTTTAAAAATGTTTTTTCTCAATCTATAAGTAAATTAAATAATTTAAAATATCGTCACCAACTCACATAGCGCGTGAGTCGACATTTACTAAAGCAACAGAACACAACGGATGATGAGGAGAGTCAACAAAAGACGGTCAAGTGCTGTTCCTTTTTGTCAGATTTGAAACCGACGATACTAATATTTATTTCATCTTCTGTAATACATATATAACTAAATATATCGCTTTTATATTCGAATTTTTTAATGATCGAGGACTCTTCTTGGGTTCTCTCACACTGATCTCACAAAGATATATATATATATATATATATTTATATATATATATATTTATATTTAAAGATGTATATATAATATATATATATATATATATATATATATATATATATATATATATATATATATATATATGTATAATCTTTAAATAAATACTTATTATTACTACGTACAAACATCGATATTCTATGATTATACAATCATGTAGATATGTTAATTCCTGCAGGTAGAAGGGGCTGAACCCAGTTTTACAGTCATAACTGACTCATAATCCGGTATTCTACCCCTCAACCGCCATCAGTTCGCACCAAAATTAAAAGAAATTAAACTCTAAATAAGCGAACGCGCATAGTAAACAGTCGACCGAAATTCGATAACAACAATCCCGGGACTAAATTAGTTACATTTGTAGTCAGCATTTTATATAACAACATACCCAATGACTTAGGTAAACAGACGATATAATACTGGATTTACAAACACCCACAAATACTACACCACAGATTCGCCAAACAGTTTATCCGCGGCAGCATAAACAGTATTCGCAACAATAACTCTTTTGAATTCAATCACAAATACTACATCCAGACTCTAGGTACAGTAATGGGAACCAAAATTGCACCAACATATGCCACCTAACACTGGTCTACCTGGAGAAAATCTTGTATGGAAAGATAGAAGAAATATATGGACAGAATATTCAAACTCTCTTCATAAAATCTTGGGAAAGATACATAGATGATTATTTTATCCTCTGTAAACCCACATGGGGGCAGCAATTAATTACACCAGCATACTACAAAACCTACCCTCAATATTAAGTTAACCATTAAACATATTAACACAGAAGTACCCTTCCTAGATGTACTAATTGAAATTAATAACAATCACATAATCACAGACATCTACCACAAACCCACATACACCCAACAATATCTCCATTTTAGAAGCCATCATCCCAAAAGCTGCCTAAAATCTATACGCTACTCCCTGGCACGCAGGATCTGTACTATAGTCAGTGACAAAGACCACCGAATTGTAAGACTGGATGAACTACGGTAAACTTTAACAAGAAGAGGATACACTTACAAATAATACACAACGGTATAGAACTAGCAGAAAACATACCATTAGAACAATTACGAATCCCCCCAAAAAACAAAACAAAAAACAGATATTGACATACATCTCTACAAACAACAAAAGCAATTCAGAATTATTCACAGAAATAACAAGAAACCTGACGCTACTAAACCAGAACTAAAAACTAAACAACATATTAAAAGCAACGAAAATAATAAAAGCAAATGCCAACCAAAAACCCCAAGGAAATGTTAACCTCATCGAATCTCAAGCAACACACTATACAAGGGGTCACAAAATGAAACAAGGAAAGGTGTGGGTCTGTGACATAATAATAGAAGGGAACTCATACACATTCAAAAACCCAACACACACACATTCACAATAAAAAAGACCTTAACCCCACCTCCAAAACGTTGTCTACGTACTAGAATGTACAACATGCAAGGAATCCTACGTAGGCGCCACCAAAACATTTAATGATAGAGTATATATACATATAATCCATATTAAAATCAAAGAAAACCGTAAAGTTTCACAATATGTGCACTGATGCAGCGGAGGAAAATTGAAAATAATGCCAATTTTTCGAAAGCCAAGATTACACATACTTACTCACACAAGAAAAAAACTTCATATTTAAATTCAATCTAGTATTGAACAGATCGTAACTAAAACTACACACCATACACACCACACACATCTACATACATACAAGAATAGGGGTGCACAAATATATGGACGGGATCCCATGTACATACGAACGCATGTACGTATACGCATGTGCGTGTGTGCACCCACATGCATAGAATGTATGAGCTACACGCGGGTATTTGCGTATCTACTCATACATTTATGTATACGTATATACACATATATGTATATATATGTATGTGTGTATGTGTATGTGTGGGGTGTGGGTATCGCTCACCTATGTATAAGATTCAAAACAAACCGCACGCACACATATACACACAAACACAACATACAACACGTCGTCAAGGCCTTAAAATAATAAATTTCAAAAGAAAACCCCAAAACAGTACAAGAAATGAAGATGACCGATAAAATAATGGTCAGAATCACACGTACTTAAAAAGCATACACGACTTTGATCCAGAGAAGAAAAAATAAATAAGAAATTAAATATATATATATATAAACACATACACACACACCAGCACACCCACACACGCGCAGAAACGCCAAAAATAACGTATTTCCTCAAATGAAACAACACTATTTCAAATCGAAAGACATTTTTTAAATGGATTTACATATCTGATAAGAGCGCACCACGCTCGAAACGCGTTATAAAATTATAAAATTATGAAATAATAAATAAATTTGAAAAAAAAACTTTTACAAATGTTGGTAGCCTTACGCCTTTACATAGGTACTTTTCTTTCCAATTAACCCAAATAACATGCGTTTCAGGGCAAACATGCAATCATCAGAATAAAAGGAGACAATCCCTACCGGTCACACGATTCGAACCCACATGCTAAAGTAATATTTTACTCACTAGTAGGAACGCGTACCAATGTGTCCACCACGCATTACCGTAGAAATGGGAGAAACAATTAACGTCTAAATGGCAAATTCAACGTCAATCAGTAAGCCGCCAATATAAATCAATGAGTATTGCATTACACTATAAATGACAGCTTGTTGTTAACTAATTTAATATGAACAATCTAGCCAGATTTTTGAATAATTATATAAATAATACTCTACATTTTAGTCCATTTACTTATATATGTATACATATATATACACACAAACACATATATATATATATGTATATATATATATATATATATATATATATATATATAAATATATACATCGAGAGTAAGGGGGTATTGAAACATACATAACTTGTATCATTTTATTAGACATATAGTATTTATTTCGATATCAATAGCAATCGTATATATGTCTATACTCATCGCATACGAACACATACAGGCACACATAATGGAGTGTGCAAATACCTCCATTGGACCATGTGTAAGAAACTGAATATCAGGTGTAACAGCAGACCCTGGGAATATCTACCTAAGAGAACTATAGAGAATGAGACATACACCATCCATTATGACCATGAAATCCCCACAGCTATCGATCTGGAAACGCAGCTGTCAAACCTGACATTGTCATATTGAACAAGAGAGAGAGTGGCCACTTTGGTTCAGGTCAGTGTTTCTAATGATGGGGGCCTAAACAGAGCTGAAAGGGAGAGAATAACACAATATCAAGGTCTAATGTATGATATGAAACAAAACTCAATCCTCAAAGAGATCTCCATCATTCCAGTTATCATAATAGCCACTGGACTGATGAAGAAAAACTTGAAAAAATATTTAGCAAGTATACCTGGTGAACCAAGTGCAAGAGAAAAGAGCTCTCGGTTATGGGTATATAAATAGTGGGTGATTGTATGGCATTATGAATAATGTCCCGTCCCCAACAAATGAATGAAAATAAAAATAAAATAAGAACACACCCACACCACACACACACACACACACATATATATATATATGTAGTAAACAGCCAGAATCGAAAACAAAAAAAAAATACTTTGCTCCTCTCTCCGCAAGTTTAATCGTTTCATACATCGACCACCAAAAGTCTTGCTGTTATTACACACCTTCTACTCAACACAACAAATCTTATCATTAAAGCCTCGAATATTGTACTGAAAAGTGAACAACGGACAATCCTTATTTTGTTGTCTATTTTCTAGACTTTATATTATATGGTCCTTCTTATACATATATATATATATATATATATATATATATATATATATATATATATATATATATATATATATATATATACATATATATATATATGTATGTATGTATTTATCCACGAGCACATGTTTCGCAGTCTTACGACTCATCATGTGATACAACAGAGCGTGTGTCCGTGGATAATTTTTTTTAAATATATATATATATATATATATATATATATATATATATATATGCTTCTATATATGGGGCGTCACATTGGTGAAGAGAAAATAATTCTCACCTCGCATTAAAGTAGAATGCTTTTCCGTACGTTCAAGTATCACTTATAAAAATATAAACAAATAAAATGACATATATATATATATATATATATATATATATATATATATATATATGTAAGGTAGGGAATAGAGAAAAAGGTTTAATATGTTATATATATTGTTAATACTTTATATATATATATATATATATATATATATATATATATATATATATGAAGTATTAAAAATATATATAACATATTAAACCTTTTTCTCTATTCGCTCCCTCATATATATATATATATATATATATATATATATATATATATATATATATATATATACATATATATATATTTCCCATTGGCTTTTAAGGGGTATCTGTCATTTCTGTAGACTAATTTCGTGTTATATAAAGTGATGATAATTATCTAAAGAGAGACAAATGGAGATTGGATAGAATGTCTATGTTTATTTAAGTATAGTCAGCAATGGTGGAAATAAAACCTAAATACTTAGCATCCCTTTTTGCTGACAGTAAGTATTTCATTTACACGACTTCATATTATATCGACAGCATGTATGATTACTTACATTAAGTAAATAATGAATTTCAAACCGGAAGAAATTGTGTTTAGGTAAACGTTGATTCATAAAAGCCGCCCGTGGTTTGTGTACGTTAAGAAGATTATCTTTGAAAAAGCAAAGGTACATTCTAAGAATATATATTGTTAAACTTGTAACTTGATGATTAACTTAATTTATATTAAAATTTATTCAAATAAATTATAAAATTCAATATTTTCCAAAAACTGGTGTTTCAAGTAATATTATAAACACTGTTTTGTGGTGAACGACAGTCTTTAATAGGTTTAGTTAGTGTTGTCTATAATCTAGGTGCATACCGCCATCATTATAACCAAACATACAGAATATTAAATATACCTTCATTTCTATTGCAATCATCCCAATTATCTCAAGAAGTCAACGCATGTGTTCTAGCCCCACCAAATAAAAAATAATATACGCCTACTTATCAGACAGTTCCTTTATATCAACTACCTCAATAAAGTCATCAAATTAGCCGCACAGAAAGCCTCAATATTAAATAGATAGAAATCTTCCTTTAAGACTACTTATATATCGTCTTCTTTCATATCAACCGTAGATATTCAAGCAAGGGCTGGTCCGAGAGTAATAAACACATCAGTGAGCCAGGAGTGTCTATATTCTTTTGTTCGTATTTGTTGTAAGCCGATACTACATATTTAGATATAGACGAAACATATATATATATATATATATATATATATATATATATATATATATATATATATATATATATTAGTTATTTCTTTTATATATTACTAGCAGGGGTACCCGGCGTTGCACGGGGCTCTCCCTCCTCCTTTCCGCAAGCAAAATAGGATATTGAGCACTTTTCTCCCGGACAACGCCGAGTATTTACAAAATCAAGACGGCCTCCAGAGCACTACTATAATCACTCTTACCGATCCCCCCTCATTTTCATCTGCACAATAGTCCGAAGAGAAACACTACAGTAGCTCTATCTAGGACAGTTAGCACTTTTCTCCCGGGCAACGCCGAAGCCTCTGGGTCCTAAATTGACGAAGTCCCCCCCCCCCGGTTCTGAGTCCTATATTGTAGAAGCACCCCCGATGCTGGGTCCTATACTGTAGAAACGCCCCGGTGGCTATACTGCAGAAGCATCCCCCGTCCCTGTACTGCAGAAGCCTCTGGATCCTATACTGTAGAAGCACCCCGGTGCCTATACTGCATAAGCACCCATGGTCCCTATTCTGTAGAAGCATTCTGGTCCTATATTGTAGAAGCACCCCCGGTGCTGAGTACTATACTGTAGACGGACCCCTTGTCCCTATACTGTAGAAGCAGCCCTGGTCCCTATACTGCATAAGCACCCATGGTCCCTATTTTGCAGAAGCATCCGGGTCTTATATTGTAGAAGCACCCCTTGTTCCTATACTGCAGAAGCCCTTGGGTCCTATACTGTAGAAGCGCCGCCCCCCCTGGTGCCTATACTGCAGAAGAACCCCCCGCCCAGGTCCATATACTTCAGAAGCCTCCGGATCCTATATTGTATAAGCAACCCCACAGGATGAAGATTTTGATAAAATGGTCCCGTTGACCCCCGGGGACATTTTTTTTTTTTGTAATTTTGAGATATTATGCTCCCAGGTGTTGTCCGGTCCTAAAGATGTCAACTTGTTGACAGTTTGCCGAGTAGTTTTTGAGGAGTATCTGGACATACAAACAGACAGACAGACAGACAGACAGACAACTGGCTTTTATATAATAGAAGAAGAAGATTCTTTACGTACATAAAATAAAGCCATGGGCCCGTGTGTTTGGCTATGAGCCGTCATCGGCATGGCTACCTTGGGCAGAGATCGAAACATCGATATAATTGCCTATAGTCTGGTATTTTACCCCCATGTCGAGACGCTCTGCTTGATTGGTGTAGTATTTTATTTTATCGCCTATGATGTTAAACAGCTTTGTTATTGTTTTTACTGGCTACAGAAGATCAGTGTGTTTATTTGTAGAATGTGTTGCCGCTCTATAAGCGGTCAAAAATATGCAAAGTACTTCTCTTAATCTTCCTTAATAGGACGTGTTATATATATATATTGATTTTTTTTATAGATTAAATTTCATGTACATAAAAGAAATCCGTGGAAACGTGTCTCTGACTATGAGTCCTAATTGACATGGCTACCTTGGGTAAGGATCGAAAACGTGATCTAATTGTCTATAGTCTAGGTTTTAACCCTCAGGCCGAGACGCTTTTCCAGATGTATGTAGGATCGTTTTGGTCTGAAGAGGTTGACTCTCCTAAAAGAGCACGACTGAAACATATATGCATATATGTAACCAATAATGTTTGTATGAATATATATATATATATATATATATATATATATTATTTTTAAATACAGATTTTAATCAGACATGGACCAGTGGTTTCTGACAAGAAAAGGGTTTAAATCCCCAATTTCGTCTTCGTCAGCATAGTCTGAAATAGTAAAATGATGGAATTTCTTCAAAAAACATTGGTAACCGTTATGAAACGCTATGCACAAAGAATTTGAAATGAAGAGGTAGTGAGACGCTTAAATCAGAAAAATAGCCGTTAAGTAAGAGATTCTATATTTAGAAGTGAGGAACAATTTAATTTAATTGAGCACTCTGCTGGTATTTCCCTTTTATTCTTTTTTGAGTATACCTTTATACTTTATATATATATATATATATATATATATATATATATATATATATATATATATATATACCCATAAGCATTCTGTCATGTTTACATTTAGCTTTTACGCGGTAAACTGACGTGGAAAAGCAAAGAGCGCTCACTCTACTAATAGAGTGCTTATACATGCTGATGTGATCAGATAATTTGTTTCTTCGTCTTTACATCTCATCAGTCGTCTTTACATCTCATCAGAATTAGCCTATCGACGTCGATAAGATAAATAAACAACAGAACAATAGCCAGAAATATTACGTTCAAAATCACAGCAATTCTCCATCAAATATGAACGATTTTCCAGACTATGGTAAGGTAAACATTGCTACCCGTCATACTACAGTCGGTAGTTTATCAGAAAACATTGGCAGCTCTTCAGTTAGGTAGAATATTACAGATCTGGTGATAAGTTATTTCGACTCGAATCATGAAGGAAAAATATACGTATCGTTGGGAACATTTGAAATAATAATTTGTGATTTCCGCTAACCATTAATTGATGGTTATGGTTAAAAGTGTGATATCAAACGAACGGTAGAAATACATTTTACCTACACATGAAGAGAGCTGAGATTTTGTTTCAAATGACGGTATGTCAAGTAAGTAAAAGAAGACTTCTGGATGCCGCACAGAAGAAAGTGACGACAAGACGCCCCGCAAAAACAGCAAAAGAATTGTTCCTATTCCACACTGTGTATTCGCCAAAGCAAAAAATAGATTCTATTCGCACACTTAATAATCGGTTGTGAAAGTTATTTTCGAGATTGGTTACACATCTGGAAGTTGTTGTTTTTTTTGTTTCGTTTAATAAATGGGTTAGAAAATATTATATTGGATTAACTCCAAAAACACAAACAAAACATTTTACTTTCGAGGGAGAAACTTCTAAGAGATATTGCATGGATAGATTGCGGCGAGGAGTGCACCAGGATGTATAACCCCATGCCAAACTTAAATTGGGCTTCTGTATTTATTTATGTGCGCTGGCAAATAAAGGTTATAGATGAGTGAAAAAGCACCAAATACCTGAAAGCAGGAATGGTAAATTGTCTGTCTACCAACACTGCACAGAACTCTCCTTTCTTCCTGTGTGTATTTAAAATGATTTTTTTAAAATTCATGAACACATTTCTTTTCTAAGATATTCCCCCTGTGTAACACGTCATCGCGGAACGGCTTCCCTACGGATTACAACGTGGTTATTTTGAAGTCCAATGTCAACAAATATATGTCAAGTACTGTTCCATCAATCTCAATCCCATTAATCCCGAGTGGCTTTTGGCCTTTGTAAGTGATGAAGCATTAGTATGAAAATCCGGTCAGGGCGAGTCTAGTTGAAACACTAATAACAAAAAGAGTTTTAAAAATAAGAATGCGGGTACGTTAAGACTTCTGACGGCCAACAAAAGAAATCAAAAACCCTTTCTGGAAATTCCCCCAAAACGGGGTTTCTGAAATGTGAATAAGCCATGCTACTGTAGTATTGAGAGGAAGAAAGAAAATCATACTTGTATTTTTTATGAACTTTCGTCTATTCGAACAGGAGAATTTTACAAATATATTTGAGATGCAGTCCGAGGTTTTGAAAAGACAGGATTGAACATCCGTGTGTTGTTGAAGTGAGAATGAGAGTAGCTTCTACAAGATATTATTATTATTATCATTATTATTATCATTATTATTATTATTATTATTATTATTATTATTATTATTATTATTATTATTATTATTATCATCATCATCTTCATCATTATTATTATTTGTAGTAGTAGTAGTAGTAGTAGTAGTACAACAACAACAACAAGAGAAGAAACCAACGAAAGTAGCTGGGTATGGCTAAAAAAGGGCACTTTAATAGAGAAACGGAATCCTTACTGATGGCTGCATAGAACAATGCAATTTTGACAAACTATATTAAAACCCAGAAAAACAGTAAATGCAGACTGTGAGGACAAAGAGACGAAACAGTAAATCATATAATAAGTGAATGTAGCATACTATCCCAAAAAGAATACAATAACAGACATGACTGTGTTGTGCAAGTAATACACTGGGAACTGTGCAAACAATTGAATTTCGAATATGCTGACAAATGATACAAACATAAGCCAGAAACAGTACTGGTAAACGAAAAACATAAAATCCTCTGGGATATGAATTACAAACAGACAAACTCATACAAGCACGAAGATCGTATGTAATAATCAACAAGAAGGAAACATCTTCCAAAATCGTAGACTTCGAATACTTAATAATAATAACAATAATAATAATACAAATAATAATTATAATAGTAATAATAAAAATAATAATAATGATGATGATAATGTTATAATACAGGCATTAAACGTAACGTGCAGCAAAGGGGGGGAGAGAGCTTCTTTATTACTACAGGCAGAAATCCTTCCGACTGAGGCAGTTCTCCAAAACCACCTCAGCAGTTCGCTATTACATCCTCTCCGGCCGAAAACAACGCGAAATGTTCACGAGAGGATTAACAGTGATTTACAATCTTATTTTTCTCTTTCTTTTTCTATTCATTCGGACCACAGTCTTAAAATCTTCACGTATCAATTTACGGCATCTCAGGCCTTTTTCAAATAACGACCTCTCAAAATTACAAGAATCTTTTCACGGCATCTCAGGCCTTTTTCAATTACGGCCTCTTTAAAACCACGAATCTTAAAGTCTCTAAACAGTTCTCAAATAAATCTCAAATAAATCTCAAAGTTTACCTTAACTTCTGTTCTCTTCCTTGGCCTGTGATTCGTCTAGTCTTCGCTGGCTGTGTCGTCCTGATCGAAGGAAGAAGTCTGTCTCAGACAAAATGAACACACGAGACACGAATTTTCTTGAGGGGATATTTCACACAAATTTATTTATTCTCGCACAATTTTCTTACTTCTTGGTTCGGTTGCTGTCAGGGGGATTCCGGCTTCGACTCTCTCATACTCGGGCTATTTTCTTTCCTTTCTGGGATATCTTCTGCCCCCCACAGCGGGGCCTTGCCTTTTTACCGGCTACATGCTCGCAGCCGGTCTGAGCGGTATCGCCTCTAGGCCCAGACTGATTCTAAAAACTAAGTTATTGTTTTCCGTGGTGACGTAATCATCGTTCCCACGCAGAATATGGGGACAAAAACGTCTCACTCTGATCTCTGACTCAAGGTCACGTCAGGTCTAAATTTATTATGACTACTCCTGGATCAAACACTTCTCTGACTCATTTCTGAGTCCAGAAACAAAACCTATTTTTCGATAACAAAATTAGCTATTTGATACTAGTTAATCTACCCGTTTGAAATACAGGGCCCGTCATAATATAACACTCCTCTCCACCTTATCTTTCAAAATTTCTTCCCTGAAGAAATTTACACAAATATCCAAATCCATCACCAACACTTTTTTTTTTTTTAAAAATACACACGCACATATTCATCTAATCATCGGTACACGACCGATTGCTGATCGGGCGTATTGCCGCGATATGGGGGCACAAAAGCAGAAACCCCTTTCCTTAACCTGTAAACTTAAATGGTCAGCCTCTCAAGATTACAAGAGGTACCGTTTTCCTACCTTGCTTACTAATCTGGACCAAATACTTCGAACATTCCAGTGCCCCGGCGCAAACGTCCGCGAACAATCACCCATGTCCCTAGCTCCCAGCCCTTTTCATTAAACGTGGAGGACCCCATCCCATGTATCTATCTAGTCGATACGGTATTGAGCGAAATGTCACATCGAATCATCTCTGCTCCCGGAACACGCCGAATGACCAAAAACTAGGCCCAACCTATAATCTTATAATTAAATCCAATTAACACCCGGTACCTCTTTTTTTAAAAAATCGATCCCCATGGTTCTATCCGCCCCCGACGCGCGCACCCGAGTCACACCACACCCCAGCTTAACTCTATCCCCACTGGTGTTGAGCAGACACCAATTCTATGCGTTCCCTTCCCGTGTTCCTATCTATGCGGTGAGGGGGTGGGGTATCTTCGCAGCACACTCGTCGGCAAACATCCAAAATCCACAAAAAAAAATGGGACCACAATTTCAAAGCTTAACATTTTACACAACTTTCACACACTCTATCGGCGCAGTTGGGCACACCTGGGTCACAAAAACAACAATTTCCATAACTGACCACCGTCCTTTTCTCGTGGTCCCACAGAATGACCATATCACCGTCATTCTCCCGTTCGCAATTTTAACGTATGCAGGCTTTACCACAAGCCTCGCCACTAACCCATGGGTGCTCTATAAAAGAGAGCATACGAGCAAACGCCGGGAATCCCTCATTGACTTTCCAAGCCTGTACATACTCTGTACACGGGGATTTTTCCCGATAAAATCAACCCTGTCCAAGGGTTTCCGCGATCCGACCCAAACCAACTCTGGCTGCCGCCAGCTGCCCGAACCTAATCAACTCAAATCGCCCGGCTGACCCACGTAACATTCAATTTAAGAACTGTTTTTTTTTTTTTTTTTTTTTTTTAATTACATTTTTAAATTTCTCCATCCTCTAAATAGTAAAATATCATTCACTCAAGCATTAGGAACCCGGAATCCTCCATGTAACAAATACATCAAAATACATCAAAAAAAAAAAAAAAATTCATTCCACCCAACAACAACAAAAAAAATCAAACCGAAACCGACAGAACCAATGGAGAACATATCTCCACAACACAATACAACACAACTCAAAAGACAAAGGGAAAAGAGAGCAGCGCCCGACACCATAACGTATTGACATGTCGTCAAGCTCCAACCCGGACACCATCAGATCACCCGCCGCTGTCGTCGCCACTTTCCTGCAACACTTTCCAGCGGTTTTCAAGACCCACGGGCGCTTTCTCTCTCTCTCTCTCTCTCTCTCTCTTTTTAACACGCATATTCCGACCTCGCGCGCACATTTTTTTTAAACAATCTCTTTTAACATTTCAATTCTTCTCTCTCTCTCTCTCTCTCTCTCTCTCTCTCTCTTTAAGACGCACACACATTCCAAAAAACAAAAGACCTCGGCCACAGAGTGGCACATCAATCCCTCTCTTTCTATGTTCTTTCTGTCTCTGTCTCTCTCTTTCTAATACATTCTTTCTTTCTTTTTTCTAAATACGCATATTCTGTCCTCGCGTGCACATGTCATTTCAGCACATCCACCCTTTTTAACATTTCCATTCTTCCTCTCTTTCTCAATTACATACTTCCCTCGTTTTTTTTTCGTTTTTTCGCCCGTTATTGCTTTCACCTTTGTCCCCCACCAACACAAACCAGAAAAAATTACAGTAACAAATTCTCAAAACACAACACAAAAAAAAAAAAAAAACATAATTACGGCAAATCGTCCTTTTTTCCTAACTAGAATGTTCTTTTCCTACAAAGTCTTAACAATTGTTTTTGCGCGTGTGTGTGTGTGCGTGCATTCTTTTCTTTCTTTTTTTAACAAAATGTGACTTTCTTTTTTTCTTTTCTTTTCGTGAATCTTAACAATTAACAAAATGTGTCTTTTTCTCTTTCTGCGTAACTTAATGATTGTGTGTGCGTTCTTCTTTCTTTTCTTTTTTTAACAAAATGTGTCTTTTTTCTTTTCTTTCTTTTTTTTTTTTTTTTTTTCTTTTTGTGAATCTTAACAATTAACAAAATGTGTCTTTTTCTCTTTCTGCGTAATCTAATGATTGTGTGTGCGTGCGTTCTTTTTTTCTTTTTTTAACAAAATGTGTCTTTCTTTTTTTTCTTTCTTTTTTTGTGAATCTTAACAATTAACAAAATGTGTCTTTTTCTCTTTCTGCGTAATCTAATAATTGTGTGTGCGTTCTTCTTTCTTTTCTTTTTTTAACAAAATGTGTCTTTTTTCTTTTCTTTTTTCTTTTCTTTTTTTTCCTCTGTGTCTTCTAATAATTAACTACATGTGTCTCTCTTTTGTGTATCTCAACAATTTTCCCCGTCCGTGTCTCGTCCTTTTTTTTTTTTCTTCCTTTTTCTATTAACTCGGACCACACGATGTGTTCGTACTTCATGACAGCACCAGATCGATATCGAACCGTTTCATGTTGGAAACGGTAGGTCACGGCTACCAAATTAATATGTGTTATAATACAGGCATTAAACGTAACGAAACTGAAAGGGGGGAGGGAGCTCATTTATCACCACAAGCAGAAATCCTTCCGACTGAGGCAGTTCTCCAAAACCACCTCAACAGTTCGCTATCACATCCTCTCCGGCCGAAAATAACGCTAAATGTTCACGAGAGGATTAATAGTGATTTACAATCTTATTTTACGGCATCTCAGGTCTTTTTCAATTACGGCCTCTGTTCATTATTACGTATCTTAAAGTCTCTAAACAGTTCTCAAATAAATCTCAAATAAATCTCAAAGTTTACCTTAACTTCTGTTCTCTTCCTTGGCCTGTGATTCGTCTAGTCTTCGCTGGCTGTGTCGTCCTGATCGAAGGAAGAAGTCTGTCTCAGACAAAATGAACACACGAGACACGAATTTTCTTGAGGGGATATTTCACACAAATTTATTTATTCTCGCACAATTTTCTTACTTCTTGGTTCGGTTGCTGTCAGGGGGATTCCGGCTTCGACTCTCTCATACTCGGGCTATTTTCTTTCCTTTCTGGGATATCTTCTGCCCCCCACAGCGGGGCCTTGCCTTTTTACCGGCTACATGCTCGCAGCCGGTCTGAGCGGTATCGCCTCTAGGCCCAGACTGATTCTAAAAACTAAGTTATTGTTTTCCGTGGTGACGTAATCATCGTTCCCACGCAGAATATGGGGACAAAAACGTCTCACTCTGATCTCTGACTCAAGGTCACGTCAGGTCTAAATTTATTATGACTACTCCTGGATCAAACACTTCTTCGACTCATTTCTGAGTCCAGAAACAAAACCTATTTTTCGATAACAAAATTAGCTATTTGATACTAGTTAATCTACCCGTTTGAAATACAGGGCCCGTCATAATATAACAATAATAATAATAATAATAATAATAATAATAATAATAATAATAATAATAATAATAATAATAATGAAAAATAGTAATATTAATAAATAATTTAAAATGTGTGAACTCTTACGGTAAATCATTGAATGCGGAAGCCAACCTACGTAACAAATAAACAATTACAAACTAAAGTTTTATTGAAAGGGGAATATAATTTTCGTGAAAGGTTAAGGAGGATGACAAGATCGATGGAGGAAAGAACAAACCAGAATTCCATTAGAGATCTTCGGGGAGGCTTATTTTCATTCATATTTTAAGACTAACGGTCATTGATAGCGATAAATAAATTATAAACGAGTGTAACAGTCGTTTATAATTTATTCATCGCTATCAATCATTTGCAAAAGTTATTGAAAAATTGATGTAAAGGAAGCTTGTTGTCACTTTGACTCCAAATGAACAATATTGGTTTGTGTCAGTGAGCAATCACAGATAATGACTTCTGTAATAATTCCTAGTCAGTATAATAACTAATATCTGAAGTGTGCGTCTAGACCAGTCGATAGGTTATAATAATTATCTTCAAAATTATATCAATAAACATTTCTTACTATGAGCTTCCTGAATAAATATTAACAATATTTTAATTAAAAAGCAATAAATGGGGCTTGTAAAATACACCGTTGAGTTGTTCAAAGTCACTGATATTGTGATCTTGAAATAATCAACTCGTTCAGGGCTTGTAACATCAGATACGTCAAATTAACAACAGTACGTATACTCATCAAATACACGCGTGTGATATAGTGGCAATCTATAAAATAAGGTGATTTCTTAAATTTAATAAAGAATGGCTGACATGGTCATGTAGAAAACAAAGTGGATAAATAGTCCCATTTTCGTCGGAAAAACATTAGATTTTTAAAGTATTTATTAATCTCACAAAGAATGGACCGACTGTTTAGATTAAAATTGAACCGAAAGTCACCGGCTCACTTTGCCAGTCTAAATTGTGTGTTCTAGAAACCGTTCAAGAAATATGTGTTTATAATTCGTATTCGTAGATAAAATGTGACAGTCTGGAATCGAAAACAGACAACTTTAAGACCTGATGAATCATTGAGATGATCGTTTATTTGTGAAGTAACATTATTTATTTGCTTTTAAAGGAATAAAACAGCTGTAGAATAAATTAGCAATGCTTTATCTGTAACTTTAAAAATTACTTTTTGGGATTATATATATATATATATATATATATATATATATATATATATATATATATATATATATTCAAAATTGGTGTAATTTACAACGCATATTGTTGACAGTTAATGGGAAACATATGTTATACCGGCAGGGACAGAGAGCATTACCCACGAATACATGTATACTCTTCGCTTTAAATACTATATTTGTTATAACTAGTCAGACCCTGTAGCAATGCCTCAGTGTTGTTTTTTTACATCAATATGTATCATTTACTGTTAATAATAATATTCGTTTTGAAATAATAAATGGCATTCATGGTCAATACTTTTCTGTAAAATTTATTATCATTTTCAAGTACATATTATTTAAGTAAATAACAAAAATGTGTCTCTTCTTCATTGTTTTAAGATTAAACCAATATATTTTTTTCAAACAATAAATATTATCTAGCTTATTAGCGTCAAACATAATTAACAGCTAAATATTATTTAAACTAATAAAACGAATGTCACTTTTTAAAACGAATGTATTTTACATTGTGCTGTTTTAGTCGCCTGGACGAGATAATTTGATTTTTGAAATGATTCATGTTAAAATGGGAAGAGTCAACATTAGATTTCTTACCATCTCTGTATATCGGAAGATCTAATTTTTAAAATCAGTCAGAAAGGTGATAACGTACGTATGAGCATAAAGTCACATAGCGTATTCTGATATATATTATTTAATTCAAATAATTTTCCATTCACAAATAAAATAAAATAATACGTCGTTTTTATGTTTATGTATGACCGACCCAGACGCAGACATCATACTATGATTGTAAAACACACTAATACAACAATAATACAACCATTACCCTTGAGTTGTATTAGATTTTTGTATCGGAGTTTAATTTCAAGTGTATCTTATGACAAAGTTACAGACACGCTACAAGTATTGTACACGTTTTGAAAGAATATAGTCATGGGTTCTACTCGCTAAATACTGTTACATGTTGCAATTTAGACGGCATCCGATTGATCTTCCCGGGATACTAATGTCTAAAACATAGAATGCTTTCAAGCTAAGCATGAAGTTAGACAATAAGCACACGTTTTTAGGTAATTAGACTTAATCTGGTTTCCCCTCTCTCCTCTCTCTCTTTCTCTCTCTCTCTCTCTCTCTCTCTCTCTCTCTATATATATATATATATATATATATATATAGAGAGAGAGAGAGAGAGAGATATGTGGTAAGTAAGAGAGAAAGAGAAGACATAAACAGAGGCAGAAGAGAGTTTCGA
>OY744520.1:4810631-4860631 GCA_963556195.1 Sepiola atlantica
CGCAGAGATCCCTTTTAACAAATATGAAATCAAATTTAGACACTGGTGTATGAAGCCCCGAGAAATATCAAAATCAAATGCCTCAGCTCACATCAATCTTACATTGAAAACCGCCTCATGATATATTAATAAGTAGTTAAAAAAATGGGTAATAATCTGAAAAGTTGACGTTTAATTGATAATATGCCGATGAACGAAAACAAAATATTCAGTTAAATTCTATTAAATATTTTACCCTTGAGAATTATTTTCTTGTTTGATTCTCTTAATGTTATGAATGCAAATCGATTTTTCACTACAATACATGCATTTATTAAGATACTTACAGTAATATATACATTTATTAGTCAATTGTCTGATTCATCCCCTGTCTCATTTGTTTCAGCTCGTCTAACTCGTTGGTCTAGTAGCCTTCATCAATTCGCTGTACATCGTTGTAATACATCTTCGTATTCCAGTTGCTTAATTGCAAGAACTGCAGGATGGTGGAAGTCGTTTCTTGTGTACTGTTGACTCCTACTGATAGTCTTTGTATTTTCAAAACTTTGGTCAATAGTCATCTTCTGTCTATGTGTTGATCATTCTTCGTTCTGTTTAGCTCCTAACATTAAGTAGGATGATGCCTTTGCTGGAGCGATTTCCAGTAAAAAAAATACGACCTTATACAACATTTGAAGCCAATCAATTAATTTGGAAAAGGAGAATAATTGCATCTCTTCATCTATAAATAGAATTTCATACTACTTTCATGGCGTCATATCCTGTCACGTATCCTTAATTCAAATATTTAACTTCTCATTTTTTGTTCTGTTTAATCTATAGCAAAAACTCACAATACCCTTCTCAAGCAAAAATTTATTTCGTACCGTCCTTGAAAAAATCCATTTTAAATACTTTCAGCAAGGAAATTCCCTCTTAAGTACCCTCGTTGCGAAAACGCATTTCAGACTCTCTTTTAAGAAATGCTCCCTAACATTCCTCCCCGCGAAAACACATATTAAATCGGCTTTTTTGTAAAGTGTACGTTGCTTACCAGACTGACGGTGTTCGTCCCACGGACAGTTGGACTCCACCGTTGCCCCTTTATGTGGAACAATCCCCCATGAGTTTTTTTGCGATGGAAGCAAGTATTCCAGATACCAGTACTGTGTATATCCCCTACTCCAGCCTGTTTCCACTAGAGGAGCACAATAGATGAACGACCATCGTCTTCAGACATTGAAGAACCACTAACCGACTTGCGCCACCAGAATTGGCCGGCTAGTCGAGATTGTTGTCTGGATGTGAATGCTGCTGTGATCTACTTAGAGGCACTGGGGCGACTTGAGCATCGCGTGCTGACCAGTGGATCAGATCGCCTGCAGATGCAGATACGGCTGGCCGGTTTGCAACGATACCACACCTCCGTGACACCCATTCATTCTAAACGAGCGTACGTTATTTTTGATGCATCCAAGCATCTCTATAAGATGCTCTGTCTGTCAGAAAATTTTCAAAATAACATTTTCAGTAGTCTTTCATTATTTAGATTTAACTGGAGATAGTGTCGGTCTCCATTTACGTATTCCCCCACGATCGCACAATTAGATACGTGGTCTGGTTATAATATAGAAATATCCAGCTCCACCAAATAGACACTCTGGTTTGAGAAAAAAATAAAAATTGCCTCAGTCTATAAAGAGTTCGCGTTCATTGACCGAGGACAGATTATATGAAGTGTAGTATCAGAACAAATACTTCACTTTGCTAAGGAGAAGGCTGTTTTAAAATCACATTTGTGTTGATATCACTCGTAAGTTTGTAATAGCATTTTCCTCGGTCTGCAAACTTCATTTTGAAATAGCTTGTTCGTTGCTATATCATGATTTGCTTCAAATAGCGATCGATACTGTTGGTTTGTTACGTTCAAGTTTTAAATAGAATTATCGTGTGTATAACACGCTGGAAATTGTATTTTCACCAGGCTGCCAGATTTAAGTTTAAAATAGAATGTATGTAAGTCTGTCACAATAAAGTTCGAAATAGCATTTTGTTTGTACGTCACTCTTAAGTTTGAAATAGAATGTTCGTCAATCTGTCAAGCTTTATTTGGAAATAGAATATTCGTTAATATAGCACACTTACATTTAAAATAGTATTCTCGTCAGTCTTTCATGCTTAAGTTTGAAATAGCATTATCGTGTATTTACTTACTGAACACGCAGATTGTATTGACGCGTCTTTTGAATATCCGTTGTCGGTTTTGGTAAACAGTACCGTTTTAAATAGAAATATACCATTGGCAACCAAATCTGCCCGAATGACAAGATACTTTTCTGAGAGTCTTTAGAATCTGTAAATCAACCAACTTCCGCTTGCTGTATATAACCGATTTCCTTTGACTTAAGCCCCGCCTCTCTTCTTTAAACATGTTTGAGGGTATTCTTCTTGCCGAATCCCATGCACAGCATGAATAGCTTTCAATTGATTATCAGCTAAGTTTGAAGTATGACTGGCGTATAACTACAGTTCGCCCTGGACGATCAGACTATTCACCGAAAGCCCTTTGAACCGTGTATACTCTTTTCAACAACATAAACTTTGGTTCACTATCTCAGGCGTTACGAATGACAATGGCATATAGATAACGCACACATGAATACATCCACATGTATATATATATATATATATATATATATATATATATATATATATATATATATATGCAAAATAAAAATGGAATTGAGGATAAGCGCATCAACAAACTAACAAAAATATAAACTCAAACACATATAAAAGCTCTGCCAAGATGTCAGTTGCTAGAAAGCAACCATCCTCGGTTGAAAGTCAGAATTTTAATGAACAGAACTTCAAATTGTATAAGATGCGTCCGAAAAAACAAACGAAATAACGTTAATTTAAACCTGCTGCGATTTGCTTGTTTTTGACAGTTATAGCAAATGCTGATACACATCTTTTCTTTCTTTCTTTCTTTCTTTTTAATGTTTCTACTCGTTTGTTTTTTGTTGTTTTGTTTTTTCGGACGGATCATGTACAATTTTAATATATGTTCATGAAAGTTCTTATTTCCAACCGAGGATGGTTACTTTGTAGCAACTGAAATATCTTGGTAGAGCTTTTAGATGTGTTTCAATTTATATTTTTGTAAGTTTGTTGATTCGCTTAATACTCAGTTCGATTTTTATTTTGCATTTTGTCTGAAACATTGTCTATATATTTCATCATATACATATATACATATATATATATATAAAGGTAGAAGAAATAAGAGTGATAAACATGTACGAATGTCAAAATTTATTTCAAATTTCGATTGTTCAATGCAAGGTGTATTCTGTAATAGACTAGTGTTTATTATTCTTTTCTTAGGCAAAGGCTTTTCAAAGATCGAAATCTTATCATCAGTGGAGAAATACAGATAGATAAGTTGGCTGCGGAAAAGCCAAAGTTCAAACATTTGAAAAATATTATTAAAAGTGGGGTGAAAAAAAGATTGTGTAAAAAAGATGTGTGGTAAGTCCAGATGGTAATTGTCCGTTGAAAAGGTGTCCGATGAAAAGGAGATTTTGAAGAAGACGAATGAAGTTTTTCGTAAGGACAGTATGGAGAAAGTGTTCAAAATTAAGTAAATCCAAAAGTAAAATGTTTAAATCAAATCGTAGATGAAGCGCACTTAAATGGAAATTATGTGAGAAAGCCGGCCATTTTTGATTACTTCCCGGGCCTTAGTAGAAAAGTGAATGGTATTATTGGTGAGATATTCAGGCAAGCGAATCCAAGAAAAGACTTAAGTGAAAAAGCTTTGCTAAATTAGGAGGTGGGTTGGGAGGGAGTGTAAAATATGAGGGAATACAATGGTCGGGTAGTTGGGAAAGCCGCGGTTGCAGCTGGGAGGAAAAAAAGAAGGGTGGATGGGGGAGGATGAGTTCAAGTGATAAGGGATTGGTTGGTAAGAAATACGGGCGGGGATTGGTCAAATGTTAAGAAATAAGTCATTGAGTGTAAATATTATTTGAAGAGAAAAAGAAAGGGAAAAGGGATCGTAGATAAAAACCGGATTTAGGGTGAGAACAAAAGATTTCGAAAGTTCAAGATGGTTACCGATGAATGGAAGTCTGTAGTTTGAATGTAATAAGCAAGAATTGGGCTACAACTAGCGTTTACTAGCTAAAACTTCTAGAAATTTAAAAGGGCTACCTAATTGGTTAAAATGTATAGTAGAATAAGTAAAAATATATAAATAAATAAATAATTAAAATAATCAAATAATTTATTAAATAAAGCCCAAATGAACAATTAGATGAATAATTAAAAGATTCAGATATTAAATAATTAAAGAATAAATAAGATTAGCTCGAGGTATAGTTATACATCTAGCCTGTCCAACCCAGTCATATTTAAGTTTAGGGTAGGGGAACAGTTCAGGGGATAAGGTTAGATTGCTTGTAACAATTGGTTTCCGTTATAAGTAATATGGGGTGGGGTTGCGTTGATTCAAGTGAAACTTAAGTGTAGTGTCAGTGCTTTGAAGTAATAAAGGTTTTATAAGGGGAAAAAAGAAGGACCAATTTAAGAAGTAACAAATGAGCGTGGTTAAATGCGAGATAAGTGGAATCTACGAAGGTGATATTGTCGGTAGAAATGGTTGAATAGATACAAAGGGGAGATAAGAGATCATAAGAAGCAAGAAAAAAAGAATATGTGGGTAAGGTTTAGCTATAAGTGATGATTTAAGTGAAGAAAATGTGTGTATAATTTGAAGAATAGGGGGCGGGGGGTCGTAGTTAAAGTGGGTTTTGAACGGAAGATAAGATAATTTCGAGAGTTAAAAGGGCTACTATTGCGGAGATTAGGGATCCAATGAATAGGAATCCATAGTTTAAATGGTGAATAAGAAGTAAATCGGGCAAAGATTAGCGTAAACAAGTTAAATGTTCTGGAAAGCTTAGAAGGGCTTCCTAGTAGTTTAAAAGTATAATTAAATAAATAAATGAATGAGGGTAAAAATAAATCAGAATAAAAATAGATGAGTAATTAAGTAATTGAATGAGGCCCCAAAAATAATAAAATGATTAAGTGGTCAAAGAATTAAAAATATATAAGTAAGGCAAGCCAAATGTATAATTATACATCTATCCTGTCTCACTCTATTATATTAAAAATTTGGGGGTGGGGCTATTAAGAGGATAGGGTAAAACCGCTTGAAACAACTGATGGGATGGGGTTGGGTTGAATCAAGTAAACTTAAATATAATGTTAGTGTGTTGGAGTTGTAAGCAGTTTTATAGGGGAAGCAAATGGACCAATTAGGAGGAGAAACCGAGGAGCGTAGTTTAAGGTAAGATAAATGGTAACTAGGAAGAAGGTATTGTCAGTAGAGAGATGCCTATACAAGGTCGATAGAATGGATACAGGGAAGTAAGAAGGAAGTAAGATTAAGAGGCAATGGAAGAGTTTATGGGCAGGTTGGCAAACAGAAGAGAACAAGAAGTTAGTAGTAAAGATGAAGCAAGAGGAATAGGAGCTATAATACTGAGTAGAGATAATGGTATAGACATTAGATTATTTAAGGATCTGTGGGCTGCAAAAGGAATGATGTTAGTTCAATTTTCAATAAGTGCTATGGGTTAATGAAGTTATTAGGTGTAATGGAGAGGGTATTCTATTGGGATGGTAATTGGTGAAGTTGGGGGAGGTAAGAATAAAACTTAACAAAATTTACAAAATATAGAATTTAGAAATTTGTTTGATGCTAGAGAGGGAGTTATTAGCTGGGAGGAGGAGTGTCAGAGGGAGTAATGAAATTAGTGTATCTAATTTTTCGATTGTGTCTGCAATTAGAAATGAGCTCATTTTTAGAGTTAATAACATTTAAGTTATTAGGTGCTGTAACTATCATAAAAGTTTCCAGTGTACATAGTTGGCTAAAGGCAGATCCTGGAGTGTAGGAGTTAGACTTTTTTAATACAGTCCAACGTAGGGAGTAGGGAGTGTTTTTAATGTTAAAGCTTTTTATTATATTGGATAAAGAGGTGCTAGTGGCATTATTATTATTGTGTTTAAAGGAGTAGATATGGTTTGATATTCGGGTCTTAATGGGGAAGGCGCTTGCTCCAATATAGGTGTGCATTTTGTGGGGGTTGCTGTTATAGTATTTGTGTTATTTATAGTATTGGGAATGCTTCGGGTTTGTATGCTCGAATTCTGGGCCAAATTTAAGTCGGGATTATTAGTTGGGAAGATGGGATACTTTGAAGGGTGAGATCAAATCCATTATTAGTTAGCGGTAATTGTTGGTTAATGTGAGGGGTACAATTTAGGGTTTCATTTAATGCAGGGAGTTGTAGATGGGGAAAGCTAAAGGGAGAGTGGGGAATTTGTATGTTGGTATTAGTTTGCATAAGGGTGTTTTGGGGCAATTGTTTAACAGTACAGGAATAGATAACGTTACTTTGTATGCAATTACTGTTTAATAAGCATTCTCTAAATTGTTGGCAATTGCACTTATTAGTGGGGTGCATAGTAGGTGCTGATTGTTGGGCAGATTTATTTTTTTGTTGTTAGATGTGATGATGGTTTGTGCTATATTGGGCATTGTGGAATAGGAGATATTAATAGAGTTCTTATTTAAAATAGTGCTGTATTTATGTGGGTGCTTGAAAGAGTTATCTAAAATTTTGAAAAATACCGTAGCTACATTAGTTTTTACATTGCAATTGTAGGGTGGGTTAAACCAAATACTATTCTTTCTTCTAATTTTTTAATTTTTATTTGTACTGCGTTCTTGTGGGTTGTCAATATTGATAGTTTTAGTAGGTCTATTTATATATGTCTTGGGTTTATATATATATATATATATATATATATATATATATATATATATTATTAATAAATACATATTTTTCAATACATATACATGTATATGTTTCGTGTTTTTTTTATTTTATGCTTGTCAGTATAAAATTACGTAATCAGATATATGTGTATGTATGGGTATTGATACTTTAACTAATATATTATATGTATGGGTATGTTTATTCAGGTGTAAAACTTGTATATTTTTATTTTAACTTTTATATTTATTTTGTGTGTACGTATGCGTAGGTTAATGCGCATATTTATATGCCTATGTTTCTATTTATATGTGTACTGTACGTGTATGTGCGGGTAGCTATGTTATATAAATATATGTATTATGTATATATATATATATATATTATTTATTATTATTATTATTATTATTATTATTATTATTATTATTATTATCTTTAAAAAAACACGGTACACGAGTTATATTTCAAACTCAATTACCAACGTCCTAACCTTACACGGCCGTAGTCAACAACTAGGAAAATTAGCGATATATATATATATATATATATATATATATATATATATATATATATATATATAAAGATAAGAGAAACATGAGTGATAAACACGTACAAATGTCCAGATTAATTTCAAACTTCGATTGTTCAATGCAAGGTGGATTAAACTAATGTGTATTATTCTTTCCTAGAAATTATTCTTTCCTAAGGAAAGAATAATAAACATTAGTTTATTACAAAATGCACCTTGCATTGAAACATTCGAAGTTTGAAATAAATCTGGGAATTCGTACATGTTTATCACTCTTATTTCTCCAATCTTTATAATTGCTCTATCTCGTATATTGAGCTTTAACCATTTCACTATAGGTTCTATCTACTAAAAGTTCACTTTTAGGTTATATTTGATTCCTTATATATATATATATATATATATATATATATATATATATATATATATATATATATATATATATATATGTATATATATATATATAATGGTTTACGTAAACAATCTTCATATGCTTTTGAAAATAATGAACGCACATCTCTGTTTATTGTTTTTAAAAGCGTGTATACATTTTTACTTCCAGACATGTATTCAAATATTTACTGAAAAGATTGTCACCACTAAATGAGTGAACTAAATAAAAATAAGATCTACTCACCTATCTATTCTTTTCTTACGTTTATTTTTATTTATACATACATGTACAAAATCTGCTACATTGGCGTGTCGATGTTATCGCTCAACAGCTATTAGAAACAAAGATCTAATTAGGCAGAATTAAAACTCGATCCTTACTTCGGATTATGAATAGAGTTTGTAGATGTATGTATAAATAAAATTGAACATATATATAAAAGCTGTATTTGATATTGAATAGTTTGTATAAGCCCGGTTGAAACACTTAGTTTCTCGCTACATCTCTAAGCGTATTGTTGCGTCTAAAGTGAGACCTAGTTTATCTATGGATTTGTCTTTATGTGTGATGATACACATGAGATCACAGAAAATATTGAATATTGTATTAGTATTCGTCATCGTCTGTAGTCAAAACTTTATTGTCGTTTTGATATTTATTCGTTTCAAAAATTATCTGTCCATTGGTGAAGAATTTGCCAAGCAACGTGCTTCTATCAAATATAAAAACAACATGCTCTCCTTGTTCGAAGGCGATTTGATTGTAAACTAAATAATGGAAGAAAACATATATTTAACCTTTCGAATACTGTGTTAAAAGACATCGAAATTAAAGTTGTGTCTAAGTGGTTAGATTTCTGTATTCATATTAATAAAGAGAAATATCCTCGCTTCTTTCGAAGTTCTGTTTTCTCAAATTGGACATTACTCTCCAAGTTTCTTAGATAATGTCTCTGGAATAAAATCTAGGTTGGTTGACTTGACACACCAATACAGTAACGCTCCTATAGACCACAGTGACTTTGTCTTAAATAGAACACAATTTAAAAGTGTAAAAGCGTTAAAGTCAAATACAGACATTTACATTTGCAAACCAAATAAAGGTGCGGGAGTTGTGGTAATTGATCGTATTGATTACATTGAGAAAATGTTATATATTCTAAACGATATAACTAAATTCTATAAACTTGGCCCGGTCGAATCAGCAGATAATCCCTGTAGATACGAAATCAATATTATTTATTTAAAACGATGTTATTTTCGAAGGAGTTCTATGATCGGATAAGGCCCTCTAGGGGCATTACGACCTAGATCATACGGTTTTCTGTAAATACACAAAAAGGGTGTTCCACTGAGACCTATATTATCTATGATAGGGTCCGCCTAATATTCTTTGGCTCAGTTGCTCCTAGAAATCCTGCAACCTGTGCGTGGATTATACACTACACACTGTATCTGATTCATATAGCCTTTTGGAAGGCCTACGTGAGTTAGAACATGGTTCTGAGACAAACTTTATTTAGTTGTGTATGTTTGTAGTCTCTTTACAAATATACCGTTGGACGGGACTATACGTATGTGTGCCAACAAACTCTATGAAGGGGCCTGATTTCTCCATGTTTTTCAAAGGATATCTTCATAGAATGTGTACTTCTATGTACAACATCAGTACAGTTTAGCTTCGACAATATTATGTATAGTCAGATTGATGGGGTTTAAAAATTGGCCCAAATTTTAGCTTATATCTTCGTCTAATTTTATGAATCCGTGTTAGTTAGTTCTGTAAATATACCCACGACTTATGTTAGATATGTTGAGGACACTGTTTCCATGTTTTCTTCGCAAAGAAAAGCGTAAGCATTCTTCAATAAGTCAAGTCCCATTCATCGGGCTCTAAAGTTTAGTATGGAAAGGAAGACATATAATTGTCTTCTATTCTTGGATATCCTACAGGAAGCTTACTTGCACTTGCTTGTATGTAAACTGGTTTTGTTTGGTACCGAAAGGTAGGCTTAATTTACACGTTGGTGCATAGAGCCATCATGATCTGATCTCCTAGCAGATTGAATTCGGAACTGAATAGTATTAATGGATATTCAATCATAATAGTTACGCTGAGTACCTTACTAATGATACAATAAACAAAAATGTTGTTGACTTCAAATTCCTCCAAATGTGTATCCCTTCAAAATTCCCTATTTATTTGAAACTACCTTAGATATAGGAAAATAGTTACAAAACTGTGTAAGCAGTTTGTTGGTAGCATTATTACTTGCTTCTACTCTATTTCCTTACGTTTAGTGTATTCTACAAGACTTTGTATCTTTTCTTTCGCAAGGATAGTGTGCCCTATACCAATGTTGTTCAGTGTGATGCTGGTTACATAGGGAGTACTTCCTTGCATTTGCGGACCCGCATAAGCCAGCACGTTCCATCTAAAATTCGATAGGAAACGGGAGGATTATTGTGTAACCCTTCAACAGCGACTTTGGACTCTGATATTGGCCAGTATTTGGTTGAAAATCAATATTGTGCCAGTAGCTATAAAATAGTGTGTTGGGGTTTTGCATAGAGCGGGTTTCAAAAACCATTTGAAAATTCTGGAATCTGTCTCTTTCACCATCTTTAAAACTTCCTGAATCTATTTGGGGAACTTTGAACACTTCCTTTTTCATCCATCACTGTTCCTTTTTCATTGTTTAACGAATTACATTTATTTTAATCAAACATCGTTAATCTATTGGCACTTTCCTTGTGCACTTTACATTCGCCAATATTATCTATTTATCTGAACTATCGATTTTCTCCTGATGAAATGATAGTTAAAAACGCCTTAGAGAGATGTCCGTTAATTGTATTTAAAAGCATATATATATATATATATATATATATATATATATATATATATATACTCAACCTATACCAGATAATGAGTTTATTTCTGCTTAATTTGTTTTCATCAGATTGTGACTGTGTAAAAACAGCAGTTTAATAGCTTCTCTTTTACATTTACCAGAAACCCGTCATAGAACACCAACGAAAATACTATATTAAAGTTCAAATTAGAACAAATGCACAGGCCAGCATCATAGCAAATGCACAAAGAAAAAACACGCACAAATAAACTTAAAACGCAAGAACAAACAAAAAATAAACCAAAAGAATACGGAGAATATAAAACCTCTAAACAAGAGTACATAAATTATCAAATTCAAAACAATAGCAGAACAAAAACATTACTATATCGAATTTAAAAAAATGATTAAAAATATGAATAAAATGAAAGACTAGCAACAACAAAATGCAAATAGTATATAGCAGGTGCAGGTCATCATTAGAATTCGGCGATAAAAAATATATAGCACAGCTACAATCAAAAAGAAAGAGACGCAACAGTCGTAAAAGAATGAGGAATACAAAACACTCTATAACAACACATTTAATTCACTTTAGGACGACATTTCTGATCTTGGATGTAATTCTCACGACAATGTAACCTCCGACTTTCTTCAGGTCTGTCTTGTCGAACTTTGGAATCTTCATGTCGAACTCGGGAATTTGTACGGAATTTCGAACGGAACCCTTTATTTAATCCACGCAGTAGCTTATTTTCGTTACGTCAACCTTGACCGAGTACAAGTCTTAATAATTCTTTGAAATCTAATGGGGAATTCCTTCTTATCTTCTCTGCAGCAACTTTCTTACAGGTTGCTAGTCTTTCGCTTTCTTTTATCGTTATTTTCATGGTAGATGCTCGACTGAGCTCCAATATATGGCCCCCATTTAAAGCATTCACAACAGAAACTCATCCAGTTACAACCACTGTCAATAATTTCCCTTTTCCCTCTACGCGTATAAAATAAAACGGAGCTTCTATAAGAAAAGTTTATTTCCTAGAACTATTCGTCTGTGGAACACAATACAACAGGCCTTTTAGCTATCGTTACTAATCATACGGTGTTGCCCCACCGCCCACTTGACAAACTCTTTAAACCTTATCATCGAGTGACCTCAGTGACTCATTAATAAAAATAAAAGTTCGTAATTGTATTCTTAGTATCGCTCGTACTGACGATTGAACCTTCAACCTCCAGAAGGCTGTCACTAAGAACTGAGTAACACTTATCACTTACATCCGTGTTCGACAAGATGCACCTGAAGAAGGTCAGAGGTTACATTCGCCGAAACGTTGTCAGATTTACATCCAAGATGAGAACAGTTCTACGAATAATCCAAAAATTATAAATTCGTGATTTTAGCTTTGAACTGGATAGTTTTAAAGGTATAATGCATACATTCAGAGAATTCGCGTTTTCACTGCAAATAAATTAAAATGTTAATATCAAATAAATCGTTTAAAAAGTCAAATTGCACACGTACACAGCCAATATCAGTGTTACGAATATGTAATGAAAGTGTAACTTAAAGTAAGACATATTTAATTATAGTTTATTAACTATCAATCAAATATTTATTGAAATCCACTCAAACAAATCTTTTAGAAATTAAAAATATTGCATAAATAATACATTTCCAACAAATAAAGCAGATCTCATGACCTGATATCGAAACCGAATCCATAAGATATACAAACGTAGCTATTTTATTTTTTAAACAGATCCCAAAATATTACCTTAACAAAATAGTCATAGCTTTACCTTGACGCTATAGATTTATAAGTTACATCATGTTTTTAAACATGAATTCAAACATGAGCAATAATAAAAACAAATAAAATAATGACAAAACATCATCAATAGTGTGGAAATTATTTTAATAGTACATATATTTTATTTTTCTTTAACTACCTATTGCCGTAAAGACATAGTTAATGTATATAATAGGGAAATATATTTATGGCAATTGAGTCCTTTAATTATGTCTATATTACATGTATATACATGAATAATATCGATCAGTTTTATTGCAAAATCACTTAAAGTGCCTTTTAATTAAATTATTTGTACAAAATATATTCCTAAATTAAAATGATAAATAAAAAAGATAACAAGCCTATGAATGAACAAAACTGAAACAAAATAAAACTTAGGGAGATCAAATTATATATATATATATATATATATATATGATTATTTTTATTTACACAGACATGTATAAAATCTGAGACACTGGCATGTCGATGTTATCGATCAACAGCTATTATAAACTGAGATTTCATCAGGGGGAGTTGGAATCCGATCTTAATCTTAGATCATATTTGGAAAGATGATCTAAAATTAAGATCGGATTCCAACTCTGCCTGATGAGATCTCAGTTTATAATAGCTGTTGATCGATAACATCGACATGCCAGTGTCGCAGATTTTTTACATGTATGTGTAAATAACAATAGCTATATATAAAATCTCTATTTGATATTGACCACTTTTATAACCCCAGTGAAAGTCTTTGGATTACTACCCTGTGGATGTTTTACCTGGATTATATATATATATATATATATATATATATATATATATATATATATATATATAGAGAGAGAGAGAGAGAGAGAGAGAGAGAGAGAGAGGGGGCAGCATTCTTTCTTAAGGACTTATTTCGTTTAATGTTGCAGATTACTTATGTGTTTGCATATGTTTCCTTGATCCGATTCCTAGAAGTCGGAAACTTATCTGGCATCTAGAAACAATCAATAAAAGATATATGCAGACTCAAATTGATGTGACCGTGTCGGTTATTGAAGTGATGTTGTCAGACATGAAACGAATATATACAAATGAATTTAAATGAATAATCATTAGAATGGATGAGCAATTATATTTATTAATATATTTACAAAAATAATTTACTTTTATAATGGCGACATTATTTTAAAAAAGCGCTATCCATTGAAATGTGATCTTAGAAAATAAATACAGGAGACGTAACCTTTCTCAAAATATATTTGAAACAAGAGTTACTTTGCGTTAAAATACAAAAAAAATGCGTCTATTATTTACGGATTGTCTAAGTTGTATGAAGCCACCTACGAACACACACTCTCTCTCTCTCTCTCTCTCTCTCTCTCTATATATATATATATATATATATATATATATATATATATATATATATATGGAAAATAAAAAGGAAAGTCAAAAACTATATTATTTATGTATTCATCAACATTTAGACTTCGGTTGACTTAGGGTGATGAAACATGCAGAAAAATCATACAATTATTAATGTTCATTTGCCAGAAACTGTTATATATATATATATATATATATATATATATATGAAGAAGAATGGAAAGGAATTAGAGAAGCAAAAGCCAAATCAAAATTCAATTCAATTGCTCAGAGCAAGGTATATTCCGCAAAAAGGCAATTTATTCAAGTATACTCTTCACAATAGGTTTTACCTCTCCTAAAAGTTCGCTTTTAGTACACCTCTTTATATATATATATATATATATATATATGTATATATATATATGTATATATGTATGTATATATATATGTATGTATATATGTATGTATATATATATGTATGTATGCATATATATATATATATATGTATGTATGTATATATATGTATGTATATATATATGTATATATTTGCATATATATTTATATATACACCCATATATATATATATATATATATATATATATATATATATATATATATATATATATATGTATGTATGTATATGTATTATATATTAGACTCTTCGGTAATTCAGTAATACGCCATTTTTTAAATAATATATATATATATATATTTAGTATGAGAGAAATAGATGTGTATCTGTTTCTATGCTTCTTACTTAATGTGTTTACTCTCATCTCTTTCTTACTATACGTTTCTTGGCAAATCTATACTTGCCTCACCTACAGCCCTCCACATTTCGCATCTCTCTCCCCCCCTATATCTCCCTCTCTTTCCTTCTCCATTTCTCTCTCTCTCTTTCTCTCTCCCTCCATCTGCCTCAACCCCGTCGCCTTCCTACTTTGCCAATAGTTATTACGTTTTCCTGCTGAAAGCTGAGACGATTTTAGTGTCTCATCCGTCGGGGTCCCGCTGTTTCCAAAATTGACTTCTTCTTTTGCTGCAATGCTTCGAAATTCCAATGGACGTCTCACGTTTCTCCCTGTTTGCTCATTTTCGGTCTGAACTTTTCCACAGAAGACAAATAGCCGGCTGCTAACGCAATTACTGGTCGCTACGAAGTCAACAACGTTCTGTTTTGACAGTGTCGATTGATTCTGCTTTCTATAACTAGCAGGGTAATCCTTTCTATGGAGGTTAATTTTGCTAGTTGATGATCAAATTAATTCACCGAACGCCACAGTTTCGTATCAAATGTAGTTCTACTTAGGAAGATTACAATCAAGATAAATATACTACTAAATCTTATATCTAGAATCCTCGTTCCAATTTTGATCAAAGTCAATTATATGATTTTGATTCGAGGAAAATCTCTAAAATGTGTAGATGTAGATGTAAAGATGTATTCTGAAGAAATTTAAATTCTATGAACTTAATTTATTTAGGGACTAATAATTATGGATAACATATCAGGCAAATTGAAAATTGATTTTTTATATACAGAAGTTTAGCTCATAGTCTTTGCAAACGCTTCTTAAATTACTCGAAACAGTTAAATATATTTATTAATGGAGATGTTACCTATGGTTAGATTTTCATCAAGCCTGGAAGAAGGTATTCCGTCTTTTGTATGAAACTAAATGTAGACCGCATTAGCTATTCGTACGCCTAGTAACGGTGTTCTAAATTTTATAATGATGGGTTAATCAATTTCAGATTTAACGCACCCAAATATATAAGTAAACAATGTTATGTAAAAATTCCAATCACCGAGTCATTATTCTTTTTTTTTCTTACCGATATTCACAATTAAGTGTAACATGACGACCGTTTCGCACAAATAAAAACAACCGTGGATAAACATATAATAACCAGGATATTTCATTTATGTAGCCCTTCAGAAGACCAAGGATCGCTCTCGGAAGAAACCCCCGAACAAAAATACACAAAAAATATTTACTTACATTTACAGAAAACCTAGTTCTTCAAAAAAAAACAAGTGGATATGTATATATACATATATATGTATATATATATATATATATATATATATATATATATATATATATATATATATATATATGTATATATATATATATATATATATATATATATATATATATATATATATATATATATATATAGTTATTTTCTCTCGTGGTTTTTACTTTTACCAATTTACTTTTCATGAAATTTGAAAGTTAAATTCAATTATTACAGTATAGTTTGGTCATTAAATTATTATTTGAAACAAATCGTTATAAAACTATAACTGATTTATTTTATGTAAAATTCTTTTAATCAGTATAACATTATCGGATGTAAGTAACTTTCATAACTGTCAATGAGGATTTGATAAGAGTGTTAAAGCCACTTTAAATGATTTTCTATTCGACAATTTTAATGCTTCCAAATTCTTCTCAAAGTTTGAACTTTCACGAAGTATTATCGTTATTTTTTAGATTAACGTGTTTTTTACAAGTTACATTTTCTTTCTGCTTCAACACCATAATATTGTTGTTTTTATTAATTCGTTTAATCTCCAAGGGAAACGGTATTTGATATTTTCAAATCAGATAATTTAATTTAATAGTTATTCTTGTACGAACTACTTGATACGCAAAATGGACGTCGTATGTACGTTTTCAGCGTCCCACATTCTATACGATTATATGATGTGTAGTTTTAAAATTACATTGCAATTTCAGATGTAGTATCAAATTAAAATATATTTGTCTTTAATTTAATATGAATCATATTTTTAAGAGAACTTATCATTTTTTTTTAACTATAAGTCGACTAATCATACAGAATTAGCTTGCCGTAAACAGATTCCTTCCTTTTGTATGCAATTTCAGCGTCTAATTTCTAATCTAAAATCGCATTCGTATTTAAGATGTAGGAAGAAAATAAAAGTGCAAATAAAACTACATTTTTACTTTAATATTGATTCTATTTTCAATGGAATTTAGTATTTGTTTTTTTAACTACATGTATGTATGGTATGATGTCGTTTGCTCTTTTTGTTAAATTTAAAATATCTTCAAATACAAATGTGGCCATGTTGTGAAAGAGTAGTAGTACTTCTTTCTGTAGAGAAATAATACCTCCTACTTCCTCTTTCTATCAATACGAAAAAGACATATAGATGTGAATTAAATATTTCATCTATTAAACCTTATTTAAAATACATGTAAGTTAATATAAGTACATTATCGGATGGAGATATGCGAATTGTGTATGGATAAACGCGTCTATAAACTGACTATCGATCCCAACAATAGTCGCCATTACTTTATATATAATATGAAATGAGAATTAATATCTACTTGAACTTTTACTATAACAAGAAACTCGTATCGAAAATTCTCATATTTCGTTGTATTTGGATTTTTTATTTATTTTATTCCAATAAGGAAAATAATCGTGGAATTTCTAGAGGATTCTGCTACTTAATATACATATAATATTCCTTTAAAGATAATTGCTTTTCGTCAAATCATTGGTATTGTTTTCTTTTTCTGTCGTATTTTTTTAACAAATAAACAATGAAAATCAATATGTCTCCGTGAGCTGTCCTTCTTCATCTCTCATTGCTCCTCTTCATTCCACCACTCCACTGCAGATACCAATGTCAAAACGCAAATGATTCAGTCCTGTTTTGTCCTTTTTTCACTATCTTCTTCACTCTCTACCATTGTATTTCGCTATTTCCTAGTCACTTTTTTAAACGGAAGATAACATGGAATTCTACTTGTTTTCTTTCTCCCATTTTTCTCTCTTTTCTAAATCCATGTATTTCTCTCTCCCTTTTTTCAGTTTCATTCCTTCATTAAACTCTCAGGTTCAAGCAATTTAACATCTTCATTCATTTCAGATGACACCTTTCGATAAAAACGTCAAACTTTGATTCTGGTATTGTTTGTTCCATTCACTTATTCTGTATCAATATATAATATATCACTCTTAATGTTACAAGGAAGATATTTTTAACATCTGTCTGATCTATTCATTGCTTCTTTTGTTCCAGCTCGTGTGACTCGTTTGTCTAGTGGTCTTCACAAATTCGCTGCTTTGATACCTCAATATAATACAGCTTCTTATTCCAGTAGGTTTTTCCAAGAAGTCCAGTTTTTTGGAACTCTCTTTTGGTTAACTTTTTCCTAGTTAGACTTTTCCAAACTAAAGACAATGGTCATCTTCTGCCGTTGCAATAACCATCTTTTGGTCTTTTTAACTCCTTACAAAAAGTGGTGTTATGCTGTGTCTGGAGAAATTTCTATGATAACTATTACACAATAATATTACGACAGTTATGATTGCCAACTATTCGAATATTTCGGGTTAGCTGCTGCTGATTGATGCTAGTGTTTGTTTTTAATATGTACTAAATTACATCCTTTAGTGTTACACGTAAATGAATAGTTATTTATGGAGAGAGCTATTGAAAGAGTGACACACCGCATATTAATTCATTAAATATTTAAGTGGAATGCAGAATTACCAAGAAAGACGTTCTGATGCGTTTATGTGTGTAGTATGTGTTCGGTGGGGGGGGGGGGGCTGCCTATAGAGTGTGTGTAAAATTCTTCTAAATATTATGTTAGAAATTCATCTAAATGCAAATATACACGTGTTGTACACAGGCGTCACATCCTTCAAGTTGATCCCAACAAACTGTATAAGTAATCTTCTGATCTGCCATGGAATTACGTTGCAATTCATTATACTTTATGTACTTGTAACTTCTGGTCGTGCCTATATGAGTAATCCATGCTTTTTTTTCTGTCACATGATTTATGACATGATGAGATAAATAGATATGATACGAGTAATAATTAAGTGTGTGTTGCTGTTGTAGTAATCTAACATCCTCCTGCTGCATTCAGTCTTTTACAGCCGTAGCTATCGAGAAACGTAAGAATGATGTGTTTGTTAACTTATATTTGCTGTTCAGAATCGGCAAGCCGCTATGACGTTAGCTTTGCAAGTGATGGCCCGTGAATGTGGTGTCGCCCTACTTCATACCGCACTTGGCACTTGGTATTCCCAGACTAGTACTGATGACGCACACATTGTTTAAATTCGATGATCAAATGGGCACTGGCTTGTAACCGTGATTATAACCGTATCCTGTAATCCACATCCGAACTATTCTTTTCAACGTGTCTACTTTAAAAAATAATCTATTCAATAGGTAGAGCACACACGCGCACATAAACACACACGTGTACGCAACCCCCCCCCCACACACACACACACGTACACACACGTACACACACACACATATATATATATATATATATAGTAGTGCAGGTAAGGTTTTTATTTACAGGGTAACAATCTGAAGAATCTTTACTGTGTTTATACAACTATTTCTATATGCGTTATTTATACAAAAATATAATTGCTACACATCCGGGACATGTTTTAATCGTAGCTTTGATAAGCTCGATTTTCTGAAGCAAAAAATAAATATTCGCTTTCTGTTTTCATATTATTGAATGGAACAAAATTTCAATCTGTAAAGGTCACGTAACTAAAACTGATATTTTGGATTTAGTCACGTCAGCCGTACGGATTGCAATATTGCTCCACTTATTCAATATGAAAACAGAGAACGGGCACTTATTTGGGGCCTCAGAAAAATTGAGCTTATCAAACCTATGATTGAAAAATCCCTCGGATATGTAGCAATTACATGTTTTTTATAAATCAAACTGTTATTGTATTATATTTATGTATCTATCTCCATATATATATAGTGAATGCTTTTATTCAAACAAGGAATTCAACGACCAGGTTGGATCAATAAAACATTCTCTGCCTGATGAGACCTCAGCTCTTGAGAGTTGTAGATCGATAACATCGGCACGCCAGTGTAGCAGACCTTGTACATGTTTGAATAAAAGCATTCACAATACAGCTCTATATTTTTATTGAGCACTCTTTTATAAGCCCGGTTTGATTCCCTGTGGATTTTTACCCTACCTGGATTACTATATATATATATATATATATATATATATATATATATATATATATATATATATATATATATATATATAAATATATATGGGGAAGGTACACGATAGTTCATTAAAAATGAAGTGTCGTGATGGACAAAATGTGTGAAAAAATGACAGACGGAAAACAAGTCAAAATGCAGGAGAAAAACAAAAACAAGAGATGTTTTTGACCGGTTTCGTTCGTGGGGAACGTCTTCAGAAAAAATGAAGACGTTCCCCACGAACGAAACCGGTCCAAAAAATCTCTTGTTTTTGTTTTTCTCCTGCATTTTGACTTGTTTTCCGTCTGTCATCTTTTCACACACACACACACACACACACACACACACACATATATATATATATATATATATATATATATATATATATATATATATATATATATATATATATATATGTCTTTAAAATCTACTATTCAAAATCAGAAGAGGACTAAATCATAACAGCAGACCTTCCAAGCACAAAAGGCAAATCTTTATAACGGGCTGTGAGTGATAAAACTATAGATGCAATACCTGGAGTAGTAACAATTTTGCTATAGTTGGTTGTTGCAATCTTGCCACCAACTATTTGTATGAGTAGGTTAGTAAACTCACGGGTTACTATTAAGATGCACACGTATGTTTGTAGATAATGTTACAGTCTTGATTTACCTCCACAAATATGTCTGTTTAATGCAAGCATTGGGCTCATCAGCGGGACTACCACGTGGTGCAATAGTAAGTGTGTGTCCGAAGTCATCTGCGAATAAAAGTGAGATGCCACATATCATAATATCACGTCTCTTGTCCAGATCTTCAATCGTTTTTCACGTGTCATTGTACATTCATCCTTTTCGATCAGGGAACAATTTTATAACACTTCAGATCAATCTTATCGTTTTTTTATTTGGCAAATCAGATCCGCATCTTGTGTTAGGGATAATGGCAATGTGTATATCGAGTGAGCTATTCTACCACCATGAAGACGATTACCTCCAGGTTAGTTTTAATTTAGTGCTAGGATTAGGTTATATATATATATATATACAGTATATATATATGCTTCCCAAAAACTAAAGAAAATGTGAGTTTATTTAACCGCTGAAGGAAAGGTTCCACCCCTATTCAATATTTATTTAGATGCTTAAATTTATTTTTTAAAAATGCCCGCAATACTTTCTTCTGCGGAAAACCTAAATTATTTTCAGCGCATTATTTTATGTAAAAAAACAACAATGCTCATATTCAAAATAAAATTGAACAAAAGAATATACAATACAGAATACATCTTGAAGAATTTGTTTTTATTTCGCGTAAGAAAAAATCCTTCAGGAATGAAGCACTTTTATATAGTTTAGACAGTAAGGTTTTCCACAAATAATATTGAAAAAAAAGTTTTTTAAAGTATATTTTTAATCAATGTTATTTCGCCTAAAAAGAAATCTTTCGAAACTGAAGCAATGCTTTTTTTAGAGCGAGATGTTCTGCAAATAATATTGGAAATGTTTATTAAATAGGTTATTTTGTGTATAATCAATGTTTTTGTGTTTGTTCGAAAATACATTTTAAATAGTTTATATTGAAAATATTGTTTTAATAACGTATCAAATACAGAATATTCCAAAGTAATTATTTTTCAGACTATTCATAATCCTTCTAGACTCAGGCAATATTTATTTTGTTTGGATAAATGTCTTCTTGTTTGTTTAAAAATATATTCAAAATAGTTTATATTGAAAGTATTGTTTTAATAACGCATCCAATACAAAATAATCGCGAATAAATTATTTCTCTTAGAAAGAAGAAGACTGAAGCAATATTTATTTTGTTTGGTGAGATGGATTTTCCGCACACGAAAAACGAACGTTGCGTGGAACTTTGAAATGTAATATTTCTGCAGACGAAATGTTTATATTCGCTTAATAGTAGTTATAAATGTAATATTTCTGCAGACAAAATGTTTATATTTGCTTAATAGCAGTTATAAATAGATCTGAAGACAGGTAAAACACGAGTGATAAAATGCGATATTTTTCAAATATCAAAAATGTATTCACATTTAAAAGCAAATGTGGTCATTTTTTAATGTTTGTGGCGATCAGTTTCTTAAAACGTAATTCGTTAACCCAGAACGTTTACAGAAGGTATAAGCGTCAGTATTTCTGAATGAACGAATGCTATTCATTTACTATGAAATAGTCAGGTGTATAACCGAAATTCCCTTCTATTAAGAAATAACCCGGTGTTTTGGGTATCTGTAAAAGTAGATTAATAGACGCGAGCAAAAAAGAAGGCAACCTTCTTTTTCGAAGGTTTTCTTGTGAGAGTCAGCTATTCAAAATAAAACGTAATACATATTGAATGAATAAGAAATGAATGCATAATTACTGGAAACACACATGAGTAGTTAGGTTAACTGTATTGCGAAATTGATTATCATACGAATGTTTTGCTTATTAAGCTATTATGTCTGAATGCGGACGGGAAAAACTAACTTACTTTATTATAGAGATTAAAAACTGACTTTGTGTCTAATTTTGTTCTCGTGGGGAGAAAATTAATAGGAGCAGTATGTATTTTTCTGTGTAAGAAAATATATCATAGATTTTAAATCGTTAAACTAAAATAAACATTAATTTTGTCGATAATTTTTATTTCGGTCTAAAGGCTAGAGTCAGAGTGCTGTATCTTTTTTGTTTTTGGTAGGAGGAAAGAGATCTTTCAGAACTGGAGCAATTTATATTTGTGTCCCAATAGAGAATATTCTATTTGAGAGATGGATTCAGTCGACATTACAAACTGGTTTTGTCTCTAAATTTGCCCCAGTATTGATTTACTCCTCTCCAGGAGTTAGGCACAAGGCCAGTTTTTATCTGACTCCCACAAGTGAGATGTGACCCAAGGTCGGGTCGGAAAAGTGTGTTTTAAAAATTGCCTGGGAAGCCCTGTCAACATTCCCCTGTAGGGGCGCCTCAGGGGAGGCGAAGCCTGGGAGGGTGGACCTCCTAGAACTGCACAGGACAGACCCATAGACCGGCATAAATCAAGCCCCGAAGGCCAAGACAATACCAGTCTATGGGGTGCAGTATCCATCGGAACAGATACTTTGATCTTAGCCAAAAGGCCAAGTAATACGACAATGTGTAACTTTTATTTTCATATTTTGTACATTTTACGATTCAATTTATTTCTGTACTTAGCATATATTGAATGGTGGCGTGACTTTAATTGAAATAATTATCGTGCAGTTTATAACTTTAAACCACTGGAGGTTCGCCCAGCGTTTCCCGTAAATAAACGAGAAGGTATATCCACACAATTTCTACTTCCGCTATGGCTAAAATAGTAACTTCACTTTATCTAATCGTATACAAATAATTGCGTGCAAAATGAATTGTGTGACATTAAAAAGCTAGATACGCAGCAAATAGACAAAAAACAATAGGATTTGAACTCGACACATATTCAATAGCCCGTGACGGTGTTTAGTCCAACACTCTCGCATCCCTCGTTTGAGACATATCAGTTCAAATACCTGATCTAACTTGCTCTTGAACCACGTGTCTTCAAGTTGAGTTGACTTTCGAAAAGGCCTGTTACCATTAATAATAGAGGTAAAACGTATTCTTCGATGTCCCTGACTCTCACGAAAACAAATATAATTGCCCCCCAAAAGTGTATAGTAATTTATGACAACTTTGTTTTAGGTGTTTCGTCAAACAAGAGTGTGCACGAAAGTGTTAAAGCAATAATTTCGTTTTAACAAAGTAATCTGTAGGAATGAGAGAAAGCATCTTTTTGTGTTAAGCGGGCGTGTCAAATGTCACTGGCGGCTTGTAACAATCTGTAAAATTACTGTTGCTACGGGAATTTCCAAACTAACGCATGCGTAAATCTTGTTAAACGCAAGTCTCGTTAAAACATATGTTTTTATTATTTTGATAAAGATATACAACAATTTATTCTCACCTGTCAAGGGAGTGCTATAGGTATTTTCGACTCGATTAACCTTCAGCATGCAGGACCAACAAAAGTAAAAGTATATTTTATTCTGTATAGTGACGTACCACATAACTAATACCAAAGTTCTGTTTTAAGGTTTTGCAAGTAAAGCAATAATTGTGAGGTTATTTAATACCGATACATACCTGTCATCTATGATTACTTGAATATAATTGCATTTTTACCTATAGTATTCTGTTTCTCAGATTGAAAGGTTCTTACCGGCGGTGGTTATCCTCAGTCTAATAATCTTCAAGAGAACGGATAGTCTAAAGTATCCCCGTGACATGATCACAGTGGGTCGCTCATTGGACTACCCAGTAAATCTTCTACTCATTTATAAACTTGCATGACGTGTCTTGCTTACAACACTAGGTGTGCTTAAATTGCTACCTATCTAAGTACTTACCAAGTATAACAATATCAGCCAGGGAGATTTGAGAAGCAGGATACTGAATAGGTATTATAATCTAAGTAGTTATGGGATGTAGGTCAAGAGCGGGGTGTGGGTAGAGATCGCATTTGGAATGCGAATGTGGTTGTTTTGATAATTTTAATGTTTGGAGGAAAATAGAAATATAAGCATATATTGCCTTCCGTTTTAGTCATGTTAGGTTTTAGGGGTGTAATGAAACAAAATATAATTACGGTTATCGAGAGAGAGTGGATGTGGGGGAAAACAACAGAGTTAGACCTTAGATCGAAGTGAGGGAACATTTCTCTTTTTTACCACTCCTGCGGGGGGATGAACAGCTGACTGTAAAGTGTACCGTGAGAATTTAGGCAATAGAATATTTTCTTGTTTCCACTATTTCTTTTTTTTTCTGAAGAAGACATGTTTCGCATTTTGAAATCAGTAAAAGAATGGGGCATAACACGACACGGGTTCAACGTCGCTTAACTTAACCTTGTCAGGAACATGTGAACATGATTTCTGTTGAAATTAGTTTACTTGTGGAAAATTAAGAGTGCTTAACATCACTATTAATGAGTAGATAACTATAATATACCTAATTGGATTTGAACTCGGCATAGTCGATCCATAATCCGCGGCGGTATTTAGTAGGTGAATCACGCACCGCGACATCGTTTAAAAGAAACATACGTTTACGTCTCCTTACATTATTTTTGGCGAATAAGAAAACAAGTCCTTCTTGGGGTGTTTCCAAAGTTCGGGGCGACTTGCGACAATCTGGAAAAGTATGTTATATACAGAAAGCTCGAATCAAAGATTCGCACGTGTTCTGATGAGACAATTCATAAAATATGTTACGATAAAATTGTAAGAACCGAAGCAAACCTGATTGATCTTCTCTTTCTTCACAAAACAAAGAAAACGGTTGCATGTTTTTTCTAGCTATTTTTTTTAGCTAAATATCATGAGTGCAGAATCGAATTTGTTGTATACTGGTGTACCAAACGCATAGTATAAAACTGTTACGGAAATCAAACATTTTGGAGTTATTAAACGTGGGAACACACACCCCGTTGTAAAGGATTAACTGTAGGCGATTAATTGAACAAAAGTTGATACTTTATACATAGCTGAAAGAACATACAGGTAATATATTCCTATATATTAGGTGTAAATGACTGCACTTCATCCAATTAGATTTGAAATCGTCATAGCCGATACTGCATCCATTAGGCCGATAATGCTCTCCAAACATATCATTGTAAGTCGGCGACAAAAATTTTAAATAGGATACATTTTATTTACAAGGAAATTACAATCTAATTAAAATGTATTGATTTTAATAGCATACACCATTGTTCAACAAAACAGAAAGCTATGAATTTGAATTGTATATCGATGAATAAAATCCCCTCCCCCTTCAAAGAGTCGTATCAAAGGACAAATAAATCACCCAGGGTTCATAGTATAACTGTCCTAATGAAACAATTCTGGGTTGAATTATCCAGTGTGGACACTGTTTTAGCGCGATAAACGCAGAAAAATGGGCCATTTGTACGGAGATATTCGAACGTAACACAAACACATGTAAAGATATTCGAGCGTAACACAAACACATGTAAAGATATTCGAACGTAACACAAACACATGTGAAGATATTCGAGCGTAACACAAAAACATGTGAAGATATTCGAACGTAACACAAACACATGTAAAGATATTCGAGCGTAACACAAACACATGTGAAGATATTCGAACGTAACACAAACACATGTGAAGATATTCGAGCGTAACACAAAAACATGTAAAGATATTCGAACGTAACACAAACACATGTAAAGTATGTAAGACGAGTATGTGTATTAAATACTGATAGGAAGACCCGGTGTTGCCCAGAATTTAATGAAGGAACCGTTTGTTCTTTTGTGGCCAGCCTTTAAACATCATATTATTGTTTTCTTATTTTTAACTTTACTACTTGCTATTTTTAGGGGTGGGTCTAAAAGATTTACTTAGCTTTATCAGAATAGGAGGGGGTTAGGGTTAGGGTTGGGGTTAGGGTTTGTAAAGCGACACTAACTGAAATAACTTTCAGATAATTCCTATGCTTGAACCAACTCGGGACACAGCGGGTGGGCGGGCGTCCTCAGACACGAATTAGGTATATTTTTTCTCCAATTCGTCAACCGTTTATTAGCAGTTTTTTTCCAACTTTTTATTTTCTGTAATTTTCAAGTTATTAATAATTTTGTAAAGAATAACGCGTCGTGTTACTTTTGTCAAGCGCAAACGCAGACCCCACGATATTATTGTACACCCTTTGACCAAAATGACCTGCTGATAACATACACGCGAACACTAATCCGATATATAGTTAACGATTCTTTAGTGGGTTGCACACTCTAACAAGAACTGTAAGATGCGTCAACTAAATTTGACGTGTAAATGATGAGAAGGCTATTTCAAAATAAAGCGTAACTTGCAAATAAAACACTATTTAAACTTAAAATACAAACGAACAAAATATGTGAAGTTTAAGCATGAGAGCTTACGATTATGCTATTTAATACTTACGTGACCAACCAACAAACATGCTATTTAACACTTGCGTGACAAACCAACAAACATGCTATTTTACACTTCCGTGACAAACAAACAAAAATGCTGTTTTACACTTGCGTTACAAACCAACAAACATGCTATTGTACACTTGCGTGACAAACAAACAAAAATGCTATCTTACACTTGCGTGACAAAAAAAAAAGTGCTATTCAACACTTGCGTGACAAATCAACAAAAAGGCTATCTTACACTTGCGTGACAAACCAACAAAAAATGCTATTCAACACTTGCGTGACAAATCAACAAAAAGGCTATCTTATACTTACGTGACAAACCAACAAAAATGCTATTTAACACTTACGTGACAAACCAACAAACATGCTATTCAACACTTGCGTGACAAACCAACAAAAATGCTATTCAACACTTGCGTGACAAATCAACAAAAATGTTATATTACACTTACGTGACAAACCAACAAAAATGCTATTTAACACTTGCGTGACAAACCAACAAAAATGCTATTCAACACTTGCGTGACAAACCAAGAAAAATGCTATTCAACACTTGCGTGACCAACCAACAAACATGCTATTTAACACTTACGTGACAAACCAACAAACATGCTATTTAACACTTACGTGACAAACCAACAAAAATGCTATTTAACACTTGCGTGACAAATCAACAAAAATGCTATTCAACACTTGCGTGACCAACCAACAAACATGCTATTTAACACTTACGTGACAAACCAACAAACATGCTATTCAACACTTACGTGACAAACCAACAAACATGCTATTTAACACTTGCGTGACAAATCAACAAAAATGCTATTCAACACTTAGGAGTTACAAACGAACGGAAATTATATTAAACACTTGCGTGACCAACTAACGAAAATGCTATTCAAAACTGAAGCGTAACAAACCCTCGAAAATGATATTAAAAACTTGAGCGTGACAAACCGACGAAAATTTTATTTAAAACTTGAATGTAACAAACATACGAAAATGCTATTTAAAACATGAGCGTGACAAAGCAACAAAAATGATATGCCACATTTAAACCTAATAAACCAATGGAAAGTGATTTCAAACTTAAGCGTGGACGACCCAGGGACGTAGCATCTCATATCGCGTTTAGCGATGATAATGTTGTTTCACCCTTAGGCGTAACAAACCAAACCATTCATATGTCTAACGTAACGCGACAGACTGACCAACGGATCTACCGACGGACAAAGCCCCTCATATATGCGTGGACGCATATAAAAACTGCATAAACTTCGCAACAACAGAAAACAATTATAGTAAATAAATAATAAAGTGATCACAACATTTTGCTTCGTATTCACTTCTCATTGACGAGGTTAGCGGAGAGTCTGTTGCTAATTTCAGAATATCTCGAAATAAAGGCCGGGTCATAAACTTGTCACATCTACTTGTATGTGTGAAGTCATGATTTACACCTCAGCTATATTTAAAACTTAGAAATAGAAATACGCTCGACACTACACTTGATATAGTTCTGGCGTATGTTTCGTATATTCTCAATCGGAATAGAATGATGTATAGACCTATTAACACGTCGCATTACGTGTAAACTTTTCCTCGAATATCATGTAGTATGAATATTTTGCAATTCAGGACATTTGAAGACTTTCTCTGTAAAATACTTGAAAGAATTTCTTGAAACATTATTTAAATAGATTCCAATTTTTTTATCATGTTTAACTTTCTCATCATTTGATATCATTGTCAGAGTTTTGCCAAATGTAATATTGCTTCAGAAATTGCTGACAATTTGAGATCATTTAAACATTTTTTTAGAATGTAAAATCAGTTAAATATTTTTTCACAATTTTAAATCATTTCAATACCCTCTTAGTATTTGAGATAATTTTCATTTTCTACAGGGTTGAAAGTATTTTAAGACCATCACAAATTATAAATTACTTTAAATATTTATCCAAATTTGAAATATTTTAAAGAATATATGTCTATCTATCTATAAGTAGGATCATTTAAAAAAATATATATATATACTTCAGTTTTTATTATGGTTTTCGTACATAATATCGTTGTTGCATATTCTTTTTGTCTTTCATCTTTCTTTTCTGTCAAAGTCGAATTAGTGTTGTGTCTTGCGCTGTTTCTTACTTGTTGCTATATGCATATGTGTACGTTGCGTATGTCCTCGTTCTTTGCTCTTTGTGGCAGTATTGTCGCCTGTTCCCTAAATGTCGCCTATTTCTTCGTCACTGCTACCAATCTCTTTTGTTGTAACTTCTTCTCGCTGCCGTGTTGATTCTTCGTCTAGAGCCCGCGTTTGTCGTTGCGCATATACGTTCTTGATTAAGTTATAGAAACGATTATTAAAAGACAGAGATTCTGAATGCGGATTTATCCAGAGAAAAATACCAATAACACAAGTACAATAAACACTTCATTGTGAAGAAAAGAGACAGTTATATTCGTTACTATAGATAGATACAGATAGATGGACTGATAGACATACAGACTGAAAGACAGACAGACATATCGGTGCTCATCACTGTGCGTGGTTGTTAATAGTTTTGTCGTTTTTTAAGTCATGTTTTCCAATGACCGTTCGCTACATGATTCCAAAACAGTCTGATTTTAAAATCTAATAATTCTTTCTCGCCTTGTTCTCACGTGACATCATATCCGTGCGTCATCTCATCCGCACATTGCTTTGAGTCTGGCACCTCTAAACTTACCTTGCTAAATTCGACCCCTTTGTCAGAGCAGTCACAGATACACTCTGAGAACGGTGTTTGTTTTACGCACAGGCTGGTAATTTGACAGAACTCATTCGCATGTGCCAACATCTATACTAGTGGATCTACCATCCATAACCTAACATCATGAGATCTAAGAGTTGGGGTAGTTATGTCTTTGTAAATACTGGTAAATTGAGCTAGAGTTTATTATGGATATAGTGATTTAATGAAATAGGGTAGTTGGTGTAAAACTAATATAGGTATTATTTTTGTAAGTATAAGAGTTGCATTCTCCCAAATGGCATTTAATCCTATAAATAACATTGGTTATTTCTTATGTGTTATAGGTTGAGAACGAGTTGTTTTTTAATTACAATATTTGTGGTGTTAAATTTCTCCTAGTTTATAATTAGTCTAATTATATTATTATTATTATTATTATTATTATCTATTGGAAGTACACATCGGTGTACAATATTTTATTATGGCTTCTAATCTTAAGTTTGGTAGCATTTGATTAAAATAGTATATGTTAATATAGTTTGACATGTGATGTTAGATATTATTATAATTTGTAGTAGATTTGTTTATGTTTTGAATCCTTAATTTTATTTGTTCATCAACGATATAATAAGGGAATTCATTATGAATAATAAGTTGCTTTTAATTTTTAAATTAAATAAATAGTGTTTTGGGCTGAAAGAGATTAGTTTTTCACGGTTTAGTATGTTTTGACAATGGTTATTTTGTAGTGATGACACATTTTCTCTTGTAATTTAAAAAAATAGAATTAATGCCTATTGTTTTTATGGGTAGAATTGTCAAACATATTATTAAATGTGTCAAAAAAAAGATAAAGTAATGACATTTTTTTATTGAAGCCAATGCAAAGCAAATATTTATAAAAGCGGTTAAACTGTAAACTTTGAAAACGACAGTTTAAAAACTTAAAAACCGCTGTTGACTTTTCCACGGGCACAGTAAAAATCGCTGTGTCGGATATAACATTCATAAATACACATCGAATTATTTTTCATTTACTATTAGCCGAATATTTTTGTAAATATAGAAATAAAAAAGAGAAAACAAAGCTATTTTTTTATTAAATCTATCAATTATTTATGAGATTTGAGGTTTGGTTGGTTCCTTTGTTTTACGGAATATCAACACGTTTTGGGTTATTTAATGCCGAATACAGTCATTTTTGTATGACTTTCTATGTTTCAAGTTTTGAATATTTTCAAGTATTTATCATGTTTCCCTGTTTGGTTGTTTTTTTTACGGCATATACACCCTTTTCGGGTTATTTAATACCGACCCCAGCCATTTTTGTAACACTATTTATGCTTCAAGTTTTTAATGTCTTCAAATATTTATCAAGAAAGAGGAAAAATGTTGTTGTTTTTGTGTTTGGCTTTGCAGAACATGATTAAGTTCTGGAAAACGAACGGAGAAAATCAAAAACATCAATGTTTGGGGAATTTGTGGTCAGGGAGCCTGTAATTTCTATGACATTTAAAAGTTAAAACCAAACACAGGAGTATTAAAAAGGTAAACTAATTTTTTGAATTAAAATAGTATTACGTTTTTTTTTTAAATAATTTCTATCAAATAGATATTTGTATAACAAAAGCAAGACTTTAAGAAAATTTAAATAGAACTGTTGAAATACGACGGCACGCGTCGAAAAAGCAAATTTGAAAGAGAGAGAGAGAGAGAGAGAGAGAGATGGTAGACTGGGAGAAGAGGGGTAGCATGTTAAAAGGAATGCAAAAATATTGAGGGGTCAGCCTAGTCGTAATTTGTCTTTTTTAACACATTCTTTATAATGATAGTCGGATCATTATTAGAAGTAGTCGACGACCAGCATTACTTACATAGTTATTATGAGTGACTTGGGCTCAAATTTCAGAGCCTTCAGAATTTTATTTAATCTATTTTCATTTAGTTCTTTTTAGCTTTCCTTCTTTTTACTTTCCTCTCTATACTTCCATCTGAATGTTGATTAAATAAAAGCTACCGGACCATATATCTATAAAGCCACCAATCGCCCATGGATGGAGTATTATTGCCACAACTAGGCTGGCTCAAGAACTAATACTCTCTCCATCTTGAACAGGATACAAAACAGTCTCTTACCTGATAGGTCCGGCACTGTCTATCTAGCTATAGTCGCTGTCCCATCGCCGCAATGTTGCATCATTGTGTTTGTTTTACAAGTACTTCCACCGAATGTTATCCGATTAACTTATTGCACTTGTCCTCTTCTCATCAATGTAAAGACCCGTAAACAAACATGTCTAGCAACAACATATTACCCTTTACTGTAGAAGAATTCAAGCTTCCGGTGATATTTCTACTCTAACAGCTTCTCTCTTTAGGACCGCTTGCGATTAGTATTGCCTCTCAAATCCTTATTACACCGATTGTAAAATCATTTAGAAGGTTTGAATGTTATGTGAACAAGTCTCTTGCTGCATAGTTTCCTACTTGAGATGCCCCTATGAATTCGATCTCTAATCAAAGTATACCTTGCGTTTAAGTGGCAGTATGCTCTTTTTGGTGTGAGTAAAAGTTTTTTAATAAATTCGAATCGCATTACAAAATAATTGTGTTGCTTTGAAATAGATATACTTGACGGTTTACTCACTCGAGCAAAGCGCGACAAGTCCGACCCCCGGAATCGCCACTGGTATATATATATATATATATATATATATATATATATATATATATATATATATATATATATATACATTTAGGCAAACGTTGTTGAATAGCACGGAGTGTTTCTGCTTTGTGATCTTTTTAAAAATTTTTTCCATCTTCCGAATGGTCAACTTCGTACCTCGATCAAACTGGTGTATGAATATATATATATATATATATATATATATATATATATATATATATATATATATATATATTTATGTGAAAAGATGACAGACGGAAAACAAGTCAAAGTGCAGGAGAAAAACAACAAAAAAAAGGGGGAAACGTCTTCAGAAAATGAAGAAATAATTTTATTTTATATTGAAGGCACACACATGGGATGAGGGAAAAAATGATCTGATTGGATCATATGAGAAAGACATTAAGTGATGTTGGGACATTATAAGTAGGTGATACATTCTTCTAAGGGGGAGGGGGGAATGCGGCAGAGAATAAAACTACGGTGATTCTCTGCCGCCAATATTTTTGCACTCATTTTTACATGCTACCCCTTTTCTACCAGTCTACCATCACGACACTTCATTTTCATGAATTATCGTGTACCTTATATATATATATATATATATATATATATATATATATATATATATATATATATATATATATATCATGAGTAGAGCAATGCACGTTGGAATATACATCGTGCGATAGCACGTTTAATACAGAAATAATAACATATATTCGGTTGTCAAGTCGGTACTGCCACTGCTAAAGCCAGCAATTACTTTCGCCAATCACACAATGTATGTGTATCCCTGCAGTTTGATATTGTCCCAATGTAAACGCGTTTATTTTGGGTCGAGGACAATTAGCGCTCGATGTCACTTAAACACGGGAAATAGCATTCTCTCGCGCGTGTTTCATTATTGAGCCAGTAAATGATCCGATTTCGTAAAGTTTCTACAGGGAACCCCGTCAATGACGAGTGAATACGAAGCAGAATGTGCAATAGAATCTGGTCCCTGTCAGTGAAATCTTGATTAATAATTTAATCATTCGATTTACATTCTCGAATAGAAGAATCATGCTGTTCAAACCAGTATGTCATATGGAGACGAACACCCTGGCAAGTTGTAAAACTTTCTTCTGGTTACAACTCTAAGTTGTGTTCATTAAAATCAGTTTAAGGAATAACATATTCTCACTCTCCGCTGAAATTACTCTCTGTTTATAATTTACATACAATTCCTATCTTTTTGTTGTGCCCCTGTAAAGGGACTGAAATGAAAACACAAACTCGGAATTTAGGTAAAACAAGTATATAAAAATATAGTATTATACAACAGATGAAAATAACGTGGTCGTACGTCAGTCTTGACTGCCAGTATAGACTGGGGTGGATTCAGGTATTGAATGGCTTCCCACCGCAGCAATATGTGACACAAGGTCGGAAGGTGGCGTTAGAGTAAAGCCAGCGCCCCTAAAGAAGAAGCACTCTGGCCTAGCAAAAATAGCCGGGACAGCCCCGTCGGTATTCCCCGGTCAGAGAGCCTAAGGCAGTAAGTAATGAACTTACTCCACCCCAAAGAGGGGACGCAAAGTCTGGGAGGGTGCACCTCCTAGGACAATCCAGGACCGTATACCTCAGCCCGACAGATAAAAGACCACCGAAATGGCCCAGTTCCTGTCGGACTGATTGTCGAGAACGAATCATCGACTGGTATTACCCAATCCCGACATCCTGTCTCATCCGAAGTAAAGGAGAGACTGATCGGGCTGGGGCTGAGTCGGTATTTAATTCCCTCCCACCGCAGGAATATGTGACACAAGGTCGGAAAGTGGAGGAATAATCAAGCCAGCGTCCCTACAGGCCACTGAAATGGCCCAATACCTGCCAAACTGATTGTCGAGAATAAATCCTCGACTGGTATTTCCCCATCCCGACGTCCTCAATCAACCGAAGTTAATGAGAGACTGAACAGGCTGGAGCCGAGTCAACACTGAGGAGCATGGGCTTCCTATATTTATGGTGAATGGAAGTTTCCAAACTCCGTTATAGGTCAGGTACCATAATACTTTTCAATATCGCGATCGGGCATATCGTCACATTCGAAGTACTAAGACCTTGTTAGCTTAACAAAACACATCTATAAAATAGGTGTGCAAATCACGGTTAATATAGCCGGCGTGGGAAAGTCTATTTCTCGTACAGCACGAGCGTAGGATATGAGAATACATATAACATTTACATGGCAATACTACAGAACTGAAATAAACAACTAATCGCCTCAATGTAGTAGAATTTAATATTAAGCGCCAGCTGGTGATAGCCACTTTTCATGTCGAATATCAATTCTAGACATGGAATAATGCTTCGTATATGAATTCATCCGTTGTTAGAGAGTCACACGCATTCATTGTTTATGACGAGGTGGCATCGCTTTTATTAACTGGGATCGCCACGCTGTTGTGCTTTCTTCAACTACGGCGTCAAAAAGGAAGCGCTTGATTCCTTTAACAATGAAGAACCGGTGTTCATTGTTGAAGTGGCCCCACATTACGGCAATGGGCTTACAATTCTGTGATTAATTAGAAAATAATAAAGCGTCTATCCATGTCGCGTTTTATGCACAGAATTGACGAGCGCTGTCTAGCTTATTTCTAGCAGTGGACAGCCGTATTTGAACGTGGTCCTCCGATGCTGACACAGGATACCCACGCCAAATATGACGTCAGAACACAAAGCTTTCTAAACACCCGGGCGAATATTATGTTTCTTAATTTTTCTGAAGAGAATTTTTACTTTGTTTTATTTGGACCACTCGGAATACTGTTCTCATCATTGATGATATTCTCACAATATTGGGCGACAATGACTTCCTAAGTAGACCTAGTACATAATGTAATAAAATATAAATAATAGATTAAAATACCATTAAAAGGAACATACATATATCAAGATATATGTAGTAATATAGCATATTAGATAGTAATGTATAGTGATAAGTAATGATAAGTAGTAATATATATTAATACATTGTAATATATAGTGATAAGTAGAAACAAGTAGTAATATAAAGTAATAATTTATTAAAAATACCAATAAGTAGTAATAACTAGTAATACATAGTAATAATTAGTAATACATAGTAAGTAACAGTAAGAAATAGTTATAAGTAGCAATAAATAGTAATAAGTAGTAATATATAGTAATAATTAGTAATATATAGTATTAAATAGTAGAGATAGTGATAAGTAGTAATATATGGTAATAATTAGTAATAAATAGTGATAAGTAGTAATATATCGTAATACGTAGTAATATATAGTAATAAGTAGTAATACATAGTAATAAATGATGATAAGTAGTACTATATAGTAATACGTAGTAATATATAGTAATAAGTAGTAAAAATATTGATATAATAGTAATTGATAGTAATATATAATGATAAGTAGTAAGTCAACACATCTAAAACAAGAATAGGTTTAAGGCTCTTAATATACATACTAGAATTGTTCGTAAGAATCTGTAGTATAATGGATATCAGTGCTAAGTAATACTCAATACTAATTACTTTGGAGGTTTGAAGGTTAAATTGCGGGTAATACTATGGATGAAATCACGAATTACTTAAGACTTCTATCCTGTCATGGCTGACAGAACAAGAACAAGCTACCACTGTGGACTAAATAAAGGGTTCCGTTCGAAATTCCGTATGGATTCTAAAGTTTGACAGAAAGATTCCCTAGTTTGAAAAAATGCACCCGAAGAAGGTGAGAGGTTACATCGACCGAAACGTTATGATAATATAATCAAAGATAAGAACAGTAGTTCGAATAATCCAAATAATTCAAACCCAGGCGGATGACAACACATGACTTGTCATAAAGGCAAATGCTTATTTTTACTTTTACTAGACGGGTGAATTTTACAGAATTTGGTCTCGCATTACTCATTAGCTGAGGTAACTGAAAATGCTACAAGAATCAAGCATAGGACATCTTTTCATATATAATCTGCGCGTGCAACGCAGCGGCGTGATTTTTCCGTTGTATGTTAGTGAACATGGCCAATCAATGACGAGCAGGCGCTGTTGCTGATGAATTGTACGAAAGAGCTTTCTCGGCCTTTTGGCCAGGATCAAAGTGTAGTATCTGTTCCGATGGATACTACACCCTATAAACCGGTACCGTCTTGGCCTTCGGGACTTGATGGCGCCGGTCTGTGGGTTTGTCCTGTGCAATTCCAGGAGGTCCACCATCTTAGGCTTTGCCTTCTCACCCTTTGAGAAGGTGTTAGTTTATTGCTAATCGCCTGAGGCGCTCCTACCGGAGAATGCCGACGGCGGGGCTGCCCAGGCAATTTTTAAAGGTCATAAGTGCTCTTCCTCTAGGATGCTGCCTTATCAAATCCGACTTTCCGACCTTGTGTCACAGCTTACCGCTGTGGGAGGTAGATAAATAAATGAATTGTACGAAAGAGGGTACTGACATGCACGGGCGTAATATTCTTACATTGAACATTTTAGCAAGTACGTGAGCAGAACGGCGGTCCTTCAAATGATAGGGACATCCAAGGAAAACAAACATTCACAATTTAATTGATACGTCACCACTACTGCTGTTCGTTAGATTCGACCGTACATCCGAAACACTTATCACTACTTTTAGTTCTTCGCTCGACTATCTCTGTAATTTGAGCTTCTAAAGGCGTTGTTCTGAAATTAAGTTCAATACATAAACTTGAATATAAACAGTACATCCTGAGACTTATTTTCCGAGAGACGCTACCGCAAGGGAAGCGAACCTATGTTCGTAGCGAAGGCGTCTAACATAGTTTCGTTACCACATTATGCAGCAGGAAAGGCTCTGAAGTTTTTCTTAATATTCGTGTAGCGCAATTTGCTGCTTCTGTTTTCTTGTGGCAAATAAATGCCCCCCCCCCGAAAACCCCATTAGCTGTTTTAATAAATACATTGTTCAATATGTGTAAAGGAATCTCAAGGCTTGTACATCGTTTTATGATTCATGACACGTTTGGATTCATAGAGCTTACGTGTGTCCGGTATTTCTTTTGAATGTTTTCCTGGTCTTCGTCGAAAGTGTTCAACAGAATGGTTCGTATATAGTGCTAATCTCTGGCAACAGTTGATGGACATAAATCTAAACTCTTTGGCTGCTATACAGTTTCAATATTGGCTTTATATTTTTATCTAAATTAATTGTTTTAAGTAGGAGAAAATTTACAATAAGAGTAAAAGTACAGAAAATCTAAAATTAGGAGAGCACAAATCACATTTTATATAGTCGAGGTTAGTGAGTCTATTCTCCTACACCGCGAGCTTGAGATAGCATAATATATATATATATATATATATATATATATATATATATATATATATAAGTTTACCTTGCCCAGCTTGCGTAGGTGTGTGTACCCGTCGCACTGACGTCTTTGACAATCAGTGGTTTTGTTGCTCTTGGGTTGAGGTATTATTCTATTCAGTTCGAGGAAAGAAACCCTCCCAGGCGTTACCTTCTCTCTGAGAAAAAGGTAGTTTATTACTAATCGTCCGAAGCGCCTCTACAGGAGAGCACCGACGGTTCTGCTCAGGCATTTGTTGTAGGCCACAGTTTGTTTATCCTAGTGCGCTGTATTTTCTAACCCACACCTGACTTTGTGTTTAACCTCCTGGAGAGGAGGTAAATGAAATAATATATATATATATATATATATATATATATATATATATATGAGACACAATCGCAAATATATATATATATATATATATATATATATATATATATATATATATTTACACAATCGCATGGATATACTCTTATTCTGCTCTTCATTTGCGTATGTATGCGAGAAAATGGAGTTATTGTAGAAATTATTCATGTGTTATTCGGTGTGAACAAAAATCGTTGTATACAAGCAAGTATATATGCATATGTGAAATTCTGTGTACAGACATGAGGCGTTCCTTCTGAAGCCAGAATGTGTGCGTGTTTGAAGTTTCCATTGTTGAATATATGCGTACAACTTTACTGTTTAATGAGAAAATGTGTATGGTGTCACTGTTGTTCTAATCTGGTCAGTTGTGATGATTGCTGACTTTAGCTGCCATTGCCATCGGCCGTAGCTGTTGTCGACAAGAGACGTCTCGTTTATATATCACACGGTAGAATGCTGGCCGTTCGAGGTCATCTGAAATGCAACTGTGCGTAAGAAAGTACACATTCCGTGAACGTTTTTTTTTTGCATCAGAATTCTATTATTTTTTCTTAATTTTATCACAAAAATGTAAGTTTTGTAATTAGCAATATTAACTTTTTAAGAAATGTATAATTTGTTTGTGTTCTTAAAATGGAGTTTAAACCATAACCATATATATACATACGTAATATTATTTATTTTGTTACGTGTTAAGTTACTTAAAGCAGAGTATTTTCGAATACATATATTTTCCGTGTATATTATGACTATTCTTCCGAACGATGATACACAAATACGTATATGCACACACACACACACACACACACACACACACACACACACATATATATATGTATATATATATATATATATATATATATATATATATAATGAATTATTAAAGACAATATATGTACTATCATATATCATCAGATCCTTTTACTTTGTAGTCTCCTTTGAAGATTCAGCTCAATGTTTGTCAATTATTGATAACAGAGCAAAATATAGAACAGTTTTTCTTATTGAATGCCAATAACGATGGTTTGTTTTATTACTTTTTATTTTTATTTTTTTCACATTTCCAAAAATTCCAAATTTCTGTGAGATATATTTAATGGTCCGTTTCATTTTCTTTGTGCCAAACAACATTTGTATGTCAATATCGTCTCTGCAACACTACAAAATCATCAGTGTCAAGTTGATATAGATTAAATCAAATGCAAATGTATAACACATGACTAAAAGTCTGGCTAAACTGTTTTGTTCGGGGAATTGAGTTGACCCGTCCTGGGACGGGTATTCGTCTAGTATATATTTATATAATATTTATTAATAAATATAAAATGATATATTTACCTACAGACGACGTCATAGATAGAGCACCCTGACTCGACTCGAATTCCCAGATACATGTGAAGAGTTCGAATGCAAAACGCGATAAACGCCATTTTCAAAATCACGAAACTGTCCCTACAAAAAGGGTTGCATTTCAACACTCGACAACACCCCAAAACTATGTGTTACATAATATGATACCAAAATAATTTCTTTTTGATTTCAATTAACATGAGCTTTCATTCGGAGTCTAGATGTAATATATTCGTGTTTTTATTGTGTAAGGTCTCAATTTAAACCAATTGGATTCATCGCGTTTTGCGTTCGAACTCTATTGGGGGATTTTAATGCACACCACCGTAACTGGTTAGGATTAGCCACCTTTACTGACGCAACCGCCAATTCTACGTATAATTTCTCTTTATCTCACTCCCTCCTTCAGACTATCGATTTCCATACCCGCATACCCAAGCGAGTAGAGCAGAAAGCCTCACTTCTAGACCTGTTCTTGACCTCACTGCCCGAGGCTTGTGTAAGGAAAATCCAGAGCTCGGTCGGGAATGCTGATCACATTGTCGCAATGATTTAATGTCAACCTAAAAACTCGTCCAAAAGTTGATGAGTCGTTGCTCAAAACAACGAGATACGACGAGCGGGCTGATTTTAAGTCCATCAGAGATCACATCAGCAACGCCCCTATGAGGGGAAACCTTCTCAATCCTTGCTGATCCTGTCCCAATGCGAAAATTCTTCAGCAAGCCCCACTCTCCTAAATGGTTCACCGTGAAATGTGCAGCTACCATTCCATAATGTGCAGCAAGAAATTCCGTAATGCGCAGCAAGCATTCCGTATATTCGGCCGACATAAATCAGCTGCTAATAGACAGAAATGTATAGACTGAAGATATGTAAAGTAGTGAAAAGTAAAGAAAAGGTATACAGAGGTAACCAACAAAAGCATTCAGTCACAGAATCTACAATAGTGTGGTGAACAATGGTCAATCAACAATTCCCCCGCTATCAAACCACAATGATGTAGTTACAAAGCAACTGATTAGGCTGAACTACTTGCCCAGCGTTTCGCCTTTAACTTTACTTTGGACTTAGAAAAACCACCCTCTTCCGAAAATCCCATTGCGGACAAAAACCACACTTGAACACCTAGTTATCACTCCATCCCAGGTCAGAGACATCATAAAAAACCTTGACACCTCCTAAGCTTGTGGGCCTGATCTTATACCAGTAATAGTAATAAAGAAATGATCTGCTAAACTGGCCCCTGTCTTCTCTAAACTCTCAACAAATGCCTATCTGAATATTTCTTCTCCAGTTACTGGAAAATAACCTCTGTGGTACTTGTTTTCAATCATTCTGGGGATAGAAATGATCCTCAGAACTACCGCCCAATAAGCCTACTCCCGATCTTTGCTAAAATCCTTGAATCCTTAATTAATTTAGCGATAGTCCGGCACTTAGTTAATGCTGAACTTCTTTTTGACCGCCAGTATAGATTTAGACAAGTACACTGTACTGCGGACATCCTGCCGGTCATCTCTGAACGCATATATCATACACTGGAAAAGACAAGTCAAGCCTGGGCAGTAGCGCTTGATATATCCAAGGCTTTTGACAAAATATGACAAAGAACTTCCCCTAAAAATACGCTCATATGTTATTACTGGACAAATATTTAATATAATTAGATCTTTACTAACCAAAAGAAAGATCCTGGTTGTCATCGATGGCCGTTCATGATAACAACATGACATAAATGCAAGTGTACCCCAGGGATCTATCCTTGGACCTTTATTGTTCCTGATCTCAATAAACTTGCTGACGACACAACGCTTTACTCTCGTCATGCGGAGAAAACGGACGCGATCATATCAAAGGCTATGGCTGAATCCTTAGAAAATGGTCTCCAGGCTGAAGTGGATTGGGGTCATAAATAGTTGCTAACTGTTAATGCCGCAAAGAAAAAGCTCCTTTTTTTCAACAACTACAAGAACCATATTCAACCGCTAATTGTCATGGCAAATAACACCCGATCTTAGAGTTCAACATTCAAACTCATCGGCCTAACATTCACAATAACATGAATTGGAACAAATACATTAAATACGTTGCCAAGGCGTCAGTAAAGAAGGTGGGCTTCCTCTACCGTGATAGTAAACTTCTCACACCTGACATTATCCTGTATCTTTACAAAGCCACCATCCACCCATGCATCGAGTATTGTTGTCACATCTGGGCTGGTGCATCATCCACTAGTCTCTCCCTCTAAGACAACATCCAAAATAGAGTCGACAACTTAATAGGTCCCTCACTTAGCTCCAGCCCCTGTCCCATCGCCGCAATGTTGCATCCTTGTGCTGTTTTACGAATATTGTAATGGGTTGTGGTTGCCTTGGTGTTCCCTCGACGTAAATACACAAGACCAATTCGACAATCAGCTAAATACCATCCATTCACTGTGGAGGTCCCCATATGCCGGAGAGCCTTCTACTTCAATAGCTTCTTTGCTCATGCTGCCGCCCTCTGCAGCTCCCTCCCTGCTCCCTGTTTCCCCGACTGTACGGACATGCAGAGGTTTAAACAAATGTAAAAAAAACATCTCGATACACAGCTCCCAACTTAAGATGACACGCAAAAGCTACACCCTAATCCTCAGTAACCTCTTACGTCTATAGAAGAGACCTGCTTTGTTTGGGGTTAAATATGTTTAAAAAAAGAAAATATGAGGAAAAAAGAACCAATGTTTCGGACAAAATGTAAAAATAAAAATGGAATAAAGGGTAAGTAAATCAACAGCTAACAAAAATAAACTCAAAAACTCATGTTGTATTGTTCTACCGAAATATTTCAGTCGTTTAAAATACGACCATTATCAATCGGTTGGTGAACTTTAATTAAAAACTTTTTCAAATTTATACAAAGAATGCGATTGGAAGAAATAGTCACATGCAGAAAACAACAGAAAGGGAGAAGGAAAGCGAGAAATGTTAAAAAAGAGAAAGAAAACGAAGAAGAAGAAAAAAAGAAAGAGAGAAAAATTAGCCAATGTCTTTAGGACGCCAATTGAAGAAGAAGAAAAAAAGAAGAAGAAAAAGAAAAAGAAAAAGAAAAGGAAAAATCAAGAGAAAAATCAATAGTTGACTGCCGCACGCTAATTAAAGAAGAGGAAGAAAGAGAGAAAAATCAGCGATTGAATGCCGCTGATTGAAAACGTGAAATGTATGACATATATATATATATATATATATATATATATATATATATATATATAATTGAAATAACGCTAAACACCATACTGACACATACAATTCCGCGTCCTGACCCACTTCTTACCAACATCGGGTCTTCTTAATGAATTTAACCAATTTTATTTTGACTTAAGCTGTACTTACATATTGCTCGTTTACAGAAGATATTCCTGTCAAGAACAATACATGCTATATATATATATATATATATATATATATATATATATATATATATATATATATATATATATATATATGAGAAAGGAAGGATATATATATATATATATATCCTTCCTTTCTCATATATATATATATATATATATATATATATATATATATATATATATATATATATATGAGAAAGGATATATATATATATATATATTTATATATATATATATATATATATATATATATATGAGAAAGGAAGGATATATATATATATATATATATATATATATATATATATATATATATATATATATATATTCATATATATATATATATTCATATATATATATATATTCATATATATATATATATATGAGAAAGGAAGGAGATATATATATATATATATATATATATATATTTATTTATTTTGGTACATAAAAATTAGTACAACATTCGTACCGTCGGTTTCAAGGACAGAAGGAGTTAGTCATACGGCACTCTTCAGCTTTTGTTGTAATCTGCTTCGGAAATGTGAAGTCACAGATGAGAACAGAAGCTGAAGAGAGCCGGATGGCTAAGTCCTTCTGTGCTTTAAACCGACGGCACGAATGTTGTACTGATTTTTATGTACCAAAATAAATAAATATTACGCTTTTAATTTTTAATTTTTAATTTTAATTCTCAATTAATCGACCACTCTGCTTTGATTCTTCCTGCTATATTTCAAAGAAGTTATATATATATATAAATATATATATATATATATATATATATATATATATATATATATATGAATGCGTTAGGCAACAGTATTAAAATGCTGACAGTTGCTTAATGAAAAGTGTCAAATAACTAAATGATGTGCGGTAATAAATGTAATTCGTGCGCAATTACGGATTTAATTGCAAATGAAAGTGTCGACCGACAAATATAACAATTATTAAGGAAGTCTGAACCAATTATTGCAATCAAGTCCGTTTACACTTATTCCATTTATTCCCACACGCACACACACACACACACACACACACACACACACACACACACACACACATATATATATATATATATATATATATATATATAATAATTGAATAATAAATAATGTTGATTATTATCTACCTACGTATACACTTAATACCTGCGGAATCATCAGTGTGGAGATAACTGTTCATCATACGAATCCAAGGCAAGAGTCACCTTTTTAACTGAAATCCCGCCCTCCTAACTAGGGCGACGAACTTTAACAGCTATGCGAGAAGAGGAAAAATAATCTCTATGATGTTATTTTCAAGTGGACACATGGTAAGACGTCTTTACAGTGTTCGACAAATCGCATGGACAGGACCTGGAATTTTTTAAATTTTAATTAAACGGACTATTTAATTCGCCTTAAGGACCCGTCCAAAAAGAAAACTATAAATAATTATTTAATAATAAATATTTTTCTTGTCGTATCATAAATGTGTGTGTATACACACACACACACACACACACACATGTATATATATATATATATAAGGCTAGGAATATAGACACTTGTGACATTTTTTGGGGGGGTGGGGAATGAAATTGAAAAGTGTAAAAACGAGAGGAAAAAAATAAATTCATGAATCTACTAAGTCGGCTTTTGTCTACACTCATCAGAGTAAATACGTGGAAATAATTCATGCACTACGATTGAAAACTTAAAATGGTTCCGTCAAAAGTAGATAACATTCGTTAAAATCCTGGAAGCAGTATATATTAAGTCATTAAAATCATCTCTTTGTAAACAAAAGGAGTTGCTTCTAGGACACAATGTAAGCAAATTGTGACCCCCCTCTCCAATTAATTTTTAAAACATGTAACTGGTCTTCATTTCAATGTCTATATACGTTGCCTTTATATATATATATATATATATATATATATATATATATATATATATATATATATATATATAATACAGAAATTATGCTTTTCAGAGGAATTTGATTCATTCTGTTTATTATTTTCCCTATCTTGACAATCACTCGCTTAACAATCGAATGTAGAATTTCTTGGGTTGCGGGTTTGAACGCTGATTTAATTTTCTTAACATAGTTCACCCAAAACAAGGCAGGCCGCCACTGTAGACGTAAGGGGCTACTGAGAAAAAGAAAAGGGGAGAAGGTAGGGGGTCAACCTAAATTGGGATCTGCGCAGCGAGATATCTGTTCACATTAGTTTTAAATGTCTGTATGTCTGTTCTGTCAGGGAAACAGAGGGCAGGAAGAGAGTTCCAAAGGCCAGCATTACGAGGAAAGAAACTATTTGAGTAGAAAGCTCTCCGACATGTGGGGACCTTCACAGTGAATGGATGAGATTTACTTGATTGTCGAGTTAGTCTAGTGAATTTACGTCAAGGGGGCACCAGAGTAGCCAATTCATCGGAGCATAATCCATTGAAGTATTTGTAAAACAAGTACAATGATGCTACATTGCGGCGATGGGACAGGGGCTGAAGCTTGGTTGACAGTGAGGGACCTATTACGTTGGCGACTCTTTTTTGGACCTTGTCAAGGAGGGAGAGACTAGTAGATGATGCACCAGCCCAGATGTGACAACAATACTCAATGCATGGGCGAATGGTGGCTTTGTATAGATACAGGATAATGTCAGGTGTGAGGAGTTTACTAGCACGGTAGAGGGAGCCAACCTTCTTTGCGGCAGCCTTGGCAATGTCTTCAATGTATTAGTTCCAATTCATGTTACCTGTGAAGGTTAGGCCGAGGAGTTTGAATGATGAACTCTCAGGTAGGGTGTTATTTACCATGACAATCGGTGGTTGAAAATGTTCTTTGTAGTTATTGAAGGAAAGGAGCTTTGTCTTTGCGGCATTAAAAGTTACCAACCATTTATGACCCCAATCCACTACAGCCTGAAGATCATTTTCTAAAGATTAAGCCATTGCCTCGGATATGATCGCGTCGGTTTTGCCAACATTGCGAGAGTAGAGGGTTGTGTCATCAGCAAATAAACCAATCTCAGACTCTATGTCATCAGGGAGATCGTTTATATAGATCAGGAACAACAAGGGTCTAAGGATAGATCCCTGGGGTATACCAGCATTTATGTCATGTTGCTTAGATGAACAGCCGTCGAGGACAACCTGGATTTTTCTTTTGTCTAGGAAAAATCTAATTATATTTAGTAATTGCCCAGTAATACCGTATGAGCGTATTTTCAGGAGAAGTCCTTTATGCCATACCTTGTCAAAGCCCTTGGATATATCAAGCGCTACTGCCCTAGCTTCTTCTGCCTTGTCGAATGTATGATACATGCGTTCAGAGATGACCGTTAGGATGTCTGCAGTAGATCGTGCTTGTCTAAACCGATACTGGCGGTCAGAAAGAAGTTTAGCATTAATTAAGTGCCGTACTATCGCTAGATTGATTAAGGATTCATAGATTTTAGCACAGACTGGCAGCAGACTGATTGGGCGATAATTCTGAGGATCGGTTCTATTCCCAGAACTCTAGTAGACTGGTAGCACAAAGGCAATTTTTCAGCTATCAGGGAAGCAAGATTCAGCTAGGCATTTATTGTAGAGTTTGGAGAGGACACGAGCCAGTTCAGCAGAGTATTTCTTTATGACTATTACAGGTATAAGATCAGGCCCACAAGCTTTGGAAGTGTCAAGTTTTTTTATGATGTCACTGACCTGGGATGGGGTGATGATCAGTTTATCACGTGTGGCTTTGGTCAGCAATAAAAAAATTGGGTAGGGGTGGTTATCTGAGTCCAAAGTAGAGTTAGAAGCAAAGCGTTGGGTAAGTAGTTCAGCCTTATCAGTGGCCGTGCAAACGACATCATTGTGGTTTGAGAGTGGGGGAATCGTTGATTGACAATTATTCACTACACTATCGTAGATTTTCGAGAAATCACGAGTACCTAGTTTCTGTGACTTGATGTATTTTTTGTAATCTCATTATACCTTCTCTTCGCTTCATCTATCACGGCCTTGCAATTATTTCTTGACTCTATGAATTTATGTCTATTAGTAGCTGACTTATGGCAGCCGAATTTACGGAATGCTTGTTGTCTCTCAGAAATGGTAGCTGCACATTCCGAGGTGAACCATTGAGGAGAGTAAGGCTTGCTAAAGAATTTTCGCATGGAGACATAGGCTTGAATGACTGCTTTGACCCATTCAGTTAATTCGTTTGCACACTGGTCGGCAGGGAGTGAGAAGGTTTCCCTCCATGGGTCGTCACTGATGTGATCTCTGATTGACTCATAATCAGCCTGCTCGTAGTATCTCGTAGTTTTGAGCAACGGTTCATCAGGTTTTGGCCGACTTTTTAGGGTGATATGTATCATTAGCACAATGGGATCAGCATTCCCGAGTGGGCTATGAGCTTTCGTCACACAAGCCTCGGGCATTGAGGTCAAGAAAAGGTCTAGAAGTGAGGCTTGTTGGTCTACTCGATCGGGGATGCGGGTCAGAAAATCGATAGTATGAGAGAGCGAGTGAGCTAAGGAGAAATTATACGTAGGGTTGCCGTCTGCGTCAGTAAGGCTGGAGAATCCCAACCAGTCCCGGTAGTGGGCATTAAAATCCTTAAATACATGTATCTGGGCATTCGAGTCAATTAAGAGTGGTCTATCTATGCTTACAGAGACAGCGTTTAGCAGAGTACAGTCCTGGGTCGACGGGGAACGATATAAGAAATATAAGTAGCTGACGCTGTGATGTACAGTCAATCTTAAGCACATGTAGTTATGCCCATCTGTTTCTAACCTATGTTCTCTAGTCCGGGAGGGGTGTTCCGAACATAAACTCCTAGCACGTGCATATGTTTGTCAGAGTCTTAACAGTATAGTGGGAGGTAGTCAGTCATGTCAAAGTGATGAGAGGAGATTGAGGATTGAAGGTTAGTTTCACTTGGAGCTAAGATATCCGGAGAGTTTATCAGGGGAAACGTTTCTACGTCGTTGATGTTGGTTATAAATCCCCGGATATTTGTGAATGCGAGCCTCAAGGGCGGAGGCGAAAGTGTTTTTTGTTGGGTGTCTTGTTTAGGTTTGCTTTTATTTCATTGTAATGACATATTTCGTTTGATTATAGAGTGGGTTGGCCAAGATGGGTACTTATTTGGTTCCAATAAGCTCACACAGCCAGTCCATTAGTCACGACCTGGTCCATGGGGGGTGTGGCATCGGGAAAGCCCACCGGAGATAATTGCAGGGTCCCTTTCCATGCGCGACATGTCACATACAACTACCCACGGTATTATGCAACTGATGATGGAGCAGCCGTTCTTGATGCTACCCAAGAGTTAGAGCTCCTTGCTTTCAGTCGGAAACAGCAGCCAGACAAGCTGTCTAACCTGTACCTTCAACCTGTCGGAACAAGAGAGACCCAGACTGGGCATGTAAGACTTAGTGACGAAAAACTTTCCCCAAGTTGCCCAAATAGAGAGAAAGAGAACGGCGGTCATTGTCCTAGTAAGGAAAAAAGGTTTGGCATTGAGTGTTTAGAGGTGTCCCAGCGCTGTTACCTCTGCGCCTGACTAATAAACAAAGAAGGAGGGCAAGGGCCGGCGATAGGCAGAACCTATCTACTCCTTAAGCAATTGTAGGTTTGCAAACCAGATATTTTGTTCGAGATTCCAACTCTAAGAACGTTGTCGATCAGGACTAAGAAGGCCTCCCTCCCCAACGGTTTACTGCCACGGCGTAAGTAGCTGGTAGCAAGGTTTTTTTTGTCAGAGATGTCCTTCTCTTAGATGGATCGCCTTACAAGGTCTTACGGGTCTAACACTCCGAGAGGGGTATAAATAGCCTGCGCCCGTTTACTAGTCGGGTATTTCCTATCCTCCGCAGGTTAAAAACAGTCTAATATAACGTATATATATATATATATATATATATATATATATATATATATATATATATATATATATATATATATGTATGTAGATAGAAGTTCAATTGAATAGTAAAAAGGGAACAGAAAGTTAAAGATAGGTTTCCCTCTCGCAAGTAAGCATAAATAATAGAAATAAGAAAGACAAAACGCTAGGCCAGCATGAGATTTCAAAAATGTCTTCAGTGGGAACTCAATAAGCAGACAATATGACAAATAAAAACGAAATTTTAACAGGGTTAATACTAGCACGTTTGGTAGCATTGTTTGAGATTAATAAACATGCCAAATACATTTAAAACGGTAAAACAGAAAAACTCAACTGAACTTTCGAGAAGACTTTCAATCTGCCATGTGGATGGGATTTTCTGAGGACCGGCTACTTTGCAAATAACCCTCTCAACGAAAACATATCGAGTACATCTTAAGATATCATAACATTTACTCAAATTAATTATTTAAAATCTTATAGAATCCACACAAATGAGCTATTTATAATCTCATAGAATTTACCCAAATGTAACATCTTATGACTTGCGAATACCATTTCGGAAAGCTATGCACAAAGTTATTCCACTGAATACCGGTAAAATACCATCTGTGGAACTAGCATTACATATAGATAAGCGTTGAAAACGAAATAAAAATAAATTAAATTGTTTGTCGAAATTTACATCATCCATATTCTTCATTCTAGTGAAGTGATAAAACCTAAGAATTTTAACTTACTCGTATAATACAGATCCTTTAGTTATTTTTCTTTGTAGGTTTTTTTAATTTTCATATTTAATAGCAATGTCTATTTGCAATATCATAGAATTCACCATGAAATGTTATTTATAATACCATAACATTTACGCAAATGAACTATTTATCATGTCATAGTATCTACCCAAATGCTTTATATATAATATTATAGAATTCACCCAAATGATCTATTTATGATGTCACAGTATTCTCTAAAATGAACTATTTATAATATCAGAGAATTCACCCAAATGAACTAGTACTAATACCGTAGGATTCATCGAAATTAACTATTTATAATCTCATAGGATTAACTTAAATGAGCTATCTATAATCTCATAGTATTTAGATTATAAATAGTTCATGTGTGTGGATTGTATAAAATTATAAATAGTTCATTTTATTTATAATCTTGTAGAATCCACACATATGAAATATTTATAATCTTATAGAATCCAAACAAATGAGCTATTTATAACCTCATAGAATTTATCCAAATGAACTATAGATAATCCTATAGAATCCACACAAATCAACTATTTATAATCTTATAGAATCCACACAAATGAGCTATTTATAACCTCATAGAATTTACCCAAATGAACTATAGATAATCTTATAGAATCCACACAAATCAACTATTTATAATCT
>OY744520.1:4863131-4883131 GCA_963556195.1 Sepiola atlantica
AAATATATTATATATATAATATATATATAAGTAAATATATATATTTACATATATATATATATATATATTATATATATATATATATAATATATATATGATATATATATGAAAATATATATATATATATGATATATATATGTAAATATATATATATATATATATTTACATATATATATTACATATATATATATTATATATATATATATTATATTTACATATATATATTATATTTATATACATATATATATATATATATATATATAAATATATTCCATGAAAAATCCGAGTATACTAGAAATCATATGCTCTTAATAGACTTAAGATGAAAATTGATATACACTTAATGTACAAAAGCAAGGAAATTCCCAATTTTTTATACTTTAATTGTCATTAAGGGTATGCGAGCACAACAGGGCTATGTATTTTACTGGTAAGAAGTTTTCTTCAGCGTACCTCACACACTTCACCCACTGAGATTTATACTGTAGTGATTTGATAATTAAATGGTTTGGTTGATATGTAGTCATACCCTTAATGGCAATATAAGTGTTAACATTTGGGAATTCCCTTGCTTTTGTACCTTTAGTGTGTATGAGTGTTCATCGTAACCCTATTAAGAGCATATGATTTCAGTATACTGGCATTTGTCATGGAATGTCACTACTTTTGTAAAATCTAGGCCTCAATACAATGCCTTCTCATAAGTTTTTTTTTAATTTTCTGGAAAACTAAGGTATATGGTAAACTGAAATTAAAATCGATCAACTAGACCCTAGAACTTCTATATCTGCATAAAATCAGCTGAATCCATCAAATAGTTGATAAGATACAGGGTGGAATATACGTACGTACGTACGTACACACAGATAACATGATTTCATGATTGTACTTTCTAGATCTCTGAGTTGCCTTAACAAATGATGCTGAAATTCTACACACTTATAGAACCTATCAAATAAAATTGGTGTGTAAAGTTTTAACTAATTTGGTTTATTGTTTTTTGAGTTATGATTGATCAAAGAAATGAGATTTCCAGCGTAGCCATTCGTGAAATATATTAAGGGATAAGGCGCTCTCGCGTCTCCCTTGATTTACATACATATATATATATATATATATATATATATATATATATATATATATATATATATATATATATATATATATATATATATATATAAGCACTTAGCCTGTCGATTCCCTGCGAGGATGAAGCGCGGGGATCTCTGTGTAGCTTAATTTCCATAACGTTATTCTTATACTTTAGTATATATATATATATATATATATATATATATATATATATATATATATATGAAAGGTTATGTGAGTGCCGCACCATATAAATTCGTTTTGTTTAGAATCTCTTGAAAAGTAGTCGGTCGAAAGGCGCCTCCGGGTTACATCTATTTCACTATGTTTCATTAAATCGTATTTTCTTTTTTTAAATTCTAAAATTATCCCCCCTCGAACAAAACGAATATATATATATATATATATATATATATATATATATATATATATATATATATATATATATATATATACTGTTCTTTTAGGAAGAACTACTGGAGAGTTATAAAACAATGTTACATTTTTCCTTTCAATTTTCATTAAAATATTATCTACGGAGTTTACGTCCAGATTCCATTCAAATAGTATATCTGGTCGTATCACCAAAGTTAAGCGATGTTAATCTATTGGTAAATACATCGATGATTTTGAAATAATCAATACCGTAACACTCAATATCTATGAATAAGCTTACACAGCTAAGTTAGAGTTGCGACCGGTCATGAGGTTGGTTCGTTTTTTTCGCTTTCGCGTACTGCTACAAACTAACGGTAAGCACTAAGCGTCTGAAAGGGAAATATATTTACAATTCATATGAAAATAGTGAGACTCGATGGAATTTTGTAAATTGCAATCTTTTAAAAACGCGTGAATAGTTATCTTTGTATTTTTAATGTTATCATGTAAATGTTTCCGAGAAATAATTTCACTGATGAAACGTTGATTCACCATTGAATGAACATTGTTTTATTTAGAATAAAATTAAACGGATTAATTATGTCTTTATTGGCTAATTTCACAAACTTCACAGGTTCTCCATGGATCAGCATCGCTTACTAGGTGCTTTACAGCCGAGTAGTGGTTCCTGGTTGAGTGCAGTGTCCTAATTATCTGCCGATACCTTTTTAGATGATCAGTGCATTCAATTCTAAACCGTGATTATTTTTAACGCATATTATGTGAGCTCCACAGTTGAATATGTGGAGCTTCCATCAACGAGTTTGATCTGCAATCACCTTCCTTCAATCGTCGTTTCATTCGCCTTCCAAGACATGGAGCAATAAACAAAACATCAGATAGTGCCCACTCTCAAATCATAAAAATTGCTTCGACAGTATGGATTTGTTTCTAATTTTTTACTTAATTCACCCCAAAAAAGGTAAGTTGCCACTGTAGACGTTCTGGGGCTTCTGAGAATTGGGGTGACATTTTGGGGGTAATCCTAAATTGAGAGCTGTGCAGCGAAATGCTTGTTCACATTAGTTTTAAATGCTTGCATATCTGTACAGTCGGGGAAACAGGAAGCAGAGAGAGAGAGAATTACGAGTTAATCTGTTATACGGTCAATGTCGTTGATAGAAGATACTACAAAATCGACACGTTTTTGGCAAGCAATTCTGTCGGCAATTGAATCTGTCTCTCGCCCAAAACTCAAAGATCAAAAATATAAATAAATATAGTTTTTCCTTTACTGCGGTGAGATTTATTATTTTTTATTTGGGTGGCAATCGCTACTTCTGGAGATTTGGTCTTCGTTTAATTTCGTTCCTCCGAATGATTGTCAAAATTGCATCTCTACTAAATGACGAGCCTTGCGAAATGATCTGTCTTCACTGGTAATGATGCGTGACAATGCTTGTGCTAATATTGCTGATGAATGGATACGTTCTGTCTACAAGAAAATATGTTATTTTTAAATATCAAAATAGTCTTTAAAAATATTTGTATATATGTTTCCAATGCAAGTTGTTTTTAGCATTACATAAAACTGACTGTGCAATCTGTTTCATCTGTTTTGAAAAGAAGGAAAAAAAATGTGATTTTTGTCATACAATAATCCAAAGTTGATCTACAACGTCAGTGGTCAGCACTAGTTATCGTAGTATTATTTTTTGTCCTGGTTTTTCACTTAATTAAATGCGTTGGCGGCTGTACAGATGATAAAGTCACAAATTAGTTTATGTGCATTGTATGTATGTCAATTACGAACTGACAATTAAGTCTATAGATACAGATTGTGTACCTCCCTTAAAATAGAAATTAGGCCAATATTTCATGTAGAACCTTTCCTTTTCTGAAGTATTTCGATTAGCTAGAGGTAAACATATCCAGGCAGACAAACACACATACAGACGAACAAACTATATATATATATATATATATATATATATATATATATATATATATATATATATATATATATATAATGGTAATAATCCATGTGAAAACATCCACAGGGTAGTAATCCAAAGAATTTCAACCGGGTTTATAAAAAATGCTCAATATCAAATAGAGCTTTATATATGATTATTTTTATTTACACAGACATGTACAAAATCTGCGACAATGGCATGTCGATGTTATCGATCAACAGTTATTATAAACTGAGATCTCATCAGGCAGAGTTAGAATCCTATCTTAACCTCAGATCATATTTGGAGAGATTGGATTATAACTCTGCCTGATGAGATCTCAGTTTATAATAACTGTTGATCGATAACATCGACACGCCAGTGTCGCAGATTTTGTAGATGTCTCTGTAAATAAAAATAATCATATATATATATATATATATATATATATATATATATATTATGTAATTATAGATATATATAATACTGTTTGTAATGTAAATTATGAAAGCTATCTTATAGTGATCACTTCCTAAGTGATTGAGAGTTAACTACCGTACATGCATTACCAGCATTACGTCGCACAATTAAAGGATGTATATATTTATAGATAAACCATAGTTATCCACATACACATGTTTCGCTGTATCGAGATCTCTTAAGTGTGGCTTACTAGTGACCGAACTATAGCTCACATTTCGACCTCTTTAGGCCTAGCAGTTGTGTTCCAAAATTCATAATGACCGGTTAATTATTTTAGGAGCGAATCCTGAACATAGAAATATAAACCATATAAACTTTCTTAACATCATATATATATATATATATATATATATATATATATATATATATATATATATAAAAATGTGACCCACTGGGTCACCCATTGAGTTCTGGTTGAATTGCTTTACTCAGGAAAACGTTAGTTTGCAAAACTAGTCTAATATAATAAATTAAAGACAACATCCAAATTGTGCTTCGTTCTGCTCACTTAATCTCTTTTTTTGTTATTTCTGATTCAGTTTTTTAACATTAAAGAACGCAAATCGCTTTTTCTGGTATAGTGGATGCAATTACTGGGACTGAAAATATATCTAAAATTTATCTTACTATCATTCATAGTCCATCAGGTATGAGGACTTGAAATGGGCCAAAGACTTTTGAAATACCTTTATATATATATATATATATATATATATATATATATATATATATATATATATATATATAAATATTAAATTATATTTACCTACAGATGACGATGCTTTGAGCTTGTACTCTCATTAGTGCAGAGAAATAATGATTTCAGACGGTCACGAGGCGCGAACCTGTTTCACAGAGTCAGATTCGACTCCACAAGAGAGGGAGAGAGACAAAAAAAGAGACTGACAAAAAGAGAAAAGACAGAGGGAGAGAGAGAGAGAGAGAGAAATAGACATACATACGGACAGAGTGATATAGAGATATTTGGGACCTCCTTGTAAGATTCTCAATACGGACTCGTACTTCTACCACAACGGAATATGGCTTTCCTTTCAACAATCCATATGTCTTGCTTCAGGCGGAATTTTAATGTAGCTATGATTTTTGGAACGGCTTCCCACCTGTGGAACACATTACTGTTGGACGGCTTCCCTTTCGATTACATCTGGGTCGTATCTAATTCCAATGTCAACAAATACTTGTTGTAAGTAGCATTGACCAATGCTAGTACTCTCATAGTGTTTCTCATCTTTCAGCTGATAATAATTCCGTTTCATTAATCCTTTTAGTTGATAGTCGTGTGTTCGGAGGTATAACGGTTAATTGATCAACGAGGTTATGAGCATAGCAAATTCCCTAAAGATATAAGATCTGTACAGGATTTTAAAATGTGCTTGAAAAGATAAACAACTTCACGTTGCCGTCGGTTTTACCATTGCTACATGATATACATGGTATACACACATAATATATATATATATATATATATATATATATATATATATATATATATATATATATATATATATATATATATGAATATATATATATGTATATATGATAATTATGAAAATAATAACCCAACGTATTTATATATATATATATATATATATATATATATATATATATATATATATATATATATATATATATATATATGATAATTATGGAAATAATGACCCAACGTAATAGAAAATGAAAAAAAGAAAAATCGGATATTGTATCAATATTATTTCACGCTTTCGTCTTTATTTCAAGAACGTTCTCAAGATGACTGATTTGTAGAAAAGCATAGAAGTCAATATGCGTTTATGATGTGAAATAAATGTCTTTTTTTTTCGAACGAAAAATGAACGTTATTATTTAAAGTATGTGGTGCGTCTTCGTCGTGAAAAGAACGTGTTTGTTTGTTTTTTTCGAAAAAAAACATAAATTCAAAAGATGTGGGTCGTTTATTAAGTGGAATGAATGTCTCTTTTATATATTCATATCGATACTATCTACAAAGTTAGGTGTGGAATATTTTGTAAAATAGTTAGCCTAGTATTAGTTTGCTGATCAAAGCAGATCATTTGTAAATACAATTATGTTGTTCAATTGTGTCGGAGTTTATAATGAGCATTGATTCAAGAAGTCTTCAGCCATATTTATTTAAAATCAATTTTATGTGTATAACCTGTCTAAAGTTTAATGAATGATGGTGTTCTAATGTATGGGAGAATAGTGCATTTATTAAATTGTTATTCATATAACTATTTTATGTTCATCAAGAGTGTTCTTAAGTTCGCTTTCAGTTCCACCTACGTATATCTGATTAGAATTATTGTATGGGACAATACATATATATATATATATATATATATATATATATATATATATATATATATGTGTGTGTGTGTGTGTGTGTGTATGTGTGTGTGTGCTAATTTCCGATTCCCCAAACGATTCTTTTAATTATTTTCTTGACGATGTAAAATTAAACAAACACAATGTATTAATTTATCAGAAGATTTCATAGTTTTTTGCATCAGACCGCATTTTAGAAATTTCATTCCTAGATTTAGCTTAGATGTGGATGTTTTCAGAAAAATGTTCTGTTGTTTTTACTGCTTATTTTATGATGTGTGATGTAGTTTTTATTGTTGGAATTCTTAATGTATTTAGTGTTGTAAAATATTGTATTTTTGTTGTAAGTAGGTAAAGCACCTTTTCCAAAAGCAATATTAAAGCACATGCACCGAACATATCTCGCATGTTTCGGTATGTGTGTGGATATGGGGGGTGTATAATTCATAGATATGTTGGAGTTTGTTACTTTATTTAACAGCGTTGATGATTCATGAACACACTTAAAAACATCATTTAAAGTCACAAAAAAACTCAGATTCGACTTCTCAGAAAAAAATCGTTTGCACGTCAAAACAGTTCACTGTGTAGACTTCAAAAACTCAATACAAAACTCAGTTAACAAACTATTAAAAGAATGAACTCTTACTTTTAGCATCCAACAACAGATGTATTCTTCAAATAGTAGGAATTCAATTAAAAGAGAGATGATTAAATAATTGAACAAGTGACGATAGAAGAAGTGTAATCTTCTTAAAGTGGTATCTAGAGTGTTATTCCTATAACAATCGATCTAAAAGAATTGTTTTTATATAAAATCACACACACACATACACACACATACACATATATATATATAGACAGAGAGAGGGAGAGAGAGAAGGAGAGAGATAGAGAGGAGATATATACTTTTATTAAACATATTAGACGTATAAGAACTTAGCAAGACATGTATTTAATTTAATTCTTGACAATGAAATTTATAGGATCGCCGAATATTTTGAAGCCCAATACAATAAAATAGACTGTATCTATACGTACTCTTCAGGTGTTCAACCAATGTCACCCAATCAAAGAAAACAATACGGCACATATTCGTGTATTTTTTCTCGTTGCTTGATTCTACATCAGACTATGTATTAATGATGAGACAATTTAAAAGTATTCGGACACAATTATCGATTCTGTTCTAAATTCCTCATACGATTCCGATTTTTTTAAATTTCTTAATATTCTTTTATAGATTTTTAAATTACTGTAAATACCGAATTTAAGTAAAAATGACAGAAATAGATTGAATAGGAAACAAACTGGCACGCAATACAAGAACCGTTTTTTCCTTTATACATTGCATCCAAGATTTGATAAACCAATTAAACACCAATAAAACATTAATTATTTAGGGGGAGTTATACGAGATTACCAGACAACGACTAGGGTCAGGTAACGCCAGCAAAATATTTAAAAAAATTCTGTTAACTCTCTGAGAGGCGTCATATAGACGTTTAGCAAATAGATACGAAAATAAATTTGAATATTTAAAAAAGGGTTTCAGAGAATAGACGTAAAGTGAACCCCATAATTATTCCTTTCTTTACAATACTTCATGAATAAAGAAATTAAATTAGACTCGAAGAGTCAATGCTAAATCTGGGAATGAGATTTCTAAAATGCGGTCTGATGCAAAAAACTATGGAATCGTCTTATAAATAAATACATTGTGTTTGTTTAATTTTTCATCGTCAAGATAATTATTAAAAGAATCGTTCGGAGAATCGGAAATAAGCATCATTCTGAAACCCCCAAAAGGTTCCGAATTTTCCGATGTCCGATTCCAATTAACCGCCCCAACACATGCAATATGCATTCTAATCGGGCAATGTAGTATCTCTGCTTTTATAATGTACGACTTTTCATTTATTCATTTTGCAAGGTGTATATACTTCGAAGAGAACCTCATACCGTTCTTATCGTTATATACAGAGAAGAAGATAAATACATTCAAAAGTTAGAGAAAGAGAGAGTGTCTGCTGGACTGAGTGAATATAATCGCATTGCCAACTTGTCAGCTGCTTAAAACCGAATCAAAATCCATTAACAATTTATAACGCGAAGTTGGCAGACTTGATTTCACGTTTCACTGGTTCCGACGCCAATGTCGAAGTTTACGGGAAGACATACAAAAAACATTGATTCTGAAAACATTCAGTTTGTGTAAAAAAGAAAATGAAATTTCTTTCTATTATGAAAATACAAATATAAATTATGAAGACATGTATTGTAATATTATTCAGTTACTGTGCAGTCAAAAAGTGTTGTTCGCTATAAGTGGCTTGATGGAGAGACGCCCATTAAATTCGCTGATAAATTCAATTTTCGTGCAAGGAAAGCCGTTACATAGCACGTGTTCATGATCTGACTGATCGATCAATGAACAGGGTTTCTTATAGCGATTATTGGGCGCGAAAACTGAATGCTTTTTCAGACTTTCGTGCAACAGAGTATAGCATATTGTATTGCAAAGTTATGCATGACTTATCAATGAAAATGTGGGGTTCTTGTAAGGAAAAAGTCGCCACAAAATGTAAAAATGAGTTTCGCAACAAGAAAATAGTCATGCGTTTCATGCGCAGTAGGCGCACCGGCTCTTTAATTACTTTTGTGAGTCTTGCCTAAGCATGCGTTTGGTAATGCTTAGGATAAATGTTACATGAGATTAGTTCAAGGTTAGGGTTAGTTTAGGGTTAGGTTAGAGTAAGATCAAAATTGAGCTGTTTGTGTATAACTATACATTATAAAACTACTTTAGAGGATGGTATCATGACGAACGAACATAAAATAAAAAGGATGGGGTTATACTTGTGATGATGGTATCATGACGAACGAACATAAAATACAAAGGAGGGTGTTATACTTTGGAGGATGGTATCATGACGAACGAACATAAAATACAAATGGAGAGTGTTATACTTTGGAGGATGGTATCATGAGAAACGAACATAAAATACAAAGGAGGGTGTTATACGTTGGAGGATGGTATCATGACGAACGAACATAAACTACAAAGGAGAGTGTTATACTTTGGAGGGTGGTATCATGAGAAACGAACATAAAATACAAAGGAGGGTGTTATACGTTGGAGGATAGTATCATGACGAACGAACATAAAATACAAAGGAGGGTGTTATAAGTTGAAGGATGGTATCATGACGAACGAACATAAAATACAAAGGAGGGTTTTATACGTTGGAGGATGGTATCATGACGAACGAACAGAAAATACAAAGGAGGGTGTTATACGTTGGAGGGTGGTATCCTGAGGAACGAACATAAAATACAAAGGAGGGGGTTATACGTTGGAGGATGGCATCATGACGAACGAACATAAAATACAAAGGAGGGTTTTATACGTTGGAGGATGGTATCATGACGAACGAACAGAAAATACAAAGGAGGGTGTTATACGTTGGAGGGTGGTATCCTGAGGAACGAACATAAAATACAAAGGAGGGGGTTATACGTTGGAGGATGGTATCATGACGAACGAACATAAAATACAAAGGAGGGTGTTATACGTTGGAAGATGGTATCATGACGAACGAACATAAAATACAGAGGAGGATGTTATACTTTCGAGGATGGTATCATGACGAACGAGCATAAAATACAAAGGAGGGTGTTATACGTTGGAGGATGGTATCATGACGAACGAACGTGAAATACAAAAGAGGGTGTTATACGTTGGAGGATGGTATCATGACGAACGAACATCAAATACAAAAGAAGGGTGTTATACTTTGGAGGATGGTATCATGAGGAACGAACATGAAATACTATGGAGGGTGTTATACTTTAAGGGATGGTATCATGATTAAAGAACATAAATTACAAAGTAGGGTGTTATACTTTGGATTATTGTATCTTGACGAAGGAACATCAATACAAAGGAGAGTGTTATAGTGTGGAGGATGGTATCATGACGAACGAACATTAAATACAATTGAGGATGTTATACTTTAGAGGATAGTATCATGAGGTGCGAACATAAAATACAAAGGAGGGTGTTATACTTTGGAGGATGGTATCATGACGAACTAACATAAAATACAAAGGAGGGTGTTATACGTTGGATGATGATATTATGACGAACGAACATAAAATACAAAGGATGGTGTTATACATTGGAGGATGGTATCATGACGAACGAACATAAAATACAAAGAAGGGTGTTTTACTGTTGATGATGGTATCATGACGAACGAACATAATATACAAAAGAGGGTGTTATACGTTGGAGGATGGTATCATGACGAACAGAAATATACTACACTACTCCCTCAAAAGAGGTGGTAATGCCTAGGAATATGGCTCATGACAACACAAAAGTGGCTACACTACTCTAAAAAGAGCAGGTAATTCCTAGTAGGATAGTCCTATGACATCAAAAGAGATAGTATAAGACCTGCCAGAACACGAAGAATGTAATGCTTTATATAAGGGTATCATGTTCACAGAACAGATAGTACACTAGCCTCTATAAAAACGGAGGTGGCAATGCCTGGGAGGATAATATCAAGACGAACGAACAAATACTACACTATCCCGCAAAGCAGGAGATGATGCTTGGAAGAATAGTATCATTACAACAGAACAGTAACTATGCTGCCCCCCCAAAAAAGGAGGGAGTAATACCTGGGAGGACAGTATCATGACAACAGAGGAGATACACTACGACCCGCCCACACAGGAAGGAGGTAATGCTTAGACTAGCTTCTGAATTGAGCATTTAATATAGTATATTAGTCTTAAATAGCATCACAAACTGAATTAAGCATGAAAAATAGTACAATATTACACTAATATATGTAATAGTATAGCTTCGACTTCGGACAGACATACATTAAATCCCCATTAGTAATAGATATAGGCAGGATCATAGCAAAGACATCACTGAGAAACCTGCCTGAAAACATTTTAAAACAGCAATACCTAATATTAAAATACAAATGCAACGATGTCTAATTGACTCTGAAATCTAATTTTTTGTATCAAAGAGTGCATTGAATTTAAATGGTTTCAAAAATTGACATATCTTAAAATGAAATGAGACTGATGCGTATTTCGTTTACTATATTATAAGAAATAAATCGATCGATCCGTCCAAAGTGATGGAGATATGACAACACTTGTCTACACTTGTCAACACCTAATTAACCAGTTTTATTAAATGAAAACGAAAATACACCCGAGATGTTATTCCCGTTGAATGAATAGGATGTGAAATAAGTCTGCTTTCTACGAAATATAGAAATCGATATTTTTACACACTGGTTGTTCTTATTGTAAACGCGGGTTAAAGGAATCTAACATATAGAATCACTCCCCCACTCAACCACGTTTTGATCGATTTATCGACTTCGTTATGTTTGAGGAAATGAGATTATTGGTGGTAAGAATTGAAAGAAAGTATTTGCTACAGATTTAAGAAAATCGAAGAAATAAAATAAAATGGTAACACCATAGTCGTTAAAAAAGGATTTTAAAAATAGTTTAGTGGAATTATTATTCTATTTTCATATTTTTATTTGATAAATTTGCATATATTATTCCACGATTTAATTATGAATCGTATCAGTATATTTGGAACATATATATGACATATATATATGCGATATATATATATATATATATATATATATATATATGTATATATGTATATATGTATATATATATGTATATATGTAATTATGTATATATATATGTATATATGTATATATATACATATGTATATATATATATATGTCTATATATATATATATATATACATATATGTATATATTAATGTATATATATACATGTATATATGTATATATATATATATGTATATATATATATATATATATATATATATATATATATATATATATAGATATATATATAGTGTCCCGCCAAAATGTATGCACCCTTTGAATCGTTATAACTTTTTACAATTTATATACTGATTTTTTACTTGCAAACACGATTTGTAGAAGAGTAAGAATACACATTTAAAATACTGGGAATAAAATTAAGAAAAACGTTGAAAATAAAATGTTAATATTAATTTATTAATGTAATAATGATGTAAAAGCTACTTTAGGTAATTTTTAATGTTCGTAAATTAACTCTAACTTTAACACGAACCTGTTCGCTTTAATTTATGAACATGGTAGAGGAAGACGTTTATCGATCAAATATATGATGATATGAACCGTGTTGGCGTTAGGATTAACTTTATAAACATTCTTACATCATCCCAAATAGCCTTTAAAGTTATGACAAAAGTAAAAGTTATTTTTCTTTGTTTTTGTTAATTTTACTGTCAGTTTTGTTCAATGTGTATTCTTACTCTTCTTTCAATCGTGTTTGCAAGTTACACATCAGTAAATTGAACGAGTTATACCAATTCAAAAGTGCATACATTTTAGTGATACCATACATATATGTATATATATATATATATATATATATATATAAAGCTATGCGTATTCAATATACATTTATATATATATATATATATATATATATATATATATATATATATATATATATATCAATTTATGAATATCCAATATATATATATATATATATTGAATATGCACACCTATATATATATACATATATATGTATGATAATATATATATATATATATATATATATATGTTTATATATATTGTATATAAATATTAATCGTTTTTTACCTACAGACACATGTGTCATGGTTATGCAATAATCAGTATCATCACTATAGAAGATTATAATTACTACGGTCAAACTTCACTAAAAAGTCATCTTTCACTCTGCAGCCCGGTATAAAACCCCTCAACTACCATGCATTATCATGGGAGAGGAAAGATAATTAAATTCTATATAATGTCGATTCGGCGGACATATATATATATATATATATATATATATATATATATATATATATATATATATATTAGAGTGAGAGCGAGTAATTTTGTGTGTTATAGTATTAAAAAAATAACCAGAGTGTTCAATTGCCTGTATTAGATCATATCCTTGCATTATATACTTTGTTTGAGCGTCCTATGGAAAGCTGTGGTTTCACGGAAACATTAGAAACTTAGATACAGAGCTAAAGATACTAAATGTAATCAACTTCACGCGATGCTAATGCGAGCCAGTTCCCGCGTGTATATGCATCTATACCTCCTCTCTCTCTCATATATATGACATTAGGATGCTCTAATATAGATGTTATATCGGTACCCAATTCGATTATACAATCTCAAAATTGAGATTAGTATCCAATGGCGTCAATTATAGGGAAAGTAATAAAATTTAAACTGCTTAAATGTGTGAATTATACGAAAAATGGCGTTCTGTATAGAAAGGTGTTGTTATATTGCGGATAATGAATATCTATTCCGTCATCAGTGTGAGAGATTTTTAAAATAGTATGAGAGGAAAATGTGAATATGGGATGATGGGAACGTTGTAATCTGTAACCAGTTGTTATGGATTCAGTTATAAAGGAGCTCATAGTTGTGTTTAATAAGTTACCAGTAGTTTTAATTGTGGATAATACATAATCGAGAATTAAGCAGAAACAAAAATACGATATATTTAAAGGCCTATAAGCTATAAAATTTTTAAACTTTTTAATGTTATATGGAATATTTTTATCTTTTAGATACATGAGGAGACAATGTGGTAAAATCAGAAATAATTACATCATTTAACGTATACTTATTTAAATACATTTCTAGTCGTACACAATTTTAGTAAGGAAAATGTCACAAACATATACTATAGACGTTCATGAAATTCTTCTGGTTGGAATTAAATTGAAATGTGTAAAAACGAGAGGAAAAAATCAATACATGAATCTACTAAGCCGGTTTTCATCCACACTGATCAGAGTAAATACGGGGAAATAATTCATGCACTACGATTAAAAACTAAACCAGTGACATGTTTGTGAAAAATGAAATTGGAAGGTCACAAGTGGATCACATTGAGTCCAATAAGCCACTCCTTTTGTTTTAAAAGGGAGGGTTTTAATGAGTTAATATATATTGCTGCCAGGACTTCCACTTTTGATCCCCGGTTTTTCCTCAAACTTGTCACTGGTTTTAATTTTATTATTTTAAGTTTTTAATCGTAGTGTACAAATTATTTTTACGTATTTACTCTGCTGAATGTGGACTAAAGCCGGCTTAGTAGATTTATGTAGTGATTTTTTTCACCTCTAGATTTTACGCTTTTCAATTTCATTCCAACCAAATAAATGTCACAAATGTCTATATTCCTTGGTTTAATGTATACTTATGTTTAATGATTTTTAGGCTAAATAAAACTTTATGTGGCTCATATATAAATTGTGTTAGTATTATTTAAGTTTGTAACATTGACTATGTCAATATTATTCGTCTTAGTATTATTACTATAATATCTTTTATTGGAGATATTTTATTCCTATTGCTGAATTGTACAATCATATATTACGTTATACTGTATGCAAACATGTTCTAACATACAGAAGTTTATGTATAAAAGATTTTATCAAGTGCAAAAGATAATAGTGTTTTTAATTTCATGGGCGTTATATATTTTATCTGTATTAGAACCTATTATACGGTATTCTAAGTTTGGCACAGTAGGGAAAGAGTTTGTAAGTGTAGTTTTGTTAAAAATGTAACTGTATTTGTGTGAGACCTTGAAGTTGTCTTCTATAATTTTAAAGAAGCATTTAGGGATGTCAGTCAAGATATTTTTACTAAATGAGGTATTGAACCAAATAATCTGGCGTCTTATATTTTATTCTTATTCTCCGATTATTTTGTTTGTTGTTATATTTTTTACATTACGCTGATAGTAAGGTCAATCCTGTTAATGTTCCTATTATTCATTCTATTTCAACTATTGTTTCTTTTACGCTTAGTTTTTTTTAGTCATCGCCATGTTATGGGTTATTATATGTGCGTTAAGCCTGATCCTGATATTGTTTTTACTGCTAGAAATGTAGTGTATGTATTGTGGACGGTATTTTTTCATCATAACCTGAATTCAGTATTGTAAAATTCACAGGTCTAAGCGGGTATTCGCATATTTGACTAAGTTCATGAGATTCTGTTAGAAATGTGAGGTACAATGGATTTCATAATTGATCTAGTGTTGTTTGAGTTTCTATGTAGGTAATATAACAGTTGATTTGGTGTGTGGGAAGGTTCAAATCATTGCTAGATAGGTAATAGGATTAATCTAGAAGTTAATCACCTTTTGATTAATATATATTGTTATTTTAATCACTAGTTTCTTAAAAGTTCGTGTAATCTTTTCATAGATTTTACTGTTAGGGTCCGTTACTGTAAAAAGAGCATTATCATTATATAAGCCTCCCTGAATCTCAGAACTTTTGTAAATGTCTGTGAATCTCATTTAGTAAAAAGAGACCTACAAAATATGTTACCAAGCAGAGTCTGTCGATTTGTTAAAATATTAAAATGGTCAGGAGTATTTTTCTTGGTACAATATTTATTACCAAAGTGTATAATAGATTTCCCAGCTAGTAATATTAAATCTATGTATTTTAGTGTAATATTTAAGTATGTCCCTAGCGGTAAAAAGTGTATTTAATATGATAGGTGAAATAGATGGGTAGTATGTGTTGTAAAGGCCGTCGGCAGAATAACAGTAAAAATAGCAGACGAAAGAAACAATCTAAAAAATGTGTGAAAACAAAAGAGTGAAAAAGACAAAGATTGAAAAGTGATTGTATCCATATAGACAATTATAACTCAGTGTTTTGAATTATTAAACAGATCTAGTGTTTAACAGAACTGAAAACAATTACTAGATTATAGGATATTATTAAGATCTTGCGTAACTTTAAACAACATCTTTTTTTTCAGACATAATGTCTGTAGTAATATATTCAATCGGCGTTTATTGGATTAGCTTCACTGTTCTCCACATTGTAAAATTCAATTAGTAAAGCTTTTCTTTGTTCTAACGTCTGAAATATGTTCACAGCGTGAATGTTTAAATCTGTTAGTATATTACCTTACACCACTACCAAACTAGTGAGTAATATAGAGATATACTATTTTGTTGCTGATATTGTTGGCACGGATAATTAATATTATTAACAGTGATTATTTACTCAGTTGGGCTGGAAACAAACAAACAAGGACGACAAAGTGACAAATAAGACTCGTACTATTTGTGGTATTTATTCGCATATTTCCAGCCCCGAAGACTAAATAATCGCTTCTTTTATAATATTATCCACACAAACAATAGACTAAACACACACACACATACACACACACGCATATATATATATATATATATATATATATATATATATATATATATATATATATATATATATATATATATGTGATTTTATGAAGGCTTACCAAAGCATTCCTTTCAGGACACCAATGATCACCATTAAAGATATTTTTTCTTACAAATATTATTTATTCAAATTAAATTTAATAATTTGAATAAATAATATTTGTAAGAAAAAATACCTTTAATGGTGATCATTGGTGTCCTGAAAGGAATGCTTTGGTAAGCCTTCATAAAATCACATATAAATGCTCTGTACTCTGTAATCGAGTCTCATCGAGCTTGTTTTTATTGGAACAACCCCGGTCTTCACTGAATGATCTATTTTATAAGTGAAAAATCTAAATCTATATATATATATATATATATATATATATATATATATATATATATATATTATTTATTTAAAATTAATATTATAAGCCCCTTTAAGGATAAGATTAAAGTTGAGCCCGGTTCGGGGAACTTAAAAATAGACTGATACGTAGCTATAATACATACCCCGACAACGTTCGTAGAATCTCTAGTCAGTCTTTCTTTATATGCCGCCTTTCGAATGAACTTCAATTCCCTTCTTGAATGTCGTAATGTCACGTGGCCTAATAATTACAGCGCCTGTTGATTCTGTGGCAGGGGTTCGAACCGTGCGACTGTCCGAGATTATCATCCCTGCACTGATGAGAGCGAAAGCTCGAAACGCTAGCGTATGTAGATAAACATAATTTAATATTATTTATTCAAAATTAATATTATATATATATATATATATATATATATATATATATATATATATATATATATATATATAGATATATATATATATATATATAGAGAGAGAGAGAGAGATTGACATCAATGACGAAACAGGTGTTACTACAAGGTGGGCAAAAATAAGGGTCCTATTTTTAAAAATATATAACTTTTTTATTTATTTATTTATTTATTTATTTTTTTTAGAATAAGTAAAGGACCCCTTCCGAAGCAAGCATGAGCCGTATTAGCCCTAAGGAACGTACCCTCATTTAGAAAACATTATTTTTCCTTAAAAAACTCAAAACAGTGTAAAAAACAATACTTTAGTTTTTATAAGTTTTAAGAAGTGTTTTTCGGCTAAAATTTGTTTTGTTTATTTCAAAAAATCTCGGAAGGGTCAGTCTACACACACATAAAGTTTGGTGAGTTTAACTTTTATTTTGTGGAAGTTATTCAAATTCAAGTTATTCAAATTTAAAGATAGGACCCTTATTTTGGCCCACCCTGTATTTACTTGATTCCAGTCTGTCCGTCAAAAAAAAAAATCAATCATCGCTTCCGGATGTTGCTAATTTTTACAGCAATGTGTGACCGTCAGTACTAAATGCTACAAATGTCTTTCTTCTTAAGTTTCACATTGTTTTGTTTAGTCCATTTACTACGCTCTATAACCCGGTCGGCCTATCACGCTAAAGTTTAACATGTAATTTTCAGATGTGTTCACGTATCTTTATAAGAGACTCAGTCTATCCGTCAGTCTGTCATGATTAAGTAATCGAACAAAGTGTTATATGCCGTTAAACGGATCAAACAAGGAAATCAGCCCGAATATTATTAGATATCGACAATAAATAACCGATAAATCGTTAATATGCCTTTAAACAGTAACGATAATTGTGTCCAGTAAGTATTGCGTTTCCTCAATACATAACATAAAATACTGATATGCCGTAAAACAAAGAAAAAATATTTTCAATATGTATTAAGCTGTGCTATTAATAAATAAGACATACATACGAACAAAGATTGTACTATTATTGATATTAATTTCTTTGTTTTTTTTTTCAAGAACGAAGTACTTACAAAATAGACTACTTAAAAGTTGCCAATTTCCATGATTAAAAGTGGGGGCCATGGAACTGACTGGATTCGAACTTTACCCACCTAGGTTGTCAGTTCACGTCATTATACATTTCACCACTGCTACCCACAGCTGAGGTATAGAAATGTTTTGGAATAAACTGGTTGAATTCAGGAATAATTGTAATAGTATGAATTCACAAGAATGATACGACTTTTCTAGCCGGCTTGATTTTGTTATTGGCATTAGTTATCCCGAAGATTTCCAGAATCAGGTACTTACATCAGGAATCATGTGAAGGTTGCCAACATCATTAAGGTAAAAGTGATCCGAACTTAGCACAATCGGGCCGTCAATTCGCGTCTTTATCCACTTCATCACCGCGATCGTACGTTTTGAAATTACTAACCTATGAACGGTTGATATGCCGTAAAATGGATGAAACTAAACACATTTCTAACCAGAAGTGATGAATTGAACTTTAATTGTGTTTATGTTTTTATTTTATTTCATATGCGTTCGGCTCTCTTCAAATAGAAGGAATTTGAGAAACTTCTTAAGATTTGTTTGTCGTCAATACATTCAAATGTTGTATGTCTTCTTCATATTTGACAAAATCAAAAAAGATTTGGGAAAAAATTGATGATGAACATTCGACAAAATGTTTCTTGAATATAGTTTGTGATTGTATTATTTTTTTAAACAAAATGTTTCTTGAATATAGTTTGTGATTTTATTATTTTTTTAAAAACAATTTGATGATGAAACGCACGTTAGGAATGCATATTAAACATTAATATTAAAAGATTTTGAAACGAAAATGGCGGTCGTTCGTTTGGAAATAATCCCGATAAAAATATGATGGGATTCACGAAATGAAAACAGAAATAACGTAAATATAAAAACTAGGAGCAAAAATAAAAAAATGTCTGAAAGAAGTTATAGAACAGATAAAGAAAATTTAAATAAGATAAAAGTTTAGCAATTAAAGGCTTCAGTTAAGTATAGAAGGGAGAGAGAGAAGGAGAGAGGGGAAAAGAGACAGAGCGAGACAAGAGAGAAAAAGAGGCTTCGTTCTTCATTTTCTTATTTGTTTTGTTCATTCTCCTTTTTCATTATTTCTTATTATTATTTACTCAGTGGAGTGCTCACACGAAACATTAGCAATGATCGCTCAGCATTACAACGTGATGGTGTCATTTAGTGTTTGCGTGGCAACAAGTCTAAATTTTTAGTACTCTCTACTCTTTTCAAGAACATTGCAAATTAACGTGCGTTCTCGCAACAGCAGTTTAAAATTGAGTTCCCGCTAATATAGTTTGTTTTCTCTTGAATTTGAATGACAATAAGCCTTCTCGTGATTCTATTACTCTATGTGGCCTTCCAGTCAAGGTGGGGTGAAAGTCTCAGATTATAGGACTTTGTATTAATATTCCCAGATAGGCTTAGTTCGCTTAAGTTTGTCCGAATATTTTCTTTCAATATGTCCAGTTGTCTTTAGAAAGAGCTATTATATTTAAACTTACCTGCGGTTACCCGGTGTCACC
>OY744520.1:4888131-4988131 GCA_963556195.1 Sepiola atlantica
TCATAAAATTACGTCAATGGCTGAATATTTTGATAAGATATCGAAATAAATAGCGAGTGCGAAAATTAATAAAGCTTATTGCATCATTTTTAACGAAGGGTGTAACTTTAGTATTTAGAGCAAAGACAAAATCATATTAATAAAAGAATCTTAAGAAGTTTTAAGATGTGAATTATAAACTTTACGAGCGTCTTTTTATCGCCATTATTCGTGGAAACGCATTGAGTGTGCTCTCGACATTCCAGCAAGCCGGACATTCGAAGAAAACTATGGACTGCGATACAATTATATATAAGGAATCAGGATTTCTCGATATTGAACTAAACAATGCCCAAGTGACGAATCAGGGATTTATTAATTATTTATTGAATTATTAATCTTATAGTTTACTTTTTCACCGAATGGATCAGTGTAATATATTTGTTTCTTATTATAAACTTGTATTATTTGAATATTCAGACTACTTTTCGCATCTTGATAGTTATAACATATCGGACGATGAAACATGCGATTATAGTCTTCTGGAGAGTGATAGTTCAATCCTGACATTATGCAATAATAACTAAGAAAAATATACAAAATAAACACTTCTATTCGATCATGGTTGACAAACTCAGAACAATATATTCTCGTGAATTAATTCCAAAGTGATTTGAAATTCCGTACACGTTTTTTTATTTAAACATAACTATTTCAACTCCGACAATAACCTTCGCAAGTTCAGAAACATGCCTCTAAAGAGGTTGGAAAGTACACCGACTCACAAGTTGTGAATATAACAACTAAGATAAGAATAGATGTTCAAATAACCCAAATGATACGAATGTTAAACATGTATGAAATTAGTTGCGTGGCTAGAACCGTGTTTGTATTCTCAGTTTAATGACGGATCAATCCTTTATTTTTTTAGCTATTCGACATGGTGTCTTCCTTGTTTTACAGCTTTTATGGGTTATTTAATTCTGAAACAAAATATTTAGTGACCAAAATTCCTTTCTTGGTTTAACTTCATATCCTTTTTTTTAGGGAATTTACAGTCGAAGGGAAATAACCTTGGTGTCGTTGTTTAACGGCTTATCAATCATTTTTATGCCATATAAAGATAAACCACAACACTCACTTATTTAATGCCAAACAAAAAATGATGTTCATATATGTTTCATTGGTCATTTCATGTCATAAAACTGAATCTAGTTATCACTATTTAAAAAAAAAGATTATGTCTAGTAGCATTTCAATGAATTATGTGTTAAATATACCAAACCACATTAAAAAGATAATTATATTATGATGGTTTTGTGTCATCGATCTTTTAGTTGGTTCGGGAACAATTTTCCCCGGTATGTTAATACACACAAACACTTGAAAAATAAACGGATGTTTAGGTTGTTTAACGCTTACTTGTACACCCATTTCTCTATATACGGCAGACTCCCTAATTAAGCCGGCAATAGAAGCAAAGCGCAGGAAATCCTCGTTAGTGAAAATTAAGTAAGTTTCTGATTTTACCATCAGCTCATTGTATTTATCAAAATCTGTTTTATTTTTACACATTTCTTTTCAAAATCAAAAATAAAACAAATGTTAACTTTAATAATGTTTCTATTGGATTGTCTTAATCACAACCTGCCTAAATACCTCAGACTTGAATTCCACATGCGAACATCTTTCAATCGAGACATTCCATTCGCTAACCTATGTTTTGTTTGACCTACAAATCTCATGTTATTTATTGTAAAATCATTACCTATTTAATTAATTTATTTTCTTCGTCTGCTTGATGCTATATCAACTCTTTACGAGTTATTTTACGCTGAAATAAAAACAGGAGTCGTTTCTGTAAATGGGTAACGTAATATCAACAATTTATAGGTGAGTTAATGCCAAAACACAATACACATTAGATACGATGCCGTTGAAAGTTTTTACAGTGTTTTATTGCAACCACACAATATCTAGTGTACACAATACCCCTGCCTTTTTAACAGTCTATCAACTGTTTAAAGGACTGTTGTATAGGTAAACACTATATTTAGTGGTCACCATTATTTTCTTCATCTTTTTCACAACATATAAACTATTTTGAGTTATTTAATCTTGAAACACAATACATGAAGAGTTCGAATGCAAAACGCGATAAATCCAATCCGTTTAAATTGAAACATTAAACAATAAAAATATAAAATATATTAAATGTAGACTTCGACTTTAAGCAGATTTTAATGAAAAGCAAACATAAATTATCCTGGTATCATATTTGACATACAACACGTTTTATAGAATAGCTTCGTTATTTTGAAACTGGTGCTTATCGCGTTTTGCATTCAAACTCATTGCATATTGTAAACAATTAATTGAACACATGTTTTTTTTATTTCTCCTGTACTAGTGTCCATTACTTTTTTCAATTGATATTCTAAGATAATTGGACTGACTAATACATATTATCCGATCCCATAGTCGACTATGCTATCCATTAAACCATTCATAGCTTTCATAAATTGTACACACTATATCCTATACGAGTTGAACGTAGTATAACCTGTTCCAATCATAGCGACGGTTTACATTAGGCACATCACGTACCTCTTTAGAGACGTTGACTGTTTTGATGAAATAGTAATGTAAACTAGGCTTTTTAAACTTTGTCACTAGTTAAGCTTTTAGTTTTGAAGTTAACTTTTAAGTTTTCATAGTAACTACATTTTTGCAAATATTCTTAAAATGTGTACAACTCATTTGTTTCCATGTTTATATGTTTCCTTAACAGATGGTTTGTGTAACTAGGCCTAGCATTTTAGTTGTGAAAATATAACAGCTGTAATACCCGTCCAAGAGGGGCTTTACGCTCGATCAAATATGTTATTAAAAACGCTATCAATGTATGTCTACTAGTCATATTTTCAATCTCATTTCAAAAATCAAAACTATTTTAGTGCGTATGTGTATGCTCTCTCAAATAGCCCTTAAGAAAATTAGTTATAATTTTCAAAAGATTCCCATGATTATAATGAAGCATGATACTTTCTTTATGTGATCATATCGATGTGAAAGTTTAACTGACTGATGCCTTCCATCTCTTTCAAATTCAAGTTTTCTTCTTTTCAGTTCAACGTTCGTTCGTATCCTATAAATCAGATGAGTCTACTGTTGACATTCGTTTCCCCGATATCTTCCTAGTTAGAATTCTTTCTAGAAATAAATAGGGTATGAATAGGAGGGATCACGCGAAGGTTGCCAATATTCCTAAGTGGAAGTGTGTCTGTAGAACAAACTGGTTTCGAACTTGGCATATCGAGGTCGTCAGTCCGTGTCGTTAATCACTTAGCTATCGCCACCTCCCAGTTCAACGTTAACGAATACCTTTCATTGTTGATTTCCTTATCATATCGAACTATATTTATATATTTACAGTTCGTTAAGAATATCATTAAAATTTGATAAATAAAGAAAGAGTAAAGAATATGCAAGACAACGACATGACTTTAGCTATTAAGTAGAGTAGTGTATAATTACTAGCAAATTGTAAATTTCGTACGTCTGATAACGTAAAAGTAGTTTGTGGATAAACATTTTATTCTTATATACATCTCAGATATTCTGTTGAGATTCCGTTTTAGTTTAGTGGCCAATGTTAAAAATGCGTGTTCACGATAAGTGGGGGTGGGAGGAATTTTGGATTTAATAAAAATTAGCAGTCTTGTAATCTATATATTAATACGATAGCGTGTGTGCTCGTGGGTCACGCTTACATAAAAAAATATGCGCATGCGTGCCGCACCTCTATTTAGAAAATCATTCAAGTTACCTAATTATCGTAATATTTCCAAGGATTTCCCTTTGGCGCAACGGTTAGCGACGTAGGATTTTGACGTCGGTTTTTGATGTCGGCCCGACTGGTTTATGGTTCGATCCCAACCAACTTCTAAGATTACTTTTTTCTACATCGAAGGGGAGAGGTAGACAGGGGACGACCGGGAAGACACATATTAATACGATAGCGTGTGTGTTATTTTGTGTGTCACTCGTACATCAAAAGCAACGACCTTCCGAATCTGTGTATGCCACTCATGAATTGAAGCCAAATTTCATTAAATTTAATCTATTTTATTCAAACATGTATAGAGATAAACATGGAACGAGATAATTATTATTGAAAACAACATTTCGTGTAAATTACACGCGTCCCGCTAGTGATAAGTTATTTGAAATCGTTGCGCAAAACCTGCTGAACGTCAAAGACGGCAATGGGGTGAATTTACATTTGTTGACTGTGATATAGGTTGAGCAATAAAGAAAATAAAACGATGTTTTTCGGGGAATATACATCTTTAAATAGTTAAGATATTTACACGAGCAACACAGTTTTTAAAAATAACTCGTTTACTAGCTTGCCAATATAATCAACGGGTGAAAAGAAAGATTTACGCCAACTTTGTTTATTTTAAGCTACGACGAATGATCCAACTTTACATTTGTCTGAATTAAAATGAAAATTAATTTCCACAAAATAGCATTACATGATACATTGTTTCATTACAACAACGATATCTTAAATACTTGTGATTTAAAGAAATTTACGATGTTTGTTGTGTCTTTATTATTGAAATAATTATAACTATGAAAACTATGCGACTTCGTAAACAAGCAGACATTTTGCATAGCCATCTAATTTATATATTACTAAAAAGTTATGAGTGTTTAATGGCTGTTCGTGATCGAGTTCGATTCTCAGGGATTTTTTTTACTGGATGCGTTTTTAATAAATTTAAATAAATTAACAGACCATAATACCATAACGAACATTACATGAATAATTTTTGAATAAGTTACCTTTTTGTATATACTCCGAAAAAAATGGTTATTCGGCATTAGTCCAAAGAGAATTATTTCTACTTAAAAACACAATTTCTAATGCTTTTGCATATAAAGCTATATAGCTTGGACGAAGAGAAATATTTGTGAAAAAATACGTACATTTATATTTGCATCAGAGAGTAAATAACTACGATTAATGTGTTTAATACATTCATCGTAGTTATTTACTCTCTTATACAAATACCAAGGTATGTATTTTTTTCACGAAATTTCACCAATAGTTTTCTTCGTCCAAGGTATAAAGCGGTAGAAGCTAGGTAAGGGTGGAAATTGATATACCCAGGTACTGTTCAAACGCTGCTCAATGGTGGGTATAAACTAGTATCTATAATTTATTGACGTCTATATATCTGCAATTTCGTTTTCGTCTTGCAAACGAAATCAAACAGAATGGATATTGTTAACATATGTGCATTAACTACGCGTGAAACTGAAACGTGACCGATCACAGAAGCGTGAGCAGCCGACTGAATGAAAGAAGTCGCTGATCGAGTTGAGGAGGACTGTAAAAACTAGGGCACTTCCTGCTTTCATTTTTAGACCAAGCAAACAGAGGAGCGTCAATTATCAGCAGGTTCACGGGAAGCAATTTTATTAATTGCATTCCATTCTAACCAGAGAATCTATTATGTCGTCCAATCACAAATATTTTATGATTCCCTATCTTGATTCCTCAGAGATTCAGGGGCCTTTAAGCATAACCTTCAGTAATCACGAGTTGCTTTTAATAACTCTTGAAATCCATTTGTGCCACTTGACATGAATGAACTACTGTTATGTCGCCCTGTTGTCGGTCTGGAATCTGACGCTGCCGAACATAATAAATTGTTCTGTAAGTTTATGAGATTACAAGCTTTTCTGTTCAAAATCTCGCGGAATAGTCTAAGGTGCTTACGTTAGCTAGTTTATTTTTTCAGCAGGCGACGGGTAGTACAGATGTACTGACAACGTTCAAGGTCGGGGATGTGCTTTGTAAAATTAAGTAGTTATATGATTAAAGGATAAATGGTTAAAACAAAAGTTAAGAAACAAACAGATATCATATGACGTTGTTTGGTAAGACAACAGATATGCTGTGTAGAATAAGAAGAAGACATAACATATACGAGTCAACAGATGGAAAGAAATGAGATCCGGTTTACTTGTACTTTTTCTTTAAAAAAGTGTGATCTGTCTAACACTCAAAACGATCTCGACGTTGGTTATTCCTTTCTATGTTGTGCAAAAAACAAGAACGGTTAAATGAGTTTGTTTCAACTCTGTTCGATGTCCTTACGAAATGAAAAGGTTCAGACTATGAGATTAAAAAAGATGACCGCCAGAGGAATCAATCAGACAGCGAGGAAGGCGAATCGAGTTACGAAAATTAAGACAACTAATTAATAATTAATTCACCGTATGCAACTACTACTGATACATTTAAAGGTAACATGATTAGGTACGAATTGAATTGTTTACGCTTTAAAGAACAACATTCAATCTTTTAGAAACAAGAATCGATATTCTTACGATTTGGTCATCAAATGTGCTCATTTACCAAGGAAAATATTACATACATAAAGTTAGATATGTACATATATATATATATATATATATATATATATATATATATAGAGAGAGAGAGAGAGAGAGAGAGAGAGAGAGAGGGAAGGAGATAGATAGATAGATAGATAGATTTATATATATAGAGAGAGAGAAAGAGAAAGAGAGAGAGAAGGAGAGAGAGAAACAGATAGATAGATAGATAGATAGATAGATAGATAGATAGATAGATAGATAGATAGATAGATAGATAGATAGATAGATAGATATTAATATACATGTTGTCGCTCTTTCTATATGTTTTTAAATGGTGAGTGTGAGTTTCTTTTTTTTCATTTTCAAAAATGTAATCGCCTCGCTTGGATGCTTGAAAAAACCATAGGGTCGAAATAAATTATTGACCGGTGATTACGTGATTCCGTGTTACTTTATTTTATTTTACTTTATTTTACTTTATTCTTGCTCTGTTTATGACATTGAGGTCTCATACCCGGATTTCCTTCTGGAATTTATTTCACTATAACACTATATATATATATATATATATATATATATATATATATATATATATATATATATATATAAATGTTTTTAAGATGAATAAATAATTTATTTTTAAAAACAAATAATCTGCGTTGTGCAAGGTTTTCTAAATATTGTGTAAAAACAAATATCTCCGTTATTATTGCCACCCACCCAGCGCTTCAAATTATGTGACTTTTCAAAGTATCCTTTCCACGCCGACCACGTGACACACATCCATATCAACATTTTTCTCTCTTCGTCATAACACCTAGACGGATTTTCAACTTGGCCACGAGAATGTCTCAACCAAGAGGAAAAAAGAAAAAAAGAAAAAGAAGAAATATTCTTCTGAAGATGGTAGATTAACCGAAAGTACTCAAGTTCATAAAAAAAATGTTTTTAAGATGAATAAATAATTTATTTTTAAAAACAAATAATCTGCGTTGTGCAAGGTTTTCTAAATATGTTATAAAAAATATCTTCGTTATTATTGCCACCCACCCAGCGCTTAAAATTGTGTGACTTTTCAAAGTATATATATATATATATATATATATATATATATATATATAATGTGTGTGTATATGTGTGTGTACAGAGTAATCTTATAAACGAATGCAGATATCATTATAAATGTTGGAATATATATTTTAGGCAACAGTAACATGAGCGCATCATTTCTTTTTTTTGTAAATGTTAACATTTAGGACATATATATATATATATATATATATATATATATACTTCTTTTTATTATAGACCGTTCACAATTAATTTTGGAATATATATTCTCGAAAACCCGGTGAGTAACATAGACGCATTTATTTCTTGGAAATGTTAGCATTTAGGGGATGCGCCAACCGAAATTCGCACCCACCTCGTGGCTTAATCGGATGCCTCCAATTGTTGTTGAATGTAGTGCCACTAAAGAACTAAAGTTCAAATGCCATACACTGAATGCTGACAGATGAGTCTGAAAATATCATTAAATCAAATATATATTTAACCTAAATGCAAAGAGGTACGCAATATTTACAGAAAACAATTAATTTATGGGTTTATTTTTTTGTTTTATGGCATATCAACACGTTTAGGATGAATGAGTAATGAAACACTATATGTATATATATATATATATATATATATATATATATATATATATATATATATATATATATATATATATCTAAACGAGGCGATTACATGTTTGAAAATGAAAAGAAGAGAAATTCACACTCACTATTGAAATACACATATAGTGAGGGGGAAAGAGAGTGACAACATATTTAATACATATATGGAGAAAGGGGGAAATTGACGATTTATAACGGAAGGCATATATTGAGGGAAGTGGGTGGTTACATATTTAATACATATATCGAGAGGGGGAGACTGGTATTTAATCTTAAAGTTACGGCTGATATTCTTATTATTGCATCTATTTCTGATAATTGTTTAATAACTCTCTCTCTCTCTCTATCTCTCTCTATCTCTCTCTCTCTTTCTCTCTCTATATATATATTTATATATATATATGAGAAACTCACGTACACATGTGTTTCGCGGTCTACCAATCTTCAGTGTGGGTTTTGCAAAATTCGAACCCATGACCACGTTATCTGTTGTCAATAATGTTATATGTGGGCCGGAAGAGCTTGCTTAAATATGTAGGAAGTAAATTAAAGAAATTGATACTGTTTACAAGAAAACAAAAACAAATCTCGACTATCTCTCTCTCTGTATATATATATATATATATATATATATATATATATATATACACACAATAATATTTATAAATAAATAATTATAAATTATTTTGATACCTACAGACATCGATGTTTCATGCTAACGCAATTTTCAGTGTAGGAACTAATTCTCAACGGTCGGTGGGCGCGAACCCCGATCACAAATCGTTACTGATTCGTAGTCGAGGGTCTTATCCATCGACCATAGCCAATTATTTGTAAATATAGAGGAATTTTAAATGTAAATAGCGAATCGGCGGCTAGATACTAAGCAGTATAGAGTGATCTTCGATCTCCTGGCAATATATAAGATGAACTTACTTAGAAAACAATTATTCCGTTATTTTAATCTATGATAAAATAATTGATTAAAGTTTCTATTAAAAATGTTTTCAAAATCTATTTTTCACGAATTTCTGATGAAGTCTTTTGATGATAAATACGAAATATAAACAATGAACGTGTATTCTCAACTTGGGTGCTACATTTACAACGTAACTCGCACAGATGCACGTCGAAAGGCCAGAGGATATCGAATATTTTTCTTGCGATCACAAACGATGTATATATTAGTTTGAGTTGCCGCTTTCAGTGGTAGAAGGCATGCGTATTACATGCACTTGCTTCGCCAGTGCAACGGTATATCAACACTGCTTGTTTTTTCTAATGTCGAAACACGTTACGAAATGTTAATTAGTGTTTGCGGTTACTCTAATGTAAAATCATTAACAATATTATTTTAACTTATTATATCATAGACATATTAATATATTATAAACAATTAATTGTGTGTGCTTCATGGTATATTATTCTTGTGCTAATGCGTGGACACAGTTCCTATTTATAGATTGGCAGGCATTTGTATGATATTTTACGTTATACTTACTGTATTTGGCTGATTTAATACGTAAGTCGTACATTTGCCTCATAGTTTCGAAAAAAATTAGGACCTTTCTTCACAAACAGTAGTGTCTAAATGATAAGACAAGATCAGATCTGATTTAAATTTGGAATTGGCAATTGCATAGCCTGCCATGTAATTCATTAAGCCAATCTTGCGGTGGTAGTTTAAATTTTTATTTGCCATTGATAAAACTTCAACTAATATATGAAAAAATTCAAGGGGAAGAATGAACAAACATATTTTATAATATCTTAATGGGGATAGGTAGAAGTTTTACAATAATATATGCATACATACATATATATATATATATATATATATATATATATACATATATATGTTATTGTTTATCATCTATGTACGTATACGTTTCGTCCTTAAACCGAGACTCATCAGCATAGAGATATGACTATTCACTACCGGCCACGCGATTCGAAACCCTGGATTACAAGTATTTTTCAACTCAAATCCAACGTCGCTAACCGCACGGTCAATTCTGAATAGCTGATACACAAGGATAATTTTAACACTTTATAAAGCGGCTTGACGTCCAGGCATTCTACTTCTATTAGGGAAGGAATGATGCATTATAAAGCAAGTGACGTCATGATGTGTTAGTACTACCATTACAGTGCTCTACTTTTTTACGAGGAGCGACAAATATAAATATTTGTTATTGTTTATTATCTATGTACGTATACGTTTCGTCCTTATGCATACATATGTGTGTATATATATATATATATATATACTGTATATATATATGAATGCATATTTATATACGTACATATATATATTTATTTATTATTTTTTGGTACAGAAAAATTAGTACAACATCAGTACCGTCGATTTCAAGCCCAGAAGGGCTTAACCCTCCGGCTTTCTTCAGCTTATATTTTCACCAGTTTTAGAAATGTAAGCCCACGTATAACTCTCTTGTATATATATATATATATATATATATATATATATGTGTGTGTGTGTGTGTGTGTGTGTGTGTGTGTATATATATATATATATATATATATATATATATATATAAGTGTGGGTTTGTCGTTCAAATTTCAAAATATTGCAGGGTTAGTTAATAAAATTGAAATATAAGCCATATTACCAATACAAGTTTAATTATTTTTTTTCTCTCTTTCGTTCGACATCGGATTTGAAGCATAACCGCCAATACAACACTGCGAAGACGTCGTACCAAGGACGTTTATCAAGTAACAACGAAATAAGTTTGTTTATTCTTGTTTATTGATGAAAAAAAAAAGAAAATGACTCATACTGGTCACCCCTGAAGAAGAAATTTTATTCCGTAATCGATAGGATTAATGTAAAAAAAAAAAATAAATAAATAAATAAATTAATCTAGTATTGCTAATATGGCTTATATTTCAATTTTATATATATATATATATATATATATATATATATATATATATATATATATATATTGAAGGTAGGTAGGTATATTTGAAATAGAAGATGGGATATAATTGTTTCCACTAAGTGTAAATACAATACTCTTCCCTAAAAAGAAGTGAGTATTCCCGGTTATCGTACACAAATGAATAGTTTCAATTTAAATATGATAAAACTTTTCCAACTTCTAATAGAAGATGTGTCAGCTCAGTCGGTAGAACAGTGGACGCCAACCGCTTGTTTACGGGTTCTGAGCTCTGCTACATCTGTTTACACTAATATAAATAAATAGCGTTAAGAGAGCAAAAGTCTGGTGTTTACGACCCGATCTATTAAGCATAAACATAACTAAATGTATTCCGTATCACATGATAATTTCCTTTGCCTTGAGGATAGAGTGAACGCGTGCGTAGTCTTGGTTAACTTTGTGAACCAGGTTCGCGCTTTGTGGTCGTCTGAAATTATAGTTTCCCTACACTGATGAGGTTGTATATAGGCATTAATAATTTAATATTATTTCTGTGATCATTGTTATGAATAAATATATATTTATTTATTTATATAAATAAATATATATATATTGATATAATGAAATTAATAAATAAATATATATATATATATATATATATATATATATATATATATACATATATATATATATATATGAGAAGAAGTAGTATTGATTTACTTCTCTCCAGGAGTTAGACACAAGGCCAGTTTTTATCTTACTCCCACAAGTAAGATGTGACCCAAGGTCGGGTCGGGAAAATGGGGTTTAAAAATTGCCTGGACAGCCCCGTCGGCATTCCCCGGAAGGGGCGCCTCAGACAGTAAGCAATAAACTTACTCCTCCCCAAAGAAGGGAGGCGAAGCCTGGGAGAGGTGACCTCTTAGAACTGCACAGGACAGACCCATAGACCGGCGTAAATCAAGCCCCGAAGGCCAAGACAATACCAATCTATGGGGTGTATTATCCATCAGAACAGATACTGCATTTTGATCTTAGCCAAAAGGCCAAACTGGGAGCGCAGGCCCGAGGTCCGAGTTGGAATGAAAATAATGTGGATGGCTGCGAGTGAAAAAGTGGAGGTGTGTGGAAAGAGGAGTGGATGGTGGAGTCTGTGTTTTTGAAAATCACCTAAACTAATAGCACTTCTCTCCTGTTTCTTTTTTCTTTTTTTCTTTTCTCCTCTCACTGTCACATTCTTAGCACATTTCAACATTTTCCTTCTAACTTATATCCACACATTCCTGACATAGCAAGCTCGTCCAACACTCCTACCCTCCAAAAAGTTCACACCTAACCACAACAATATCTCCCTTTCACCCATTTCACCCTTTCGACTACTTCTTTCACACTCTAACCCATCCACCCCTCCCACTTCCAATCACCTTCATTTTTTTCAAATCTTCTCTATAAACCTACACACCAAGAATACAGAGCCTTCCCCCTCCACTCCTCGTTTCCCAGCCCTCCACTTTTTCACTCACAGACATCCACATTATTTTCATTCCATGCCACCGACTTCCTTCAACCCGGACCTCGGTCCTGTGCTCTCAGTAGTAGCTACTACTTCTTCTCGTTAACCAATCATGTCAACCCAATATGTTCATGTACTTCTGTGATATTTTTCTTAAAATTATCATCCTGAATCAGTCTTACAAATAAAGACGAAACGTTGATGAATTCATAAACAAACATCTTTTTGACCTTTCCTTTTTCATTTCCCAGATATATATATATATATATATATACATATATATATATATATATATATATATATATATATATATATATATATATATATATTTGTGTGTGTGTATGATTATGATAATATGCAACGGATTTTATAGAGTCTGTGAGTTTTGCCTCCTGCTGCGGGCAAACAGTGACACGGCTCTCAGCATTTAGTTTAAGAACTAAGCGTTAGTTTAAGGTGAAAGAATGCACTTCACTCTCGTTTGGGATTCTCCCAGGAATTTCATTATTTAATGATTACCATTTTGTTGTTGTTTTATGGGAGAATACCCAATCATTTTTTAACCAACCCAATTATTAAGAGGTTTGCCGACATTCTTGAGAAAATAAATAAAAACATTTTTCTCAATGAGTTTGTATTCTTTTCCAATGTGTGTTTTCCGAAAAAAATACTTTTTTTATCTTATACGTATTTCATTTTGATAAAAAGTTTTGACCATTGTATAGGTTTAAAAATGTTTGCGTATCATCAGAATTCATAAAATGATGAGAAACTATCAGCCACGTTTTGTAAAAGTATCGCCTATTTTTTACAAAGAATAGCCCATCATAATCTCATATTCTATACTGACTTTTCTTTTTTAAAACTTGCACGGAAAATCTCATGTTATTCGTCATCAGCAAAAGTGTTTCTCTCTTGTGACCTTGAATAAAATTTAAACGTGTGTCGATCACAACGTCATAAATTCCTGAACAACAGAGCACATTAAAAAAAAACTCCAGCTGTTTAATTAATTACAACAAAAATTTCCGACAGTAAAAGTGCGGAAAAATATTTTTTAAATATTTTCAACCAATCAAAGGACATGGAATTATGTTTTTAATACTTATTTGAAGAGTGTCGTTTGGAAACGATTGTGACTTAAATACTGGTGCATGACCGCCCTAATCAATAAGCCAGCTTATTTGACAGAGAGATTAGCATAAGTATCCGAGGAAATTTTAGATCAACAGCCTCCGGAGTTAGAGATATCAACGTATACACTCGAAACCGTGGTACTTTGAACACGCATTGAAGGCAACCGTATCTTTTTTATATCAGGCGACAAAATCTCAAAGTACTTTAAAGCACCTTCGTCTAATCCTGATTATCCGTCTATAAAAAACGGACTATCTCAGAAAGTATTTTCTCTGTAACATTAATTATCTAACTTGGAAAACAATTCTCTTACTTCCCTTAAATCCATTTTCGGTGACCAATACAACTTATACTTTACGGGTACTTTCTCTTTCATTTATTTCTAACTAGCATTGTTAACCGGCGTGGCCCGGGAAAAAATCTTACCTATTTCTATTAAAATTTCTATCACTCTCTCTTTTCCATATCTCCCGTCTTTCCCTCCCTCTCCACACCTCGTATTTCTGCTCAACGCACTCCACACACATACACACTAACAACTCAAAGTTACTTTCCTATAGTTAGTGGCTAGAAAACAGAACCCGCCGACGAAATCTGCGCAAGTTAAGGGGCAAAGAATGAATAATATTTGTCTACATTTTTCGATATTATTAAACCAGAGCAACGCCGATCAAAAAAATACCAAATATGTTGGTGTTTGTTTTGTGACTCTTTAGTTGTAGCTTGCCATGAATATATACACACAGGCTTGTCCTGTTCTATATTCCATCTTTCCAATGGTGTCTTGTATAACTGTTACTCTGGGTTGTTCCAGATAACTGATTCCAGAAACGAAGCTCATGCCAGAAACAGTTATTAACTTTTTTAACTTGATCAATTTTGTATTGCAATTATTGTACACTATTCAAATACTAGGATCAAGTGCCTTATATGTTTATCTACGCATCGGCGTAGCTATCTATTTGAAATAATTGCTTTCAAACATGTATTGAAAAGAGTTATTGGTTACCAAGGCTCTTATTATAACTACCAAATTCATGAAACCACCATCGTAATATCTGCTCATTTGCAGACGCTTCTCCATATACACTATTGGTAGTGTCAGCTGTTTGAGAAACATGATGGTCAGCTTTAACTCATTAAAGCAATGTGGCTGACATTCAAAATATAAACGTTTCAATATACAGGTTTTCACAGAGCACATAAAATTAAAATATGAAAAATATAATTACCTAATGTAACATAATTATACTAATAAACCTGTGTCCCACCTACGAATAGGACGCATAGGTTCTAAAGATTAAGGCAATATTATTTCAGCAACATATATAATAATATTTTCTCTATATAGCAATCATTAACGTTTGAAACCCACACTTGTCAACCATATCCATTCCTTCTAAAAAAAGACTAATAAGTGTACGTCTGTATAAAAGAACTATTTCTAGAAAATTAATAATCTAAAGCCCGACGCATGCATCCTCAAATGCCCATACTATATATATATATATATATATATATATATATATATATATATATATATATATATATATATATATATATATATATAGTCTAAAGAAGCTTTGAGTTATTTTAAACAAAAAGACAAAAAAAAGGAAAATGCAGTTTAAATTTTCACAGAAACTAACTAAATCCAAAATAGTGCAGACTTAACATTCGTTGGAAAATTCATAAATAAATTAAATATATAATAGTAAGTAAATAAAATAAAAAGGGGGATTAAGTATCTAACAGTGAAACAAAAACAGGAGACCTTAACGTAAGCATCTAATATTAACACGGGGATCATCAGCTGTTTACCATGTAACTGTTTTGGAAATTTAGAAACAGGACAGTTATATGCATGGCTCTCCAATGGTACAGATCAAACTACCATTTCCCCAATCAAGTGTCGAAATAATTCAGGTTAAAATGTTACTTATATATAAATAAATAATAATAACAATAATCAAAATAATAATAATATACTACCCTTAAGACTACCGTGCGATATGGTAATTTGCATATCAAATAAAATTCTTTATAACAATAATAATAATAATAATAATAATAATAATAATAATAAAATGCTATCTAAACACTACACGCAAGAACCATTCTGCGATATGATAGCTAGAAATTAAATTATATAGGAATTAAAGTTGCATTAAAAAAAAAAGCTTTAGTACCTTAGATACCAGAAAGGCAAATAGATAAGAGGAAGGAAACCTAGCCATACAGATCTAAATACCCAATATATAGTCTAAAGAAGCTTTGAGTTATTTTAAACAAAAAGACAAAAAAAAAAAGGAAAATGCAGTTTAAATTTCCACAGAAACTAACTAAATCCAAAATAGTGCAGACTTAACATTCGTTGGAAAATTCATAAATAAATTAAATATATAATAGTAAGTAAATAAAATAAAAAAGGGTATTAAGTATCTAACAGTGAAACAAAAACAGGAGACCTTAACGTAAGCATCTAATATTAACACGGGGATCATCAGCTGTTTACCATGTAACTGTTTCGGAGATTTAAAAACAGGACAGTTATATGCATGGCTCTCCAATGGTACAGATCAAACTACCATTTCCCCAATCAAGTGTCGAAATAATTCAGCTTAAACTGTTACTTATATATAAATAAATAATAATAATAATAATAATCAAAATAATAATAATATATATAATATATATATATATATAGATAGAGAGAGATAGATAGATAGATAGATAGATAGATAGATAGATAGATAGATAGATAGATAGATAGATACTAAAGTGAATGATAAGAAAAAATAAAACAACCTCGTATAAATTATATTTACCCATCCCGGACACTTCTTAGTTTTATAATTGCATACTTCAATAAACAAAAATAGCAAGCCTAAAATGCACTAATGACGCAGAGAAGGAACATTTAAGAAACAACATACAGATGCACACGAACCTAGACACCACACTTTTAATAAATATAACTGAACACAATGTAAAATAAACAAAAGTATTATAAAATAATTTGGATTGTAAATAAATCATATTGATTTAGATTTGACATGGTTATCTGGGAAGGAAGGGTGATGATAGAAAATACCATAGAAAATAAAATTAATAAAATTCTAATGTGTTTTTGCAAATAGTTTCTGAGATATAAACACCAATTATGATCTGCTGTACAATTGTGCGTGCATTGTGTGCTTTTAGTGGTGGTAGACGTCTGTAGGTGCGTGTGTATATGTCTGTTCATGTGGCGGTCGGTGATAGAGTGTTCTGTTTGCGTACTGTACATATGCCCTATTCATTGTGATTATTTTATACGAATGGCCATATTTTGTTGTTAAATCATTTGTTTTTGGAGATTCAATTAGGTCAAAACATTCCATGTCGATGTTAGCCAAGTAACTTGTTAATATATTGTATCTACTAAAAAGAATTGTTATTTTTAACATTATCGGATCGAATATACATGAACTGTGCTGATGAATTATCATTTTAAATGTATCATATATATATAGATTAATATATATATATATATATATATATATATATATATATAGAAAGAGAGAAAGAGAGAAGGAAGAGAGAGAGAGATAGAGAGAGAGAGATATATATATATAGAGAGAAAGAGATAAAAGGTATATATAACAACATGTGTGTATATATATATTAATATATATATATATATATATATATATATATATACAGGGTCGGGCAGATAAATTGGAACTAATTTAAAATGCTAATATCTTTTTTTATTTTTGATCATATGATTACGGTTTTTTTTACTAAGGATCCTTAAACACTTTATTGCAAGATAGCATAATTATATTTACTCAAATTTGTTTTAATATGGCGGGATTAGCACGAAGAATAACTATATGCGAAATGAGACGCGCCGGGTGTTCTCCTTCGGACATTGTTAAGAGCACTGGCTATGCAAAAATGACTGTCTATCGGGTTGTGGCTAATTTCGATGTCGAGTGTAAGGTTGAGAGAAGTCGGCACAGTACTCGTAGTGATCGAAAGCGTGCAAACACTTTCCTGGTGGGGCTAAAAAGGTCCATAAAGGCAGACCCAAGTCAGTCGATGTCGAAACTGGCAAAAAAACGCAATGTGAGTCGCAGAACTATCAGCAGAGCAATCAACGAAGACCTTGGGATGAAGTCCTACGTTAGGAGACGCCATAATCTCCTCACTGCCCGTTCAAAAGCTATCAGAGTTGAAAGATGCCCCAAGCTTATCAACCATCTGAAACACAAAGGAGGACATGTGCGCATTTTTATTGATGAGAAAAAGTTCATCGTGGATGAGGTTCCAAATCGCCAGAACACTCGAGTTATTGCCCGTGACCCTTCGGAAGTTCCTCCTGTGATGCAGAGCAAAAATCTTGCTTCTGTGATGGTTTTTGCAGCCGTGGCAAGTGATGGAAAGGTGAAGCCTCCTCATTTCATCGAAGCGGGTCTTAAAATCAACACAGCGGAGTATTTGAACATTCTTAATAATGTTTTATTGCTTTGGATCCGTAGAAACTACAACCCTACGAAAGTCATGCTCATCCAAGACTCGGCACCAGTGCATGGATACAGGAAAGTCCAAGATTTCATGAAGGAGAATCTTCCCTTGTTTGTTCCGAAGGATATTTGGCCCAGCAGCTCTCCAGATCTAAATGTTTGCGACTATTATCTATTCGGCGTCGTCGAGGGACAGACTAATGTCAATCCACGCCCAAATATAAACTCATTGAAGACAGCCATTGAACGAGCATTTCGCAATCTCGATCCCAATAAAATAAAGAGGAGCTGTTCACGGTTTCGTCAAAGAATCTCCAAAATAATTGATGCAAAGGGTGCTCATATTGAATAATTTTGTTCAATAGACTGTAATAATTAAATAAATAAATGTTAAAATGATATCTTTCCATATTTAATCCTTTAAATTATGAATTTTGTAAAAATAAAAAAAAGTACCAATTTAGCTGCCCGACCCTGTATATATGAATAATAGGATAATCTTTAGGTTTTTACATTACAAATTATTAATATAGTGAATTATGTATTCTACTGAGTTAATATATATATATATATATATATATATATATATATATATATATATATATATATATATATATATATTATTTTTGTTTCTGGGGGTGCCTATATTGAGATGGTCCTAAGGATATATATTCACCCCGGATGTGGACGATTACCTCTTCTTTTTCCCCCTGTTTTCCTTTTTTGGATTGCACTATATTTGATTCTTGTGGGACCACATCATAGCTACCACATATTACCGAGTGGTTTAAACTGTCTTTTTAACTTGTTTTACTTTTTTTCTTTCTTAAGGGATTTTAACTAGATCAATCCAGTATTGCCAGTTGTTGAAGTCAATATCTTAGGTTTGCTATATCCCCTGATGAACTGACTAACAATCACCTTGCTAGGTAGCGAAACACGTGTAGGGAACTATAACTTTACAACATAAATAAATAATAAAATACCATATTGTTTAGTTGTGATGAATCCTTTCTGGAAAAATATCTTGGAAAACTCTCCAAATATATATATATATATATATATATATATATATATATATATATATATATATATATATTATTATTATTACTATTTCATGTATCCACATACAACTTTATAAAGAGATATATTTTTTAATGTATCAATTTTCAGTATTTACTTCAACACGATTCGTAAGTAGAGTTAGGTAGTAACCACTCGAATAGAAATGAAAAACTTAGCTATGATAATCAAAATATGTAACTGCATAAACCGTAAACTTTGGCCACTACAAAATAAATGCCTAACCAAAAGTTGCCAAGGAAAGACCGAATAACAAGAAATACTAGGTAGATTTCAAAAACCAGATATTATGACCACAAAATCACATTTAAAAACAGAGAACGTCGAATTAAAACAGCACTAGCAAACCACTATTGGGACCTCAAAGAAAATGGACGCTCACCAATAATTCAATGGAAAATAATACGACAGGCCAGTAAAGAAATTGAGACGACCCGTGTAGATTATGTAAAAAATTTGAAATCCTAAACTTTAAACACCTCCGAAATCTATTAAACTGTAGAAGTGAGATAGCAAACAGCTACCTACACAGAAATGCATTTACCTTAGACTAACAATACATTAATAAATAAATAAACAAATAAGTAAACAACTAAACTAAACAAAAACCTAAAAATTAAAAAATTAAAACCTAAAATAGAAAACAAGGAACCACGTGTTAAAATAAATTCAGCCATCATATTGATACAGCAAAGGAAACAGGATATAGGTCGATCTATATTAAACAGAACAATAGAAAAGGATATAAGAAGTAACACTAACCACACCTTTGTTCGTGGGAAGCCCAACGATTGGCTGAGAGAACAATAAAGAATCTGATTGGTTAACTAGATAGCCGTGTATATAAAAACATCCGGCAAAAATAAGTCCATGCATTTTAGCCTGAAGATTCCCCTCGGGATGAAACACGGGAGCCCCTGTAAAGCTTAATTTTCATAAATATATTTTCATAGCTTACTGTATATATATATATATATATATATATATATATATATATATATATATATATATATATATATTTGCATATATATATATTTCCGTTCATTGAGTCGAACGTTCTTATGACGTCAAGCCACCGGATAAAGTGTACAAATTATCACTGTTTATTCGCTATTCAGCATTGGACAGGTAGTTCTAGACGTTGCGATTTGAGTTGTAAACTACTCGGAATCCGGCGTTTCTAATCACATGACCAGTAGTAAATAATCATATCGCTATACTGATCAGCCTCGATTAAAAAGGGCGGACGTATACGGACATTGATAATAAACAAAACATATATATATATATATATATATATATATATATATATATATATATAATATATATATATATATATATAATATTGGGAAACTATAAACAATGGTATTTGAAATAAAATTCATTTGAATCTAAACTTTCGAAAATAAACAAAATGTTTTTCCTTTATTATTTTACACCTTAACTGAGAGAATTTAGGTTTCGGTGTGAAAGAATATGTGTTGTCTCAAGCGCGGTTACGCATTAGTATGAATCTTCAGATGTGTAGAAAAAATATATTCTCATGAAAGCAATGTTTTAAAAATATCTTTACACCTTTACTGATTTATACTAATGCGTAGCCGCGCGTAAGACATTACTTGATTTGTCTTTCACATGTCGAAAAAGCAACAGACAACGGAAATTTAGATTAAAGTAAATGTTATATATTAAAAAAAACACATTGTTATGGTCATCCACCAAAGTAGTTTATACACACACACACATATATATATATTATATATATATATATATATATATATATATATATATATATATATATATATATATATATATATATATATATATATATATATATATATATATATATATATATATATTCTTACGAAAACAATGTTTTAAAACATATTCTACTAATACATTTTAATATTTATATATATATATATATATATATTGAAAAGTCACACAATTTGAAGCGCTGGGTGGGTGGCAATAATAACGAAGATATTTTTTTTATAAAATATTTAGAAAACCATGCACAACGCAGATTATTTGTTTTTAAAAATAAATTATTTATTTATCTTAAAAACATTTTTTTTTTTTTTTTATATAAACTTAAGTACTTTCGGTAAATCTACCATCTTCAGAAGAATATTTCTTCTTTTTCTTTTTTTTCTTTTTTCCTCTTGGTTGAGACATTCTCATAGTCAAGTTGAAAATTCGTCTAGGTGTTTTAACGAAGAAAGAAAAATGTTGATATGGCTGTGTGTCACGTGGTCGGCGTGGGAGAGTCGTTATTATTGCCACCCACCCAGCGCTTCAAATTGTGTTTTTTTCTATATACTCTCCCACGCCGACCACGTGACTCACAGCCATATCAACATTTTTCTTTCTTCGTCAAAACACCTAGACGAATTTTCAACTTGACTATTTTTAAAAACAAATAATCTGCGTTGTGCATGGTTTTCTAAATATTTTATAAAAAAAATATCTTCGTTAATATATATATATATATATAAGTATACATTTTTATTTATACAAACATTATTGGTTACATATGTGCATACATGTTTCGGTTGCACTCCTCCCAGAAAGTCAACCTAATCAGACCAAGCATTCCTCTGAATCCTTGGTCTGACGAGGTTGAAACATGTATGCACATATGTAACCAATAATGTCTGTATAAATAAAAATGTGTACTTATAAACAGCTCTACTTGTTATTGAGTACTTTTCATAAACACTTTAGTGAAACTGTTTTTTTTTGCTGCGGTCTATATCTGGCAGCCATTTTGTTTTGTTTTATTCTCTACACAGTCGGAGAAGAATAAAATATTATTCTTCTTCTGGTCTAATTATTTTTGAAAAAGGGATGTCTTTTCCCGAAATATCAAATAGTGATTTTTAATCACCCGGACAGCTAAAACACTCTTGCTGTTATGTAAGAAAAAAAAAAAAAAAAAAGGAAAAAAAAGGAAAAATAAATAGTAAGTCTTATATCGGATTCGATTTATTTTTATTGTTTTTGTTCCTTTCCTTTCATCTTGCATCTTACCCGGAATTGCATTGCCCACAGCCTTTCAAAAACTTACTACTACTATACCCAGCAATGCTTCAAGCAAACTACCATTCTCTACTAACACTTCGTCTAGGCCAGACACAGTTTGCATACGCCAGAGAATTATTCCGACTCTCGGAGAAACGTGCCAAAGCCAGCTGCCAGATCCGCTTCCTCAAAAGATGCCTCAAGCACAACATAACACCCAACACTATACAAAACATCCACCTACCTGCCTGCCTCCACCTACCCATACTTTACCCAGCCAGAAAATTCATACATAACTATTGTATCAAGAATATTATCCAATACCTCCATTGTAAACTTCATCAACTCATCAACACCATCACAGAGATCAACTCCTCACTATCCACACCCACAGAACAATCAACACACAACATATCTACGGCTGTCAATGATGCCTATCACCATTGCTTCAACCTCGAGAAAAACCGACTTAAACGGAAATTCACTTGGCTTTCCCAGAAATATTCTCAACCTCACATCACCAAGAACACTAGTACCACCAGAACCTACAACTCCAACAACCACCTCACTAGCCCCCCCCCCATGGTCACTGACCTCACCGGCTCCCTTACTACTGCCGAGACTGAGCTTCTCAGCCTTGGCCCCAAATTCATCACCACCCAAAAGCTAAACGACCACACAAAACTTAAGATCGAGACTCAATTCTGTAGAACAGCTTATCACCTCAAATGGCTCACAGCATTTAATCAACCCACCCTAGACATCCCTAATAATACAACCAACACTACTAATTCCTTCCCTGTCTACCAGCTTGACCACCCACTACACCCACCACCTAGTAACCACCTACTTGATCAAAAACTTTCTAGATTAAAACAGAGGATCCTTGATATACTCCAACAAGAACAACCCCACATCACCCCTAACATCACCAGATCCCAACGCCTTACCCTAGAAAACCTGAAAAATAAAAACCTAGTTTACTTACCCTCTGATAAAGGTAAGGAATTCTGTATCATCTCTCAAGACTCATACAACATACTCGCTCTCGAACATCTTAACAACAACAACCTATACACCCCCGCCCCCAACATTTCAGCCACATTAGTCCAAAACTCCATTAACAACACCTGGTCCCAAATCTGTCTCACACGTAACCTCCCCAAAAAATACAAAATCAACTTCACCACCAAAAATAGCAGACTTCCCACCTTCTACCACCTCATTAAAACACACAAGACCAACACACACACACAAATTAGACCTATAGTCTCTAGTATTGAAGGACCACTCTATAAAATCTCTTGGCTTCTCTCTCAACTACTCAAACCACTACTCTCCACCTTCCCCGCACATGTCAGCAGCTCCGACCAAGTAATTAGCAGACTACACTCACTCCAACACCAACAACTACAAACTAACAACTATATATTTAGCCTAGACGTAATCTCCCTCTACACCTCAATACCCGCACACCCAGCCATAGACCTCATCACCGACCACATATCTTCCTCTGACAACCTAGAGCTCTTCGGACTAACACCTACTGACATTCACAATCTCTTATACATCATCATCGACAACACATACTTTACCTTTCAGCAGCACACTTTCAAACAAATCTCCGGCCTCCCCATGGGTTCTAGCCTTTCCGGTCTCTTAGCCATCACCTACATGAACCGGTTAGAACAACGAGCACTTAACTCCTGCCTCTCCTATATATTCTTCTCCAGATATATAGATGACATTCTAATCCTTACATCCTCTCAAGACGAAGCCACACAAATATTCAACACATTCAACAACACCGACCCCCACATACAATTCACCATAGAACACCCAAACGAGTCCGGCTCACTCTCTCTCCTTGATTTCAACCTTAACATCACCGAAGATGGCTCTATACACACTAACTTCTATAGGAAACCTGCCTGCAAAAACCTTTTCATACACTATAAGTCTGCCCTGCCCACAAAAGCCAAATTAAGTTATGCCCATAATGAAATTACCCGAATACAAAATAAATGCTCTTCTGCTGCTGACAAAATATCACACACTAAAAACTTCCACCAAACCCTCCAAAATAATGGCTACCCCGCCCCAACCATAGCCCACCTAAATAAGCCCAAAACACGTAGACACCGCACCCTCGCTAACACATGCTTCTTAAAACTCCCTTTCTTCAGCGATAAGATCACCACCTCCATCCGCAAGGCAATACATAAGGAAAACCTTAACATACAACTAACACATACTGGCACCTCCTTACGCCAACATCTATCTAATAAACACACTAACCACACACCCGAACCCTGCTCCCTGGCCAATTGCCCTATCTCCAACACAGGTCTGTGCCTTCGCACTAACTGTGTTTACAAACTACAGTGTAATAAATGCAAAAAATTTTACATCGGCAACACTACAAGACCGCTACACTTGCGCATAAAGGAGCACTTGAATACCCGTATATCCTCTTTCCACAAACACATAGAGATTTGCTCAAACACTCAGCGCGATATTCACGTCTCCATCTTAGCGTCTGTCAGAAACATCGGTGACCTTAGAATCACAGAATCAATCCTCATCTCCAGATTAAACCCCTCACTCAATCAACGTCACGAGCTCTACTCACCTTTCATTCTATAATATCTACCCCCCATCCACCAACCAACCCCCATATCTAACACTTAACAGAGTCCGTTTCCACCATTTCACTCATTACTCACCTCCCATAATAAACTCACCATACACCCAAACAATCAAACAGGCCCCTCCCCATATGAACTTCCATCCTTACACACTTTCAACCACAAACCAAAAACCATATTCAGCATACTCGTCTAACCCACCAAAATAAGTCACTCCATAACCTAGCATTATTAATTAATAAATCCAAACACATATAGAATGTATACAAATAACATGCAAATATTAAATAAATAATTCATAAAATAAATTAAACAAGTAAATAATAATAATAAAAAATAAATAAATAAAAAACAAAACAAAAAAAAACAAAAAAAAAAAAAACAAACAAACAAATATGTAAAGAAATTGATGAATATATATAGATAAACAATTAAACAAACAATAATACATAGATATGTATATATATATGTATATATGCATTTGTGTATATATGTTGTATATATATACTAATATTGTTATACAGATCTCCACCAAAAAAAAAGATTATAAAAAATTAAAAAAAACAAAAAAAAACAAAAACAAACAAATATGTAAAGAAATTGATGAATATATATAGATAAACAATTAAACAAACAATAATACATAGATATGTATATATATATGTATATATGCATTTGTGTATATATGTTGTATATATATACTAATATTGTTATACAGATCTCCACCAAAAAAAAAGATTTTATAAAATTAAAAAAAAAAAATTAATTAAAAAAAAAAAAATTAAAAAAAAAAAAAAAAAATTAATTATAAAAAAAAAAATATTTTAAAAAATCCAGAGTTACTCCCCTTTATCTTATAATATATATATCAAGTTAATAAGTTAATTCGTTAATCTAATTTGACGAAACTCACAATTAGTAATTAATAACACTTCTTTAATAGATGATAATCGAAATCGATAAGTAGATAGATCTAGAATATTTAAAATATGAGACTAATTACTTTAATTTATATTAAAATTCTTAAATTACGATAGAAAGATAAACAAATTAAAAATACGAAGATAAAACAAAGTAAATATTCAAATATAAAAAAAAAAAAAATAAATAAATAAAATAAAAAAATGATATATATATATTATCAAAAATAACAGTTTATCGAACACCATACACCTAACCAACATTACACTAATATTCTAAACACCAATCATATATTTAACATAATATTAAAATAAAACTTAACTTAATTTATATTCCCTGTGAAACTGTTTTTTTTTGCTGCGGTCTATATCTGGCAGCCATTTTGTTTTGTTTTATTCTCTACACAGTCGGAGAAGAATAAAATATTATTCTTCTTCTGGTCTAATTATTTTTGAAAAAGGGATGTCTTTTCCCGAAATATCAAATAGTGATTTTTAATCACCCGGACAGCTAAAACACTCTTGCTGTTATGTAAGAAAAAAAAAAAAAAAAAAGGAAAAAAAAGGAAAAATAAATAGTAAGTCTTATATCGGATTCGATTTATTTTTATTGTTTTTGTTCCTTTCCTTTCATCTTGCATCTTACCCGGAATTGCATTGCCCACAGCCTTTCAAAAACTTACTACTAATATATATATATATATATATATATATATATATATATATATATATATATATATATATATATATTTATATATATGTATATATATATATATATTAATATTTATAAACAAATATTAATTATTTATTACCTACAGACAACGATGTTTCATGCTTACGGAATCTTCAGTGCAGGAAGTTGATTTCCGACGGTCGGCGTGCGAACTCCGATCACAAATCGCCACTGATTCGCAGTCAAGAGACTTACTCGTTGGCCACAGAATAAATATATATATATATATATATATATATATATATATATATATATATATATATATATCCTTCCTCAAGTTATGGATTAAATCTTACGATATACAATAGTTTCAGGCCTTAGCTGTAAGACGAGTTGACAAAATGTATAACTCCAAAGTAACGCCAGTTTTCTCTGTTTATCCGGCAGTGTATCCAATCGTTATGAACTTAAGCAATGACGGTTTAAGGGAAGATGAATTTGTGAATAGCGCAAGTTTGGTCAACTATAGACTACCCGTGCAGGCACGTTTGATGGGAGGTAATCATATTAATTTATATAGAAAGTAGTACACTTTAGGCCTTATTATAGATGGAACTGTGTTATATATCTTCTTTGGTTGTTAAGTAAGTATGCAACCTACCACAGGCGTTTTAATAAGGTTAGCCTTTGATAATAATACTATTAATTTCTTTCTCCGATACGGTTCCGGAAATAGATTTAGCCAGTATCTAAATATTCATTTTTTGACGCAGCAAACAGATCATGTACCACTTAATTGTAAGTATAAAGTTATATTTCCATTAAATATCAAATGTAAACACTTACAAAAAGTAAACGTCTTTGAAGTAACCATTCAATGCGCTAATATTTTTGGCATAACAAAGTATGTTAGTTTGGAAAGACACGTAATATCAAGCCAGTAATCGCTATCAACAGAGGGTAAGTCGTTTGAGCCAAGTAAGCTTGCATTACACTAAAACTTCTCGAGTTATAGAGCCTGAGCGATAATAACGGCTCTGATGAGCGAATAACATCAGGTTTTTACCCCGCCTAATAAACCGGTATCGTCCGGGCCTTTGGGTCTGGATTTACACCGGTCTATTGAAGGCTGTCGGTCATGTGGAGTTCTAAGAGGTGCACCCTCCCAGGCTTTGCCTCCCCTCTTTGGGGAGGAGTAAGTTTATGGCTTACTGTCTGAGGCGCCCATACCGGGGAATGCCGACGGGACTGCCCAGGCAATTTTTAAACAGCCAGAATGCTCAAATTTTCGAGCGCTGGTTCTTTCCCACTTTCTCGACATTGTGTAAAATCTTACCTTGTGGGAAGAAAATAAATAGAAAGATCAGGTAACGTTTGGGAGAAAGGAACTTTTGAAATAGTATTCATACGATACATAGTTGTAGGTAGTTAAGATATCATATTTACTTTTATATGATAAATACTATGAAGTTGGCAGTTGCTAAAATCAATTTTGTACAATTTTAAATCTCATATAAGACTGATATTGAACATCAATGTACCACGTGTCTTTATTCTAACAATACATGTTTAAAGGAACGGTACATTTTAAATACACAATATATATATATATATATATATATATATATATATATATATATATATATATATATATATATATATATATATATATATATATATTGAGGGTAGTTTACACGATTCGAACCTTTTTCTCTTCTTTTCGTAAGGATGTTTTGCCAGCCATTCAAAAGAATTCTGTAGTTTATAAATTCATGTCTCAGTGTGGAGCTGACTTCTTGGGAAGACATCCCAAAGATTAGAATTTAGAATATCCCAACACATACCACGTGATATTCGCCTACACAAGGTTTCGAGATCATCCGGGAACTTCCAGGCACAGGAATCATCCATCGTTAATCACCTCGTTAGTACAAATAGTTGTTCTGACAAGTATTCCGATGGGTGCTTTTCTGTTTTACACAGTGCCAGGTCGAACTACCATCTCAATATTATTGAGGCGTTAGTCATTAACAACTCTCGACCTAGCCTGTGTAGACAAAAGATTTTGAAGCATCAGTTGGAGATCTTTAATGATTCAAAGCCACCATAACGTTGAGAGATTTACCTTCTTTTTTTTTTCCTCTCAATCGTTTCCTCCAACTGAAATAAGTTTTTTCCCCTCATATCTCATTCGACTTTTAGTTTTTAATTTACCATTCTGACGTTTCCTCTCAGAGGGTCAGACGATAAGGCCTTAGGGTAATGTTAACAATTTTCCTTTTTTTCCACTCGTCTGTTTCATTGATTATAATAATGCTTCCTCTAAAATTAATCCTACACGAAACTTACTTACATATATATATATATATATATATATATATATATATATATATATATATATATTTTTTTTTATTTTTAAATACAGATTTTAATCAGACATGGACCAGTGGTTTCTGACAAGAAACGGGTTGAATTCCCGATTCACGTCGTCTTCAGCATAGTCTGAAATAGTAAATGATGGAATTTCTTCAAAAAACATCCAACTGTTATGAAACGCTATGTACACCGAATTTTGAAATGGAGAGCCGACGAGAAACGCTTAGGACAGAAAAGCCGTTAAAAGATTCTATATTTAGAAGTAAAGCAAGAAAGAAAGAAAGAAAGAAAGGAGTGGAAAAGTAAAAAAATTAAATTTATAATAATAAAATATTACTTTTATATTTATATATATTATTTTCATATATATATATGTAGAAAATAATTAATTAAGGTACGCAACTCTAATTAATTAAAAATACTAATCAAGCGTATTCAATCGACTCACATGTAAAAATATTCAACACTTAAGAATAAAAGTTAAAATACGAATCACTTCACCGTGAATAATTAATAAATTATTCGGGTCGAAAGATATTCTGCCTTTCTTTCTTTTTCACATTCTTGAAATTTTTAGATAAAGAAAACATCAACACATTTTAGTTTTGCATTTGTTATGTGATCCTTATTTAATTCAGGTGAAAACTGAAAAAAGAAAAACATAATGAAGTCAGAAGGGATATTTCTGAAGATGCGTTCATAGTCCTAGATGTTGTCCATTAAGCTAACCATGCACTCATCTTTCTTAGAGATGGTTGCCTGGTAAAATCGGAAGAGTTGTAAAGGTCATAACTGACATCTTTTGGGGCCACACCCTGTGCTTAATCTCAGCATGTATTCTGCTTATAATTCTTTCGTTTTATATGTAGATGTTTTGTTAACTTCTTCTATTTCTTAGATATTAAACGGAAATGTTTTCTGGAACAAAACGCAAGGAAATACCAAGGTTTGCCCACATTTCCCGTTGGTTATTTCTCTGAACCCGCCTTCGATTTATCCTTCCTATCGAATTACAATCCGTATTAAAATGCAGACCGACAGACGAAACAAAATGTTCTATAAAGAAGCGTGTACGAATCTAAAAATGTAATTTTAAGCCTAAGCATGATAGACCAAAAATATTTTATCTGAAATTTAAGCATGACAGACCGTTTTTTAGAGATCATAGGACGCGTTTCAGATAAGATGCGTCCATTCAATCTGCAGGTTAGTGATGAACACCCTATTTGAAACAAAATAATTTTAGTGTCAGACAAAATAAATGCTATTAGAATGGTAAACGTGACAGATGGATGGATATAATATTGAAACTTACGTCTGACAGAGTGACCGATTTTCTTTTTTGATTCACATTTTAAAGTTGGCGACAATTTTTTATTTGTTTTTCTTTTATTAAAAGCATTTTACTATACAGTCTCTCCCCTATACTGAGCTTGATTGATGATATGTCTATTGGCTTGCTTATATGTTGTACAATAATCTGCACACACATTGTTTTAATCTACTTATTAAATTCACTGATTTTAATTTGTGTAACTCCTCTGGCTGAATAACACTCATGAAAGTCGAAAATAGTTGCAGTGTGGGAGAGTTCTTGTTCGCACTTGAACAGAACATTAGATCGTTGGTCCGCCAACTTGAAAAGATAAATAATAAAACAGGAATTTTTTTATATATATATATATATATATATATATATATATATATATATATATATATATATATATATAAATATATATATATATTTATAAATTTATCGATTTAGACATATAAATATGTATGTATTCATTTTTGTAGTTAAACTATAAAAGTTTAAACTTAATAGATATTAAAATTAATATCTATTAAATTACAGATCATTTATGAGTAGAAAATAACAACTCAGATTTCAGTGACTATATCTTTATTTTCCTAGTAAAGAGATTCATTTTTACGACAACTTAGTCGCTAAGGTACATAGCCAAGGTGTGCAAGTATATCTTGAATCATCTAAAACAATGATTCGTCAGAGAAAAACAGGAAAATCATTCACAATAAATTCCGAAGAAAAACGTACTTTAGAAAACAATGTCTAGATCGATTTTCCCAAACAATCCTGAATTGATTCCAAAATAAACGCCATCGTTGATTTTATCAAGTGTAAATATATATATATATATATATATATATATATATATATATATATATATATATACATATATATATATGTGTGTGTGTGTGTGTGTGTGTGTGTGTGTGTGCCAGTGTCGAGTTATCAGTAAATAAAAATGTTTCCTTATAAACTCATCTGATGACAAGGATTGCTAGTCAACCAGCAATCTTAATAACAAGACCTAACACACGGTGGATGATCTAACGTGTGAGGTCAATGTGCTATCTGGAAATATGTCTTACGATTAACTTGGGTTCCGGTAGCAATATGCAGATGCGCAATGGCGATGATTGTCTGTGATTTCCTCCTGCAGTGAAAAGTGCAACTGTGATCAACGCCCTCTCAGCCGAACGCTAAACTCTCTATGTGTGTAGATATGTTTCTGCTGCTGCATCGATGAGATAAGTAAACAAAATGTTCATGTCGATGAGAATTATAAGCCTACGCAATTGTCTCATCCAATCTAGTGTTTTGTGAAATTATAGAACAAGTTATCTATCATATTTATATTAATAATGATAAATGGTGTAGATTCGACAACTGACAAGACAATCAGAGAATAAATAACAAACTAAAACAGAGATAAAACAAATAATATTTAAGACAAATAACTTATCATGTATCTATATGTGCAGTTATCGATCATTTACAACCGAACCTGATTATCTCGATAACCAAGGAATGTATTAATAAAACCATATATATATATATGTATATATACATGTATATATACATACATGTATATATATATATATACATGTATATATACATACATATATATATACATATATATATGTATATATATATATATATATATATATATACATATATATATATATACATATTACAACGCCACATTGTGTTTTGTCGGCAGTTGAAACCAGTATTCCAGACATTTAATTTCCCTGATGATCTGCCAAGCAAGTAACTGCTTGGTAGTGAAACACGTGTAGGAAAAAACATTTAATTTGAATAAATAGTATTTGTAAGAAAAAATATCTTTAATGGTGATCATTGGTGTCTTGAAAGGAATGCTTTGGTAAGCCTTCATAAAATCAAATATAAATGCTCTGTACTCTGTAATCGACTATCATCGAGCTTGTTTTTTATTGGAACAACCCCGGTCTTCACTGAATGATCTATTTTATAAGTGAAAAATCTAAATCTATATATATATACATATATATATATATATATATATATATATATATATATATATATATATATATATATATATATATATATATATATATATATATATATATATATATATATATATATATATATATATATATATATATATATATATATATATATATACACACACACTTACTTCTACGCCCCTTGCTCTGCAGTCGCGAAGCAGTGGATATAGTACTAAGTAAAATTCAGTTCTAAGTGACAGTCATCTGAAGGTTGAAGGTTCAATCCTCAGTGTGGGGGATACAAAGAAGTGTGAATTACTGAAGACTTCTTCCCAGTCATGGCAGATGGAACGAGTGCATGCTACCCCCTGTGGAATTATTTAAGAGTTCCGTTCGAAATTCCATCCAGATTCCCGAGCTCGACAGAAAGATTCCCGAGTGAGACAAAGTACACCCGAAGAAGCATCTTAGTAATGTATACGTTGCTTATTCCTTTTTTGTCAACCAATCACATGTTTATATTAGCGTACGAATAGACACAGTCCAAGAACGCAATCACTTTTTAATAGTATATAAATGGATACATCCAACCGTGTTAAATGAAAGTACTTCATAACAAAACAAGGTTAACTTTAATTAATTTAGTGACATTTTTATTTCATGAGAGTTTGACTTAATGTTCTATTATGTGGGTTACAAACGCGAAAGCGTTTACTAATAGATATACACAAAACAATACAATAAATGGAAATAGTTTCTGTTTTAAATTAGAATTCATCTGAGATTTTTGGTCATAACTTACTTAAATTCCTGGTTTAAAAATCAGTTACAATTTGTATTATTTTTCTATCTTACTATTTATTGTGCCAGTTGTATTCGTGTAATGCGCCATTGTCGTCGCATGCGCCATGGGTTGCATTAGGCCAACCACGTCAGGTTTTAGGTCAATGCTGGGGTAAACAATAGAACGACGCCAAAACATTGTCTCGATACAGTGAATTTCAAGTTTTGAACGGGGAAAGAAGAAACCGCTTTCTCCTAGGTTTTAAGTCAAATATCCTTATTTATTTGCCACCCCACGATGACAGAGTCAGAAACAAAGCCGATCTTTTAATATGGTGAAAATCATACTACTCCAAAATAGGTACTCTGCATTGGGGAACAAATAAAATTGCATCAGTATAAAAGTATTTCACTTTCACTGACCAAAGGACAGGAAGGATGAAGAGTAGTATTTGAACAGATACACCACTTTGCTCAAGTCAAGTATCTCTTATATCAGTTTAATAAAACTGCCAGAAATAAGTTCTTAAGATGCACCCATACAATCTGTACGTTCATCGATGAAAATGCTATTTCACCCTTAAGCGTGACAGACACATGGAATTGTTATTTTCTAAACATGACGGAGAAACAAAGATTGTATTCTAAAATTAAACGGGAGAGACGGACAAAGCCTCTAATATGGATTCATAGCCAAATCTAAAATGTAATGCAATAACTACATCGACGCGTTTAGTCATTGAAATGGTATTTCAAACTTAGGCGTGAAAGACAAGCCAAAATTGTATTTCAACTCAAACTTAATAGATGAACGGAAATGATATTTCAACCTTGAACGTGGCAGACCAACAGAAATGCTGTTTGAAACGTAAAGCTTGAGAGAGAAAACAATTTGTTTTTTTTTCTCCAATTTATGCGTGACAAACTGACCAACGGAGAAACCTTCTTATAGAGATTCGTAGACGGATCTTAAATAAAATGTATCTACTAAGTCAGCGTGTTTAGCGATTAAAATACTGTTTGAAACCGAAGCGTGACAGATTGACGACAGACTACCTCAGACAAAGTATCTTATTGAGATACGTGTTTATGACTTAAATAAAAAGCGTACATTCAATCTGCGTGTTCAGAAATTAAAATGCTACTCACACCTAAGCCTTACAGACAAATCCGCTTCCCAATATACTTGGTCGCACGTGGCAGCTTATCATTTAAGTCATCTTTTTTACGGTCAGAATGATCGTGTTTTGCATACTTTATATTTCTGGATTTAAGGATTCAAATCATTGATTAGATTATAGATCTGAGAATTTACTAAAATCCACACAATCCGTAATAAGATGAGGTTGATGGGAGTAGTCTTCGTTTCTCATTTCTCTTTTGTCGAGACTTACACATTTAAAAAACGACGTTTCCTCTGGTTCTTTGTCTGACATCATAGTCACACGTGTTCTTGTTAATTTATCTTGGCCTAACGTCGATCCCACTTACTATGTAAAATTACGCTTACGTCAGAAATGACAGAAAAGAAAAAGATTTGAAAACATACCAGGAAAAAAATAAACAAAAATTATACTTGCCTCGAAGTTTACATGATTAAAACACTTTATCCTGTTTCCGTTATAATTAATTACTATTAGCGAGACAAGATCATTAAAAAACTTATTAAAACAGTTATGTTACTTAGGAATGTACAATCTTCTTCTTTTTTCATGTGAATCAGATGATTCTGTTGTTGGCATAAGTTTCCGCAACGGTTTTCTAGTTAGAAATCATTCTGGAAAGTCATCTGGTACTTACGGGAAGGACCACGAGAAGATTGCCAACATCCCTGATGTAAAGTGGTACTGCGGAACCAACGGGATTCGAACTTGGAACACCTATGACTTCTACAGACGACAAAAAGAACAAGGGTTCCGAACTACATCTAAAAACGTTATTACAGAATATTAAACATATTACAACATATTGCAACATATTACAACATATTAAACTATATTATTAGACTCTGTCGAGAGTTACACTTAGGGCACAATATTCTTTATCTACAAATAGATAAAAAAAAATCATGCAATTAATTCAAGGCAGTTATGACTTTATCAAACAATTAATTTAATTTTTCTTTCTTTCTGATATTAACCTCTAAACGTTTGGACATTTCAGCGCAGCCAAGAATTGTTGAATGTAATTAAAATAAAGTGTATGGTCTTCACTTTAACATTTGGTACTCTTCTGTATGGAATGCGGACTCCCCTCGCCGTGTCAGTGATAATTAATCTAATGCGTTTCTTTTGTCGGAACGAGAGTAACCCTTCTTGGAGATAAGTGTTTTCAAAACGAGATGGTGCTATTTTCTAAATATATATATATATATATATATATATATATATATATATATATATATATATATATATATATATATATATATATATATATACACATATATATATATATATATATATATATATATATATGTGTATATATAGTGTATAATAGTTTTATTTACGCAATCATATGTCCACACGCTATGACGTTTAAGCCGGAGCTCCTATAAATCCGGCATCATCAGGCAAATCGGTAAAATGATTTCTTTACAAATTCATTCATAATAAATAAAATAGATGATCACTTCAAAAGAGTCATGTGTTTAAATTCAAAGAATAAAAAATGCAAACTATGTATTCTAAATTAAGCTTTCATGAATGGGTCCTGCCTTGCTATGTGTACATACTATGTGTACGTACTATGTGTACATACTATGTGTCCGTACTATGTGTACATACTATGTGCACATACTATGTTTTCTTTACTTTGTCACTTTATGAGTAGAAAGTGGAGAATATGATTTTTTCTGTAATCGAGACAATGTATTTCTCGTTTCAGGCACATTTACATAATATTAACAGATATACACATATATAAACAATTTATATGCTGGGAAAGGTTAGTTCCCATGGGTGAGGGTAATACCATATCAGAGATAAGATAACAAATAGTAACCCCATTTGATCGACCAAAACTAACGTAAAAGCTATTATATATATATATATATATATATATATATATATATATATATATATATATATATATATATATATATATATATATATATATTAATAACTAATATAAGTTGGCAAAACATTTATATGGAACACAACTTAGGTTTAGTATACGGAACGTTTATGTTTTTGCCTTTTAAGGGAAGTGGGGTCTGATCAACTCTGCTGGGAAGACATGAAATTAAATAGTCTTGTTTTTAAATTCCCGAAACAGTTTTTTTTGGTAAACAACTGATGATCCCTTAAATAATGTTAGAAGCAAACTAATATAATAACTGTAAAAACTAAATTGACTTAAATGAGTGATTTTCCACTGAACGACTTGGGACTTCAGGGTTTTTTTAAAATTTATTTATCTATTTATTTAGTTTTAATGGTTGAGAATCTTTCGAGACTATATATATATATATATATATATATATATATATATATATATATATATATATATATATATATATATATATATATAATAATAATAATAATAATAATCCAGGTAAAACATCCCCAGGGAAGTAATCCAAAGAATTTCATCCGGGTTTATAAAAAGTGGTCAATATCAAATAGAGCTGTTATATATGATAATTTTTATTTGCACATACACGTACAAAATCTGCGACACTGGCATATCAATGTTATCGATCAACAGTTATTATGAACGTTGATCTCATCAGGCAGAGTTAGAATCCGATCTTAACCTTAGATCGTTCTTTCCAAATATGATCTAAGGTTAAGATCGGATTCTAACTCTACCTGATGAGATCTCAGTTTATAATAACTGTTGATCGATAACGTCGACATGCCAGTGTCGCAGATATTGTATATGTCTGTGTAAATAAAAATAATCATATATATATATATGATGTGGATATATATATATATATACATACACACTTCTAAAATGATATATACAAAGAGACATACACGAATGTATGTTTCTTTTAGAATTTTGTATAAGTACACAATTGCATAAAACTGCGATTATATAGATAAATAAATACACTCAAATAATAATAGAAGCATGATGAATAAAAAGTACGAACGTAAGCCACCGAGATGTATGCTTGTTTATATGTTTTACGGCTTTTGTAGTTTTCTGCGGACAAAAAACAGATGTCCGCAACATAAAATGAAAAGGAAGTTTAAATATATATATATATAGAATGTATATAAAAAAAGAAATAAATGTTTTTGTAAGAATACGATTGCTGACTAATATATTTTCGTTGTATTTTCCATGAAAATCCCCCAAAGAAATTAGGAAACATTAGAAATATAGTCCGATTATATTTTTTTGTCTTCACCATTTCTTTCTAGGATTGAAGATACATTTTCTTATATATATATAAACACACACACACACACACACACATATATATATATATATATATATATATATATATATATATATATATATATATATATATATATATATATTTATAGTTCTTTGTTTTTTACTACATACGCATACGTTTCATGCTTTCGGGAATCGTCAGTGTAGATAAAAGTATCCATATAGGTCACCGAACTTGAACCCCCGAACATAAGTCATGTTTCAAACTCAAAGTTCGACGGCTTAGCCCCACGTACATGTACATGTGTTTGTATTCACAAGCGTATATATATATATATATATATATATATATATATATATATATATATATATATATCATGGACTCTCCCGTCGATTTCGACGTATGAGGTCTTGACACCTCAAAATTTGTTTAGTCTACGATGGATGTAGCATGCTTACATTTACTCAATCGTAAATGGCATTTGAGTCCTGCGAGAGATTTGCAGACCAGCCCACAATGGATGCAAGAAGGAAGATCTTGAGAAAAATCAGCTGGGATACTTGTAGATGTTTTTCTTCTTTCGCGTCTTTCGCGCTGTTGATCAATGGCAGTTACAGAGAACTGCCTGATGCCCCTCTGGCAGTCAGATCGCCATTCCTTCCGTCGAGATGCAAGCTGTTCAAAATCACAATAAGCAATATTGATAGATGTCAAATTCATCTTCAACTTGTCCTTAAAGCGAAGCAGCGGTCGACCCACATTTCGCCTTCCACTGTTGAGCTCGCCGTACATCAGTTGCTTTGGTATTCTATCATCTTCCATACGTAAGACATGTCCTGCCCAACGCAGTTGTGATTGCATCAGAAAGCTTTCAATTCCGCTAATACCGCAGCATGTAAATAGGTCCGCATTAGACATCCGATTTTTTAGGGTGACACCACAAATCGTTCTAAGGCAATTTTTGTGAAAGACATCAAGCTTCTGAATGTGGCTGCGATAGACTGTCCATGATTCCGATCCATAAAGCAGTGATGTTATCACAACTGCTCTATACACAAGCACTTTTGTTCTCAAACTTATCCTCCTGTCCTTCCATAACCGATGACGCAGTTTTCCAAAGGCAGTGGTTGCTTTCGCAATTCGGTTAAAGATTTCGTCATCAAGGGAGGCACTCCAATTTATCTTACTCCCAAGATAAGTAAAGTTTTTCACATATTTCAGATCATTACCGTCCACTTGGATTGGAATATCTGGAAAACAGTGTACTGGTGATCGTTGCTTTAGTGGTGGCCGTTGCTTCACACCCTGAACTTGTTTAGGTATGAGGCGAGGTAGGTGAATCACTTCTGTTTTCTTGATGCTGATTGTCAGACCAAAAGCCTTGCAAGCAGCCGAAAACCTGTCCACAAGCAGTTGCGCTTCCTCCCGAGATGTTGCACAAAGTGCAGCGTCATCTGCAAACAAAAGATCCCTGATGACAGTTTGTCGAAGAAGGGTCTTAGCTTTGAAACGTTGCTGGTTGAAGAGACCACCACTTGTTCTAAATTTAAACTTCACCCCAGTATCTATATCAGCGAAAGCATATCACAGCATAACTGAAAAGAACAAAGCAAATAGCACAGGTGCCATTACGCAACCCTGTTTGGTACCATTTGTCACATTGAAAGGTTCTATATATATCTTGGCAGCATCTTTTCTTTTATATAAGTATACTAAGAACCTAATCAGAAAAACGGAAAGAATCATAGAAAAAATATCTAGACACAAGATATCCGTTATTTTTAATGATACTTATATATCTATATATATATATATATATATATATATATATATATATATATATATATGTATATATAAATAGTCAAGATCTAGCAACATTACTCAGTTGTGGCTATGGATAATATATGTATATATATATATGTATATAAAATAAAATATGAGCTAAAAGTATCATTTATTTATATATATATATATATATATATATATATATATATATATATATATATATAAACAAAGTTTCTTTACATTTTAGAGACCAAAACATTTTCTTCAAATCAAACCCATTTGATACAATTTTTACGGTTCCGTTTCGTTCATACCAAACAACTGTTGAGTCGTAAATACAACAATGCATGTGTCTTTGGATAACTATACCCGCCCGTGAATTTGTAATTGCAAGGGTTGCACAATTACCAACAACAGCTCTCCAATGGCAAGTAGTAGTACAAGACGACTGGAAACAATGCCGAGATAAGAAGAGAGCACATACAGCACCTGGTATTCCTAAATGGTCACCACAAGGAATTTTCTCTCTTGCATGGAAATTAGGAGAAATTAAACTCTATAACGTCTAATCAGCGGGCGATACTGTTAACAGAATTCAATAACAACAAGGAAGTTGAAATGTCGGATGTAGGCCGTAGAATAGCTGCTCATTATTAAATTCTCCCTTATATACACACACATATATATATATATATATATATATATATATATATATATATATATATATATATAATATTAAATTCTTAATACCTACAGACGCTAGCGCTCTCATCAGTGCAGGAAAGTAATAATTTCAGATGGTCGGGAGGCGCGAACTTGTTGCAAGCAGTCGCCATATCCACTCGGCCAACAGAAACTGTCTCGTAATTAAGGGAAATTAAGATCTATATGTACCTAGAAGCGGGCACCGATAGAAGACTAGTCGAGAGTGTTCTGTGAACTTATTCGGAACTTTGTATTAGAGCTGGTTGACAGTCTATTTTTAACATCCCCGAGCGTGCTCAACTTTAATTTCTTAAAGGGGATTAGTATAATATTTATAAATAAATATTATATATATACATAGAAGGGGTATAATAAGTGGGATTGATCATACATAAAAATCAACTTATTTAATGCGATTTTATAATTCGCTTTTTATTATGAAAATATTTTCTTAGAAATATATGAACACATTTCTTTTTTAATTTACAAGAATGATATTCGACATGGAAGTAAAGCCGGAACTAACAATGTTTCATCCGGTTCCAATTGAAAAAAATGAGCAAAATATTACGTAGGTCTACCTTCGTATTTCCTTTCATTACCGGCGTCTGTCAATTTTCACCGCGTTCAAAATTGCTTCATCTTCTATCGTCCTTCCATTTATTTTCTTTACTCTTCTTTTTACCTCCTTGTCATTTTTATTCTGTCTAACTTCATATTTTTTCTCCATTTAATGTACCTTTTGTAAATTCTTCGTACGAAATATATTTCACATATTTCAAATTATTTTGATAATAAAGACGGAATCGAAAATTAAACTGAATGTAAGTTTAATAATAAATAGTTTCTAAAATGTATAAAACACATACACTAAATAAATAGTTAACAACCGTTAACCAACAGAACAAAACACAGCTAGCATGAAACTAAATAATAATTTAAAGTTTAGTGTTTACATTTTGTATATACAAAAGCAACACCAAATGCCGATAAAATAATAACATCTGTTAAATCTTCGGAAGTCGTAAAATAGACCTACCGGTGTCTATGGCTACAATTGATACCAATGAATGTATTATTGTGCAGGTAAAGGCATACAGTGGATTGTCTCAAGGATCGCTGTACAAAACAAACATCAGAAACTACATGTCAACCAAAGGGAAAAACATGTGGAATCTTTTTTCTCAGAAATAAAGTGCATTCCATAATGCCTATCATCAAATAATGGCAACCAGGACACAGAAGACCAAAGGGGAAGAGGGTGGTATTAGCAAGAATACGAATCTGTTATACTCACTTAACTCATTTATATCTTGTAAAGGGAGAACCACCACCAACATGCATCCTATGCCAGTCACCGTTCGACCGTCAAACACATATTCCTTGCCTGTAAAGATCTCCAACAAACCAGACCAAAATACTACAAAATAGACAAGTTGAAGGGTCTTTTCAACAAAGTTCACATAGACAATATATTCAAATGATTAAACGCTACAGAACATTTAAATAACATTTGAAGCACACAAACATCTATTTACCTATATCCAAAATATACCTTCCAATATACGTTTTTAAAAAGCCATACGACATAATTCTACTGCAAATAGCCTACACATATGACTCTACGATGAATAACCTTTCTTTGTATTAAATTGCCTTACAGGATAGATATGCCATTAAAAAAACAAGCAAACAACCAACTCTTCTGCGAAGTCCTGTTTCTCCTGTATGTGAATAATCTGCCAGATTAATCGATTGAAAAGGTATTAGTTTTTTGTGAAAAAGCTGGTATCTCCACGAAGCAACAATGACCAATTCAAGATAATCACAACAGATTCTGGTCCTGGTATTTAAACTAGAATTTACCTCTAAAGTCTGCAGAAATGTAGTCGTCAGATCTCTGCCTACTGGTCCCTAACAACCAGCGTTCCACCTCAATCACTCAACATTTTCGTTAACAAAAATGCACTTAGTACAATTGTGTACACTTCTTTCAAACCAACGTGAAACCGTATCGAAAGGGTGAAAAAGGCCAGGTGAGTTCTCTACCTGATCCAGAGATATTTTCTAAGTTTCACAGTAGACGCCTTCCGTCCCTTATACATAATCCTGGAATGGACTATTCTTGAGTATGCCATCTAAGCAACAAATCCCCATATTTAAAAAGATATTGTACGCCTATTGTATTCTTCGACGATGTAGCACTAGGATGGTTACGGGATTCTCTACGCTTACCCACTAAGACGTAAATTGACTAGACCAACTCGACAATCAACTAAATCCCATTCATTCACTGTGGAGTTTTCCAAATGCCGGAGAGCCTTCTACTCAAATAGCTTCTTTCCTCGTTCTGCTGGCCTCTGGAACACCCTCCCTGCCCCCTGTTTCCCCGACAGTACTGACATGCAGAAATTTAAAACTAATGTAAACAGAGATCTCGCTGCGCAGATCACAATTTAGGTTTACTCCTCCTCAACCTTCTTTCCTTTTCTTTTTTCTCAGTAGCCCCTTACGTCTACAGCGGCGGTCTTCCTTGTTTGGGGTGAACTATGTTTAAAAAAAAAAGAACGTCTTCAAAGACTAAATCTCTCCTCACTCTAACAACGAAGAATGCTAGGCGACCTGATTCTGGTATGCGGCACCATCAAGGGGAATTGAAATTTACCTTGAAATGTGTTTTTCACACTAACGCCCAGACAATATTTTCACCATCACCCGCAAAAGATGTACAGTCGTCGCTTTCGTCTCAACACACGGAAGCAACGATTCTCTGTCCGTGTTTCTACTCCATGCATTTTATTCTAACTGACTTTAGAATGGCTAGCTCCATATTGTTATTTTGGAACCAATACAATTGCTTGATTGATTGATATTAAAGCTGACTTAATGAACGTGTGTGTGCGTAAGGCGTTTTTTCCTATGTATCTTGATAACACAAAATACATGCTAAAATATTCATATGTTTTGGGATCGAGTAATGTTTAAAGATCATTTTATTTTTATTCGTCAAACTAGCCATAATTTGCAATTAACTCACCAAGTGATCCGTTTCTTACAACGTATCTATCACTTTCTCCCTTTCTTATTGCATGTGAGAATTTAGAGACATAGTAACTCATTGTTATCTAATTTACATAGTGTGTTCGCACATACTGTATATACCTATGTAGATAGCAAAATAAAAGCGCCCTTTATTTCAATGTAATCTGTCAAGTGACTTACATTACTTTATTCCAATTTTTATCAAAGTTCCTTACATGATTTTGATTCTAAAATGTTTTAAAGGTAAGGCTTAACTCTAAGGGGACTTAAGAAGAAATTTAAATTCAGGGAATTTTGCTTAATTGATGTATAAAAGCTATGGATACAATTCAATACAAATCTGAAATATTTAGAATTTTTAAATGAGAGGTTGCACCCCCTTGAAACTGAAATTTAGGTAATAAATATCAGAGGTATCTCAATTGTTTGAAGGGTGTCCACCCACTTCGTTACCCCGTTTACATAAAACTAAATTAAACTTAATATAACCCATATTATTACCCCTTTAGCTCTAGCAGCTGTGTCTCTAAAGTAAATACTTATTAAGATTAATTAATTAAGTTTAGGAGTAAATCATGTACATACAAATATATAAAAATGTACGTTACTTTGTATATAGAGAGATATGTGTGTAGGTCTTTCATTTCTGATGTTGCTAGGAATCGTTCGCATTTTTACTTGCATTAAAATCGTTCTCTATTGGCTAACTTATCTGAAAAGGCAGTTTTAATTCATCGGACCTCGGAACGTATGTTTGTACTGCCCTGTTTGTAAACATCACTGCGCAAGCGCGTTCCAATTTCCGCTACTTCACGGCTACGCATGCGTGGAGAGCACTTATCCATTGTCGATGCAGCCATGTTCGATTTAATGCCTCCTCAAAGGAAATCATGTCTCCATGGAGACCAGTTACAACAGATATAGTTCTGCGAATTAATCTTCATGCCAGGCAATTGGACTCAGTAATCGGGCGGAGAAAGATAAACACAACTATCTATTGACATGTACAAGTCGAATAATCTTTGTAAAAAATCAATCTCGATTAAACGAAATACTCGAATATGTAACTATGGCGTAAGTAACTTATATTGCAACACTTGACCACGGGAACTCGGTAAAACCTCTCTGAGAATCAGAGTCATAACACATCAGATTAAATAGTGAGGTTATTATATATATATATATATATATATATATATATATATATATATATATATCGGAGAGTAGAAAGTGGGCATTGGGTTTACTTTCAGCAGCATTATACCTTATTTTGCCCTTTAGTCCTCACATTCCATGAGCGATGTTTGTGACAAATGGGGAAGAATTGATGTTTTACTGAGTCGGAATTTATCTATTTAACACTTATCGTTGGTTAGTTTTTTTAGCTTATATATATATATATATATATATATATATATATATATATATATATATATATATATATATATATATATATATATATACGTTGTGTTAACCAGTATCGCCAGCTTCTGTTTATTTATTTTTTATTCGTTTTTTCGATTCGTCGCTTTAAAAAAAAGCGTCTTCTTAATAAATTCACCAATCTTTTATTTTACATACTCATACATCCGCCTGAAGATGACCGACGTCGGTCGAAAACGTTCGCGAAAATATGGCGATTTTTTATACAACACGGACGACAATACAAAATCGGTTGTAGGGCGAATCGAAAAAACATAAGCTGGCGCTACTGTTTAATCAAACATGCATAAGAGAAGGAATACTGCCTTATTACACAAATATATATATATATATATATATATATATATATTAGTAGTAAGTTTTTTAAAGGCTGTGAAAGGCAATGAAAGGCTGTGAAAGGCAATGAATATTCCGGGTAAGATGCAAGTTGTAACGAACAAAAACAATAACAATAAATCGAATACGAAATATGACTTACTATTTATTTTTCCTTTTTTTTCCTAAAATCTTACATAACAGCAAAAGTGTTTTTAGCTGTTCGAGTGATGTCCGGGTAATTAAAAATCACTATTAAATATTTCGGGAAAAGAGACTTCCCTTTGTCAAAAATAATTAAACCAGAAGAAATATTTCTCCGAGAGTTCAGAGAATGCTTTTGTTTTGTAGGATTCTCTGCACAGTCGGAGAAATTTTTCTTTCTCTAGCTGTTATGTAAGATTTTAGGAAAAAAAAGGAAAAATAAATAGTAAGTCATATTTCGTATTCGATTTATTGTTATTGTTTTTGTTCCTTACAACTTGCATCTTACCCGGAATTTGCATTGCCCACAGCCTTTCAAAAACTTACTACTACTATACCCAGCAATGCTTCAAGCAAACTACCATTCTCTACTAATATATATATATATATATATATATATATATATATATATATATATATATATATATATATATATATATATATATATATAATAAAAAGTTTTTTAAAAAGGCTGAAGGCAATGCGAAGTTCCGGATCGCTGGAAGCTGTGAAGAACAAAAACAAAACAAACCCGAAATAAGTCGGATATAGATCGAAAGGTTTGTTTATTTTTCTAGACAGCAAGGGTGTTAGTTTGTAATATCCGGATTATCAGGAATCAATTTGATATATTTCGAGAGATTTTTTTTCTTTCTTTTTCCTCTCCTTGTCAAAAAATAAATAAAGGAAAAATCCCGGATTCCGAGAAAATGCATAGGTTTGTAAAGGTTATAGCTTGATTTTAATATTAGTAAAGGGACATAAACGTGTTGCAAATCTGTCATATTCGGCAAATTAATTTTACTCGGGTGCTTTTGTTCAAGTATATATATATATATATATATATATATATATATATATATATATATATATATATATATATAATTTTAAATGATGCTATATATGTGTGTGTGTGTCTTTGTGTATATTTAAATTAAAATAAAGAACTACAAAACATGTTTCAAACAAAATATGTACTCACATTGACTTATGAAATGAACATTAACAAAATTCATTTTATAGATGTACTTATCGACTCCAACAATGATAAACACATAACGTCTCCGTATAAAAAATACCTCCATTAATTCCTGCCTGTTGAAACTACAAAAGTTAATATCTATACCGCTATAAAATAGCAATCTTAAAAAATGTAAGAAACCAGGCCAAAGTGATCTCAACAAAAAAACGTTTTTTATGAATTAAAAAATATTAAACAAGTTTTAACTAACGACCAATGCCTCAATTATCTGGTAGACAGCAAGTAAAATGTACCATTAAACAGCCAGAAAAACTAATAAACAATTCAGGCCATATTAACATATTCTACCGGCACCAGTTGCATCATGACTTTAAACTAGACGAAAAAGTCATTAAACAATAATACACATGAATATATCTTCTGTTAATACTAATAAAAGAATTGATTCATCATTTACTACAACAAATCTACAATCTCTTACCTAATAGTCAACAATAACACCTCTCAGCAAAATAAAACTAGTAAAACAAACCAATGTAATATATCAGTTTCAGTGCCCCAATCTGCTCTAATAATAAAACTAACTGTTATTTCGACAAAACTTCTACTACTCTTTCCTGGAGACTCAAGTTCAATCTGCCAGCATTCATAGCAACACAAATTCCCCCATTCGCAATGCAGACAACTGTTAGTCAACAACGCGAACATTTTACACAACGACCCGAATATAAAAAGGCTAAAAATTATATAAGCCGTGTACATGAAGACCAAACGCTCCGCAATAAAGAAACAATTAATTATGAATTCAGTAAACGTATAATAAAATGCCTTCGCTGAAGAAAAACTCGACGTTTTTTTAAATATCGTAAGTTGTAAAAACAAATAGTGTCAATATTAATCAACTACAGGCCTAACACGTAATCACATTCAAAATACGGAACATCATCACGCATCCATTATTTTAAAACGTTATAAATTTACCGCATAATTCTAACTTAGCAGTCATGAATATGCAAGTCCAACCTTCCGCCGTAACGCGATTGAGTGAAAGAACTCGCGAACAAAAGTGGAACTAAGCAAGTAAGGAGCATACATCCGAAAATTAGACAAGAATACAATAACGATTATCCAGAAGATTAGGAAGATCACAAAAGAATTGATAAAACAAAAACATTGCGTGACATGCAACAATATATATATATATATATATATATATATATATATATATATATATATATATATATATATATATATACAACATTTTCTTATTCAATTTTATACTATACCCAATGTTATAAAGGATAGATTCCCATTGCTTCACAAAACTTGTTAATATTCAGCATACAATTGTTTCGGCTTACACCAAGAAATATGTAGAATGCTCCTGTGCATTTATTTTTTGGGGTGGTTATACTCATTTGTAATTATATAAAAAATAAAGTATGAACAATGAAAAAAACAAGGCAAGCAAAGCCTAAATTACAATCAGTACTCATTATGAGCAGCGTATCCTTGTTTCCAATGGAACTATAATATCAACGTGTCTTAGTCTTATGTTCTTTTTCTTCGGGTTTTTGGTCATCGATGTTTCCTTATTTTATATTCCCTGTCTCACATTATACTTTTTATCCGTACATTAAGTGACTTCCGTTTTACCGAGTCACCGAAAGTACAGATATTTATCTATTTCTAGCTTCTTAATAATTTACTCTCATAATAATATTCAGACGATTATCGGTATTATTTAAAATATTTTAAAAAATATTTTCATATTTCATCATAAATGTTTTTATATAATTAATAAGATGATATATTTTATTTAACACTAAGGCCTTTCTTACGTATTCTTGATTTCGCAGTCAGTAATTCGAATATATCCCACGTGGATATGCCTATATATATATATATATATATATATATATATATATATATATATATATATATATATATATATGTTTTAAGTGAATATGATGTTTATGCAATTTTTTATTTAATTCTAATTTTATTTTATACTAATTCAACTTTTATCCTATAAGAAAATAGTATGTTTACGTATCTTATTTTCTATTTATTACGATTGCTCAGTTTTTAATTGTCACAGGTTTTACTTCCTATGTAAACAAACCCCTCTGTCGGAGTCATTATATTACGCAGTCTTATTTTCAAATAAAGTAGATAATAATGTGATGTAGAGATTTTTTTTTCTATATTCTTTATTTTAATTTAAATTATATTACAAAATTAAAATATATGTTTCCATCAATTCAATATAACAATGGGACCGATGAACTCAATTACATTGTTCCCCTGAATTGGTATTCTAATTCTTATTTATTTTCTCTATCTATTAAATAATCCATACGTACTTTAAATAAAGTTGTAACAATAACTTATTTTATTATTATATATGGATCATAATTGCTATTCTAATGTTCTTATGTGTTATCTGTGATCAGTAAATAAACATCCCAGCCGATCCGATCATAATGACGACTTGTTCCTGTAGTAACATTTTATTTTGACATACTGAGATATAATGTTTTATAGATTTCCGTTGCTAGTTCATTTCTGAACATTATTTAAAATCATTAATTTTATAAGTAGGTGGAAGTTGTCAATCTTATCCTACGTTTTCTATTTAGGCTCAGTATTTGAACACTATTACAATGTTTATTATACATTTTTTGTTTATTTATTACGTTGTTCTATATGTATTCTCTATTTATTTATTTCAATAGTATGAATGTTATATATGTTATAAATGATTTAAGACGTATTTAGTATTATATATATATATACATATAAATGAAGATTCATACACACATACAGTCATATACATACACTTTATATACACGAATTAACATACATACATACACGAATATATACGCACTCATACCCATACATACACAAACATCCTACATATATAAACACACACACACACAAATTATATATATTTATATATATATATATATATATATATATATATATATATATATATATATATATATATAAATATAACATAAGCTATTACTTATTTTCTTTTACTTTTATTCTATTTTTTTTCTTAGTATTATGTTTACATTGTGGGGTCCTACGTTCTATATTTATTGTTTATTATTTATTTCTTTATTATTTTATATAGCCATATATACCTGTATTAATTATTCAGCTTTTACGTTTTATTTTTATATTTATAGACACTCATATTTGTTATACTTCATATGTATTCTAACAGCAATAAATGTATTATATTTTCTTGATATATAATCTATTAACTTGTTCCATTTTTAACGTCATGTGTCCTATATTTGTATTTGCCTTTATGCAAGAACTCGCCTATAATCTAATTTCTCTTATTTATAATATTTCCGCTACTTGTGATTATTACAACTGCTTCAGTTTTACATAAATTGTATATGTTTCGCTTGTTCGGTATATATTTACTGGCTTTAACTAATATTAACCATTCTATAGTGTTCATAGTTTTGTTGTCTTTACGTCCCATTTATATATTCTGATGAGGAAATGTAAATTTACCAACTCCTATTCTACAGGTTTTCACGATACTTGCCGCATGGTTATTATACCTACATTTAAAACGGACTACTGTCGAGCCTATGTATGCTTAGGAGTTGCTACTCTTCGAAACATTACATTAATACACTCTACTTTCCGGCATGCACTCCCCTTTTAATGGACATTCATCTTTCCGGATATAATTATACTTTCTTGTTTTATTCGTGGTTTCTGCATTATCAAAACTATCATTCGATTTTTTAAATTTTAGCTTTATTCGATGAAATTATGGTGTTTATAATGTTTGTCATAGTTGAATAGGATACTTTTATTGTGTTCTTATTGAGTAATTTACTTAGTATATTTTTCTTTTTTTAAATCATTATCAATTATTTCATAGAAATCTTTAGGAATGTTGTGTCCAATCTTTTGTCTTAGTCAACCGCCAATCCTAAGCCTTACCCTAACCTTAACCCTAAAACACTTCATTTTGGTCCCAAAGTGACAGAAAGCGGAAATGTACAAAACAATGTAAAGACTCCGTTTTCGATTATTTTTTTGTGTGTTTGTGAGTCATTTACTATGATTGTCCGGACTATCGGCTTTGAGTATCACGGAGCCTATAGTGTCCTGCAAGACTTAATACAGTCACAGATTTTCCCAGACGTTCTCACCTTTTTTCGGAGGAAAGAATGAGTTTATTGTCAATTGCTAGAGATGCTCTCAATTATGAAGATGTGCAGACGGCACAATACAGGTATTTTGTACCTAGTAAAGGTACCATTTCTAGGGGCGCTGTGTTCTCCGCATTGAATAAATATTGTGTCTAACGTAACCTTTGTGGGTTGAGAGCTAACATAAATACGCAGTATATTGTTCTCTACCAGACATATACTTATTATGTCATAAAAACAACATTTAGGTAGCTGCACTGACACAGGGACAAATTTATGTCATGCATCATGGATGTGTATGAAACATATATTAAGATTAATGTCACAATTGTCTAACGATGTATTGCATCAAATCGCAGACAGAATTTTTGTTTTCTGAAAATATAATGGAATCCAAATAACTTCAAAGAATCAGCAGGAGAGATTTTTGAAATTGGTTCTTTTCGATAAATTATACACACAAACACACTGACACACACACATATATATATATAAAATATATATAAATTTAAAAATGTATGTATATATGTAAACCATATGTATACGTACATATATATTTATAAACAATGTAAACCATATATATATATATATATATATATGTATATTTATATATATATGTATATATATATGTATATATATGCATATTTATATATATATGTATTTATATATATATATGTATATTTAAATATATATGGATATATATGTATTTGTATATATACATATATATGTATATTTATATATATATATGTATATTTATATATATATATGTATTTATATATATATATTTATATATTTATATATATATATATGTATTTATATATCTATATATATCTAGATCTATCTATATATATATATATACATATATATATATATATATATATATATATATATATATATATATAATTTGGTTTCAAATATACCACCGGATCGTTGATCTCAGCTGGAACTGGAATTGAATCTCACTGTTTTGTATATTGGTACTTTCGGCTCAAGGCAGTATGATTGATTGCTATATAATAAGATTTACTGAAAATAAATTGGAAATATGGAATAATACAGCCATTTGATGACAAATAAAATATCAACAAGTATCATTGTAAAATCTTAGTCAAATGTATTTCTTCCATTTTGTTCGAATTGTAACCCACGAATGGTAACTGCTTGTTGTGCTCTTCTACGTAACCTCTGTTGGTGTCAGTGCACATTATTTATCTTTTATAGAAAGAATGATATTTCATATTATTTGTATTTAAACGGGAATTTCCTTGAGACATTTTTCGGTTAATTCAAGAAAATATGTCTTATTTTTTATACTCAAATTTTACTTCACTGCGACTTTAGCTATTCCTGTTTTTTTTATTACGTCATACTTCTTTAACCATTACGACGTAATGTATGCCGTCCGCTAACGAGTAAGTTCGTCTCAATCGACCTTTCCTCCACAATCTGAAAATTCAATGTACAAAGAAGCAAGCAACCAAGCAATTTTATCAGAATTTCTGTGCTCATTCGATCACACGTGAATCCCTATTTGATATTTAAAAACTCAACGATATATCTGTACACGGCTACAATTCCGTATATTTTGTTATCTTGATGTTTTTCATTTATCTAGTGTCAAATTGATGACGTAAAAATCAATATCTGCAAATATTATGACGTAATAAACAGATAACATCATACTAATCGTTGTTCAAATAGTTGTTTCAAGTTTTAGGAATCAGATTATCTTTGGGGTGGGGGGTCCTGGATGTTTATCACTATTTTTCTATGTGAGTTTTTTTTCATGTATTTTTACTTGCCTTTAACTTTGTCAAAAACTCATTCAAAACTTTTCCCATCTTCTTTTTTTGAGTCTTTAGAATGATGTGGTTTTACTATAACTATTGAATTAAAACTGTATCTTGAGATCAACGAGATTCAAATGAAGATCATGTATATCTCTTGATTTTGCTGTGAAACGCGCGTAATATTAGAAAAAAGTATTGAATTTGTGACAAATAGACACAAAAAGTAAAATATAAATATATAAAAGCATTTTTGTTTGTGAGACAAAGAGGAATTACAGGTGTTCGCTGATATATTAAAATTAAGAAGTTGAAAGAACATATACAAATTATGATTGATTGTCCGTATACCATTAGAATGCAACTATAAAATATATATTCCTTGAAACTTGTAATACAACTTCATTGAGCTTGTAATTTGGAACATTTGCGGATATTATTAAGAGATTATACTTAAATATACTATTTTGTAAGAACTTATATATATATATATATATATATATATATATATATATATATATATATATATATATATATATATATATCCTAGCAAGTATAAAATCCTACTTGTGAGACATCGCCATGGGTTCTAAGTAGTTGGCTGACTACACCTCTTGTTGAGAAGAGTATGGGCATTCCACCGCAGTTTGCTTAATCTGTGTTAGTTAATAGACTTTCTTGTGTGTGGCAGAGTACTCGCTTCGCATGAAAGTGACTCGGGTTTCGAATCCTGAGTTCGGATATGTTCTACTGATGGCCCCAAAGGAATGGTTAAGTCCAGTCTAAGACTTCCGGTGTGTGGCTTTCATAGGTTGTGGGCTGCGTCTTTGTCTGAGTGTGAAAATAATTATATATATATATATATATATATATATATATATATATATATATACATCATTTTTTAAAGTGGTGTTTTCATACCTACAGACACTAATCTATGAAGGAGTGCATGAAGCCTTGAATCACGAGGCTTACGCCTATATCAACACAGAAATCGCCACAGGCAGTAATTGAAATTAATGTACACTTATCCGGGAGGCCATGGCAAGCACCTTGTTGTGGATAGTGTTCAACGCTCGAGCGGAACTTTGCACTAGGATAACAAACATTGTGTAATTACATGCAGGCGTCTACTATTAAGACTATTAACTCTTAAAGGGGCATAAACTATAAATATAAATATTTTTTTAATTCAAGTGGTGTTATACCTACAGATTATATATATATATATATATATATATATATATATATATAAAGTCAATATTAGTGTGTTAAGAAGTGGTTTCATGTGACATTGCAGGTCCTAAAACATCCTCAAAAGCTATGAATGGATATAGATGGTTAAATCGGATATAGTACTTTAATTTAGGACCATTTTCATCTGTGAAAGAGTTTTCATGAATGTAAAATAGGCAAAAACTAGTGGAAAATAGCCCAAATAAGCCATAATTCTCCGTTAAGCAACCTAATTGTTTCCAAAGCCTCTACAATTGTTATGACTGGGTCTAGATTGTTGAAACCATTGTAGTGTCGAAACCATTGCATTGTATTATATTCAAACAGTTTAATAAAAATTATTTTCTTTTGTTTTCAGTTCATTTAAGTTTAGTTGAGAAGATAGGATGAGTGGAACAAAGTACCAGTATGATGATTGGGATTTCACTTTGCTTGAAAATCTCCCAACTGTATATGAGTGCGTTTTGGCCATAGTTCATCATGCTCCAACTTATGGATCTACAAAACAGAAGGAGCATCTCCATCAATTTTCTCTGTGTCTGCTGGCTCACTGGCAAAGAGCATTTGGAAGAGACTTTAAACTAACAACAATAAAAGGAGTGAAAAGTTAAACTTGATCGATACTTGAGAGAATACAATAGCAACTTTCAGAAGGCCCATGGATCGAAAAGGTCAAACCTGATTAAATGGAAGACAAAAAATCACATTCTTTTCAATATTCTGGGAAAGGGTGTTGACGTGGAGACGTTTGATGCAAATGAGAAACAGTTTTTCTTTGATCAAGTTGTACTCAACCGGAAGGTCATAATTGACAACATGCATATCGATGAAGAACATGAATCAATGGTTGTTGAGACGGAGGAAAGGGAGTGACAAAGAGATGAAAATAAATTTGGGAATTCTTCTTTCTGGTGACCATGATGCAGATGAAGACGAAGAAGTTTTATTTCCAGATGAAAACTCCATTCTGCTTTCTTGCACGACAGATAATGATAATAATATGAGCGTTGATACTGAGGAAGATGTTGAAATCCTAGAAAAGTCTGATGATATTCCTCTGAATGAACCTTGTGTTGCAGTTTGGGACACTCCACTTGGAAGAAATTGGTACATCGGAATAACTTGAAAAAAGGTTGACGAGAACAACTACATGGTCGAGTATCTGGAATGTTTCAACCGTGATTCTGCAAGGCGTTCATGGAGATACCCCCAGATATATGATGAACATAACACGAATATAATCCAGATCATTCCATGCAATGTGCTCGGTGCTTGGGACATGTGTACACGCCAAACCAAGTTCGAAGTCGAGAATAGGGAAGTCATTGAAGGTTTATTTCAGTCGATATACAAGTAATTGGCTGATCTCCTGTGCAGTTCCCCATAGATTTCCACAACTTCAATTGACTATTCCATGACATTTCATAGCCATTAAGGACGGTTTATTAAATTGACTGCATTATCCACAATTCAGTTTATATGATTCCAGCGGTGTCATTTGGATACGTAGTTTGTGGTGCATTTTTAACCATTTTGGCTGAAATTTGACTCCCATTTCTTCCTTGGGGGGCTCCTAAAACCCCAAAACTTGTGTTAAACCTTAATGTCTTGTCAGTTTCAACTATCTACAGCCATGCATAACCATTGTAGAGGCTTGGGAACCAATTAGGTAGCTTAACAGGATTTTGGGAAATGTGGGCTAATTTTGGCTATTTTTCACTAGTTTTTGGTTATTCTACATTCATGAAAACCCCTTTACAGACTAAAAATGGTCCTAAATTACAGTACTATATCAGATTTAACCATCTATATCCATTCATAGCTTTTGGGGATATTTTAGGCCCTGCAATGTCGCATGAAACCACTTTTTAACCGAAAAATGATTGATTTTGAGTCCTGTGGAGCCCTAACGGCTATTTTTGGCCTGCACCTTCTGAATTTTGCAAAATTTTCAAAATGTTTGATTGTTTAGTGTTATTTATGTATGAATAAACACAAATAATACTGCTCGTATGAATCTGAAATTTTCACTTATTACGTCCCACCCCTAATTACAAATGATATTTCTTAATTAGTAGTGTTTTTAAGAACATCACCGTACTAAATGTTGTGTTATTATTTTATCTGCCATTACAAATGTTTTTGAAAACTGTTCTTTCAAGGCCAAGATTGTAAAGATGTCTATATTTGACATTATTTTTCCTAAAAAATATCATCTCTACGGGCATTTGTGTGCAATAAGGCATTTAATCATTTTGTTCAACAACATATCAACCTTAACCGTCACTTGAACCGTTTTTCTAAACAAATTGTTAAAACTGTAATTGTACTATTTGAGTTATTGATTGGATGATTGAGTACATACAGTTTTAAGTAGTATTAGTCATGTAAACATATTTCGGGGCTCTTGTATTATTTGGGGGCAAACGATATTTCATCTGTAATTTAGAAGAGTCAGTTGAAAGGGAGATAATTCAAACTCTTTTTTTAGTTGTAACCATAACCGATAAGGAAAATGCAGAGAATGAGTGAGAAAATATTTTTTAAAAGGGGACTTATAGCTCTATCATTTCAGTTCGGTCCCTTAACTGCATAAGTACCCTTTTTTAATGTATGTTCTTACTAATGCTCTGAATTAAAAAAAACAATTTGTATTATCTCCTCTTTCAACTGATCTTTCTATAATTAAAATTAAAATTAAAATGTGATATGTCTTCAATAATACAGCTGCACGCATATTTCATACCAATACTGGGTAAATTTGCTCGTAAACCCTAAAGATACAATTTAGATACAATAAAGGGTGATTCTATTGAATCCGAACTAACATAACTAACTTTAGAAATCATATTTAAGTAAACAGCCGGAAAGAACAAAGTCAAGCAGAGCCGGGGTCAAACGGTCAAATTAAAAAAAAAACGCTGACCTGTATGTATTTTTTCATGAAGAAGGATTTATTTCGGACGAAGGTAAGTATAATACTGTTCATGATTTTCCTTAATTATCTAAGATGACGTGACCGTTTTTTTACGGTTAGTTTAGGGTTAGGGTTATGTCAGGGTAAAAAAGCAGCTATAATTTGTACATTTTTTAATTCATTTCTTGCTTTTGTTCTTGCTATATTTTCTTCCTTGACAGAATTTAATCACTCGTTTGAGCCCTTAATAGCGATGTTAAATGCATTTTAGGTTTGATACTGTCTTTAGATGTCGTCTGCCAGTTATTTATTTCACGGCTTCCGATTCGTAAAATGCTTCGTTTGTTTGCGGAAATTTACTTCGGTAAGAGTATGTTTAGTTTCGTCCGTACTGTGTAGAAGTACTAAATAAATGTGGTTGTCATGTTTTTAAAAAAAAAATTTAATAATGTAAAGTTTTAAAGGCGTTTTATTGAAGAAAAAGTAGGTCACATGGTTTCGCTAGACATTGAACCTAATGAATTATAACTATGATAATTCACATCATGTTAGAGTAAGTCTGCTTAGCTTGGATGTGTGTGCCGATGTTAAGTGGTTCCTACGATCAGGGTTCGAAACTGGTTGGGAATGTTTTAATTATATTTTTTAATTAATGTTGTAATTAATAGAATTATTATTGTAATATTAATTTATTTTTTGTTATTTGTTTAATTTACTTTTTAAACTGTTTATTTTAGGCTGAGGTATATGCTCTCCTGTGTTTGATTTTAGTTAGAATTTGTATTTGTTTTTCTATGAACAATTCAATCGTGTTAAGTTGTAATGACTGAATAAAACGAGAGGGAGTAGCTTATCTTTTGTTTTGATGTGGGTTATTCCACTCCGACTTGAATGTTACCAAATTAATTAGTAGAAAACCATGTGGAAATTTCACGGTGAATTCAAGAAAATAAATGTGAAAAAAACATTGATTTTAATTAAAAAATTAAATAAGAAGACACTTACAGTCTTTATTGTAACATATTATTGTGTTGGGACGATGAATTGTAATCGAGAATCGGAGAAATTTCAACTTTTTTTGGTATCGTAATCGGTAAAATGTGGGTCTATTTTCCGATGCCAATAACGATTATTTTATTCGTTTTTTTGTTGTTGTTTAGTTTAACACCACATTTTCCAGTACTAATGATAAAATGATAAATATTGGTACTTATATCGATCTTGACCCAGTTTTCGTGAGTTTCTTGTCGGAAGCGATCGGCTATCCTACGCAAACGCCCGAGAGATGACGAGCCAATTTGTACCAGACGACAATTTTGATACGGTGCTGCGTCCTGTGATTGTAAGTTATATTTTCAAGAAATGTATTATTTCTAATTTATAATTTTTAGTTATAGTTGCAAGAAATATTTTAAACAACAAAACAAATAAAACAAGCAAAACAGAGCGGAGTTACTGTTATCAAATAAATATTTTAACCCTAACCCTAACCCTAATCCTAACCCTAACCCTAAACCCTAAGCCCTAAACCCTAAACACTAATCCTAACCTTAAACCCTAAACACTAAACACTAACTCTTATTCTAACCCTAACCCTTACTCTAAACCCTCATCCTAACCCTAACCCCTAAACACTAACCCTAACCCTAACCCTAAACCCTAAACCTAAACGCTAACCCTAATCCTAACCCTAAACCCTAAACCCTTACGCTAACCCTAACCCTAAAAACAACAAAAAACAAAACAAGTAAAACATTATAATCATAGGACGCAGCACCGTATCAAAAGTGTCGTCTGGTACAAATCGGTTTGTCATCTCTTGAGCATTTGCGTAGGATAGCCGAACGCTTCCGACAAGAAACTCACGGAAACTGGGTCAAGATCGATATAAGTACCAATATTTATTAGATTATCAAAACTAAAACATATAGATCACCCTTCACGAAGATATTTTTTACATTTTCAAAAATATATTACATGGGTTTTTAAGGTAATCCGAAAATTAAAAAAATCAAACGACAACTTTATAGCTCAATGTGTAGAGATTTAAGAAGAATCGGAATCGGAAGTAGCAACTGTATCGTAATCGGGAATTTAGAACGGAATCGGTAATTGTATCGAAATCGAGAAAATAGTAGAGTCGTACCATCACTAGCATATTACATGTTTACTTTCCATTTTTATTTTATTTAATCAATCTAGTGCTAGTACCTGACAGTCATGAGTTAAATAAAATCTATCATTTACAAACTATTTACAAAACATGCGAAACAAATGAATCCATAAATATTTGAAGAACTTTAAGCGTGAAAACTGAAATGATTGAATTCGGAAATAAATTACAGTAAAATCAAATAACTAAACCAAACTTAATCAACGTTGTCATTATAAAGTTGTTCGTAAATTATTACTACAATTGCCCCGAGCCTTAAATTATTAAAAAATGCGAAAAATTATTATTTTCATGTTCTTTTTTTCTAATGTATTTTTAGAACTTATTTTATGCTAATATTTTATTACTTATATTTTTCGCTTAACTTGGAACTAACTCGTGATTCTTCGTCAATGATCGGGACTAACTCCGTAAATACTGTAATCCGTCGGATACCTCAAGTGTGTTCCGAGTTTTGGCGAAAAGGCTTGACGAACAGACAATAACTTATTTTTATTTGCAAATAATTTATTTAACAAAAACTTTTTTTTCTTTTGTTTGCCAAGGAAGTGGCAATGTCTTAAACTGTTTTTCATGTTTTATTGCACTTTGTTTATTTATACAATTTGTGTTAATTGTTTTGTTTTAAATTTTCAAAGAATTAATTTAATGCGATTTTTTGTTTACACACACAAAGATAATGTTTTTAAATGTAACACATTTAAAAACATTTTTACATTAATGAAAGGAAGTGTTTTTGTTCCTTTTTTGCTATCTTTTTATGTATTGTGTGAAAAAACATTGTTTTAAATACGTGCGCTTCGGCTATGACTTTACCTCGAACGTACAACAATTGTTAGCAATTATGGCAGATAAACGTCGAGTACACTGGTTTGCTCCTTCAACAAAAACTAGCGAACGAGCAAATCACGTCTCTGACCATTTTACTTGTCCTAGCCTCTACACACAAAGCTCTCTTCCTTTAGAAAATATCAAAAGGCATAACCCCTAAAAGTTAGGTCACGTAAGGTAGGTTCAGGAACGAGCTACGCACATTCGACAATTGCTGTTGCATGGGCTAATAAGTGTACTCGGGTTTTTTTAAGTATCGTTTTTGCCGGTTCTAGAACTTTGAAAGGGAGTATGGTCAGAAGTCGTTCGTATTGTCTGTCTATCGAACTCGGCTCAAAACGTAATCGCGTCTTTTAATTTGTATCGTTTGTCTTCAGGTTTGGAAATATTCGAGACTGATTCGAGCATATCCGCCAAGAATCTTAATTCCGTAAGTACTGAAATCCTGTGGCTGCTTACTTATTTAAAGAACCTTTTATTTTATGTACATAGTTTATCAATTATTATTTTATGTACTTATTTATACTTATTATTTTATGTACTTATTTATACTTATTATTTAATGTACTTATTTATACTTATTATTTAATGTACTTATTTATACTTATTATTTAATGTTCTTATTCATACTTATTATTTAATGTACTTATTTATACTTATTATTTAATGTTCTTATTTATACTTATTATTTAATGTAATTATTTATACTTATTATTTAATGTTCTTATTTATACTTATTATGTTATGTACTTATTTATACTTATTATTTTATGTACTTATTTATACTTATTATTTTATGTACTTATTTATACTTATTATTTTATGTACTTATTTATACTTATTATTTTATGTACTTATTTATACTTATTATTTTATGTACATATGATTTACTTATCTCAAAGAAATACATGGATGAATGTCTGATTTGAAAACATCAAGATAATACAGAAATACCGAGGATTGAGTAAACATGTTAAGTTGTTAAAATATTCAAATAATAAAACTATACATCAGATTCATGCGTTTTCGTTTTACTGAAGTTCGCCGCATTCAATGTGCCATGCCACTGAGACGTAATGGTACAGTCAGGGAAGCAGGAAACAGGAAGGGAATTCCAAACGTTCGCAATTCAAGGAAATAAACTTTTTTATTATAAAGCTTCCCGGCATTTGAGGACTTTCATAATGAAGGTGTGGTATCTTTTTGACTGACGGGTTGATCAGGGGTAATTACGTAGAAAGGGAGCACTAGTTCGGTACACTTGTTTGAGCACCTTCCATTAAAGTACTTGTAAAACTCGCACAGGGATGCAACATTGCAGAGATGGGGCTGGAGCTTGTTATATAGTGTGTGACCTGTTAGATTAGATATTTATTTGGGGATTCTGTCCAAGAGGGAGAGGCTAGTGGTTGGTGCACCAGCATAGATGTGACAACAATACTCCATGCATGAGAAAATTGTGGCTTGGCAGAGATATAGGATACTGGATGTTGTGAGTAGTTTTCTAGCTCGGTAGAGGGAGCCCACTTTTTTTGCAGCAGCCTTGGCAATGTCTTCTATGTATTTGTTTAATTTCATGTTTTCTGTGCATATTAGGCCGAGTAGTTTAAATGATGAACTGTCAGATAGGGTGATATTAGCAATTGCAATAGGTTGTTGAAAAAATATCTTATAGTTGTTAAAAGAAAGGAGCTTTATCTTAGTAGAATTAAATGTTACCATCCAGTTATGCTCCCATTTCACAACAGACAAAAGGTTATTTTCTAAAAATTCAGTCATTGCCTTTGATAATCATGTGTTCGTTTTTCTTACATGTCGGGAATAGAGCGCAGTGTCGTTATCAAATATACCCATCTCGGACACAATCTCATCAAGGATGTCGTTTATAAATATCAGAAATAATAACGGTTCAAGGATCGACACTTAGAGAACATTTGAATAATTATCATGTTGTTTGGGTGTACGACACTCAAAGAAAACATGGATCTTTCTTTGTGGCTGAAAAGGATTTTATAATATTAATAATATATTCGTTCAGTGATACGGTACGAATTGATATAATTATGAGACTTTCATGTCAGACCTTATCAACAGCCTTCAACAACATCCAGCGCTACCAGTGTATACTAAATGCGTTCCGAGATAACTTTTAGGATATCCGCAGTAGAACGGTCTTGTCTAAATCCATACTTTTGGTCATAAAGAAGTTAAGCATTAGCAAGGCAGTGGACTACCGCTAGATTGATTGATTCAAAGACTTTAGCAAAGAACGGGACGATAATTTTGCGGGTCAGTTCTTTCACTAAATTCCCGGACACTGGTACCACAGAAAAATGTTTAACTACCAAGAAAGCAATATTCGGCCCGGCATATGTTGAAGGGTTTTGAGAGGACATGGGTCAGCTAAGCAGATCATTTTCAGACTATAGAAGGGATAAGATAAGGCCCACATGTTTTGGAAGTGCCAATTTTTTTTAGTATACCCCAGAGGTGTGCGTGAGTACCTGGTTTGCGTAAATCGTTTTATTTCTTTTCTCGTTTCCTTCGCCTTTCTCTCAGTTTCAGCGTGTTTCCCAATTTCATTTAACTACATCGAATTGATTATTCAGATATAAACTTACGTCATATACATTCCTCAATTCTAAACTAATTAGTCATTCTTTTTGATAAAAGAGTTTTACTTCAGTTCGAGGATATTTGCGTCATCTACAACTTTGAAATTTCTGCAACAAATGTTAATGGATTTATCTTGTCCTCGTCTCAATTTGCGTCATAAACATTTCTTAATCAAAATTACCTTCCTTATTCTTTAACAAATTAGGCTTTTTCTTACCTTCTGTCTTGCGAATGTAACTTTTGAATTTCATCAGAATTTATTGTTTCTGTGTTTTTCTTCTTTTCTCATTAGTCAACTTCAACGAAAAAACAAAATAAAAATTTAAATAAATTTCTATTGGGTATAAAATGTTATTAAGGCAAGGAATATAGACGTTTGTGACATTTTTTGTGTGAAATTGAAAAGTGTAAAAACAAGAGGAAAAAATGGGAGGGGGACTTAATATAATCCACCACTTGTACCCCCCCCTTACATTTTTTCTCTAAACTAGTGGATGGTCTTCATTTGACTATTTTAAGTTTTTCATCGTCATGCATGAATTATTTCCACGTATTTACTCTTCTTTTTCGTGTGAATCAGGTGATTCTGTTGTTAGCATTAGTTTCCCCGGTGTTTTTCTAAATAGAAATCTTCCTGGAAAGACATCGGGTACTTACGGGAAGAACTACGAGAAGGTTGCCAACTTTCCTAAGTGAAAGTGGTATCGTAAAACCGACTGGATTCGAACTTGGAACACCCGGGTCTTCAGTCCGTGCCGTTATCAACTTAACCACCGTCACCTCTTACGTATTTACTCTGATGAGTGTGGACGAAAGCCGGCTTAGTAGATTGCTGTATTGTTTTTTCCCCTCTCATTTTTACACTTTTCAATTTCATTCCAACCCAAACAAAATGTCACAAACGTCTATAATCCTTGCCTTAATAAAATAAAATTTACATATTCTCACTGGAGTACCTAACCACATGATTGAGAACAAAATGTTTTCAAAGAAAAGACAATTGTTACGTTTGGTCAACATATGTGGATGAGCAGAGAGGGGTCGCCGTCCTTCTACATACAGCACCTGGTATTCCTAAATGGTCACCCATTTGGTGCTGGATAAGCTCAAAGTCGCTTAACTTCGATTTCCAAACGTGAACCGGTTGACCCATCTTATACGTCCCCATTCATAATGTTGCATGCATATTTATTATAGATTATGATTTAAAAAATACCGGCTTATTTAGCATAATGGTGAGAGTGTTCCTTAATCTTCTGTTGGGTCATACCAAAGACTTAAAAAATCGTACTTGATGTCCCCTTGCTTAAACACTTATGGTAAGTTAGGGAAACGAGTGACGCCTTCCCCTACGGCTCAGTGTATTAGCCAATAAAAAGGGAGCATTTGGGTCGATACAGACTATGTTCGACCACTTTTTACTTTATAATAAAAATATTAGTATAAAGTAGGTATAAACGGAAAACTAATAGTAGTTGAATCTTTTTTGTTAATTGTGTTATTAACGCGATGCATTCCAAAGTGTCGTTTATTCTGCATTGTGTACAGTCTAAAACTAAACCAACTCTAACTTAAACCGAACCCGACGCATGTCTATACAGGACTGACTAAATTAGAGGATGTGGGGTGCGCGTACCGTGCATAACTAGTGAGACTATTTCTGTTGATAAACTCATTCTTATAATTGTTGCAAGGTGTTTACGTCCAGGAAGTAACGTCCACATCGCAGAGTAAGCACGGAGATTTTGAAACCGTGGTATTATTCGGGAGAAAATCAAATGAACAAACACAGTATAACGGAGATTCTTTTTTTCGTAAGTGTTACGTAGTTGCTGTTGTTGTTTTATGAAAGAAAGTCAATGTCATGAGCAAATAAATTGATTGAGTGTGAAATATGTCGATCTTGCCAAATCATTCAAAAGAGAAATAATTCCAATCATGATTTTCGAAAATGGTCAAATATTTAAACTATAAACAATGCAATAAATATAAAATGGCGCATTTCTTGTTTGTTTGTTTGTTGGGTTTGTTTTTGCTATAAAAACAATAACAAGAAAAAAAAGTATTTTGTTTCGTAATTATTTTGTTTAGTAATGGCTAGCTTTTAAATAAATATTGACAGCACTTCTAATATATTGGCTATCAACACTGTGTGCATATTCCCTGGAAAACCTCAATCCACACCGTTAAAACAGATATGCTTAATCTAAATACTATGAACAGGTTATGGTGGTTTGGGAGTTTGCCTGTGCGTACGCAGATAGAAACATGTAATTGTTTCAGAGAAAAAATTGAATAAGTAAAGTAGACATTACTAAAGCGGTAGTTTTTCGATATCAGTATCCGAGTTCGAATCTCACGTTCGTCTAAATGATCATTTAAAACTGGATACGTGTTTCATGAATGTAAAGAAATTAACATAACAAAATTACATAAAATATAATTACATGAATAGTTGTCAAAATATGAGACTTTTGTATAATAATCAGCAATAATTAGACGTTTGTATAATAATCAGCAATAATTAGACGTTTGTATAATAATCAGCAATAATTAGACGTTTGTATAATAATCAGCAATAATTAGACGTTTGTATAATAATCAGCACAAATCAGACGTTTGTATAATAATCAGCAATAATTAGACGTTTGTATAATAATCAGCAATAATTAGACATGTGTATAATAATCAGCACAAATCAGACGTTTGTATAATAATCAGCAATAATTAGACATGTGTATAATAATCAGCACAAATCAGACGTTTGTATAATAATCAGCAATAATTAGACGTTTGTATAATAATCAGCACAAATCAGACGTTTGTATAATAATCAGCAATAATTAGACGTGTGTATAATAATCAGCAATAATTAGACGTTTGTATAATAATCAGCAATAATTAGACATGTGTATAATAATCAGCACAAATCAGACGTTTGTATAATAATCAGCAATAATTAGACGTGTGTATAATAATCAGCAATAATTAGACGTTTGTATAATAATCAGCAATAATTAGACATGTGTATAATAATCAGCACAAATCAGACGTTTGTATAATAATCAGCAATAATTAGACGTGTGTATAATAATCAGCAATAATTAGACGTGTGTATAATAATCAGCAATAATTAGACGTTTGTATAATAATCAGCACAAATCAGACGTTTGTATAATAATCAGCAATAATTAGACGTGTGTATAATAATCAGCAATAATTAGACGTTTGTATAATAATCAGCAATAATTAGACGTGTGTATAATAATCAGCACAAATCAGACGTTTGTGTAATAATCAGCAATAATTAGACGTTTGTATAATAATCAGCACAAATCAGACGTTTGTATAATAATCAGCAATAATTAGACGTGTGTATAATAATCAGCAATAATTAGACGTGTGTATAATAATCAGCAATAATTAGACGTGTGTATAATAATCAGCACAAATCAGACGTTTGTATAATAATCAGCAATAATTAGACATGTGTATAATAATCAGCAATAATTAGACGTTTGTATAATAATCAGCAATAATTAGACGTTTGTATAATAATCAGCACAAATCAGACGTTTGTATAATAAGCAGTAAAAAATCGATATAGACGGTGTTCGGCATTAGTTTAAGGCGAATTATTTTTACTTACGTAAATAAAAGTATCTCTAATTCGCTTTGAACTAATGCCGAAATGTCTTTATATCTACTTTCTTTGCGGGTTATAAAAAAAGTTACTTAGTAAAAAAATGTTATGTAGTGTTTTTTTATGTGAATATGTTATGCTACTTTCTTTAGATTAAAAAAATATCCACTTGCAAACAATGATGCAGACATACGTGAAATTTGAACCCGGGTATTGACATCGCAAAAACTAATGTGTACTCTGCTTATTCCTTTTTTCCAACCAATCACATGTTTCTATTTGTGTACGAACAAACCCCCAAAACACCATAACTTTTATATATATATATATATATATATATATATATATATATATATATATATATATATATATATATATATATATATATATATATATATATATGTATATAAAATAAAATATAGTAACAAGAAATTACATAATCATTGATGCAATAATTTATTTCAACCTTGTGGTATTGTCAAGCATCCAAGTTAGATAATTACATTTTTGGAACTGAAAAAAGAAAAATTCATACTCGACAATTCAAATATAATCAGGGAGAGAGGGAATGACAACATATCTAATACATATTTAGAGAGAGGGGGAAATTTGAAGCATATTTAATTTATTATTTTATAATCTATATATATACATATATATATATATATATATGTGTGTGTTTGTTATAGTAAAGTAAATTCCGGAAGTAAATCCAGGTATGAAAGCTCAATGTAATTAACAGAGCAAGAATAAAATAACATAAATTAACACAGAATCACATAATCACCGGTGCAATTATTCATTTCGCCCCTACGGTCATATTCAAGCATCCAAGCGAGGCGATTACATTTTTGAACATTAAAAAAGAGAAACTCACACTTACTATTCAATACACATATCGAGATGGCCACAACATATTTAATACATATCTTAACAGAGGGGGAAATGAACTATTTAAGACGTATATTTAAGGGGATAAGAGTGACAACATATTTACTATATATAGAGAGAGATGAAGGATTGTGCGATTTATAACGGAAGGCAATACAGTGAGGGGAAAGAGAGCAATACATATATATAGAGAGAGGGGGGAATTGTATGATTTATCACGAGTGTGGAAGGAAGTTGGGGTATCATAAACGGGGTCAGCTTGTCTAGGTCCCCTCCACACACACACACACACACTTATATATATATATATATATATATATATATATATATATATATATATATATATATATATATACATAGAGATGGATAGATAGATAGATTATAGAAGTTATTCGAAATGTTAAATATCAAGTTACAGTATGAGCGAACGAGTAAAAATAATAGAATTGCACTATTCAACTGGGAGTTCCATGATTGCAATCAAACGAAGATAATCGGCCCATTCTGACTGGGAGAACGCTGCAGGCACAAACGTGATAAAATATTAGTCTCTATTAAAAAGCTACAGCACAGCGGCAGGCGAGATTAACGTTGAACACATTTTTTATGGTGACAGCAGTGGACGTTAGGACGCTTCCCTTCTTTATCCAATAATTTCTGCACATTGACAGTTTACTCTCTCCTGTTTGTTCTTTTATGAAGATCATACGTTTCACGCCTTCAAAATTACCTGACTACGAATGGTGTAACGATTCCTTTGTTCATGCCGTCTGAGACACAAATGATTTTCTTCTGAAAACCTGGTGTTATATATTATGTAACAGTGATTTTTATAATTCGTTCGTCATTTCTCAAACAATAAACAGTTAGGTTTTTATTGACAGCCACCAGCATAAATATTTCTAACGAAGGTTAGTGTTTTCTTCAATTTTAATTAATCAATAACAACTTTTCAAGGCTAAAAACCACTCGATAATCAGGTTTAATGAGATGACAGGTAAGCGATGATGAATATTATGAAAGAATTAAAAATTACGAATGAGTAACGTTTGATGATTTATAAGGATGGTTGATGACAGGCGTTTATTGACATTCGATTTGAAGATGACTATGTTTAAGCCTAATTGGAAGCAATCTTGTGACAACGTGTCCCACATATAGGCGTCCCTTGCGAAAAAATTAGTTTACCCATTTCATTAATGCTATCTACAATATCATTAAAGCAGTGTGCAGGTACTCTAAACCTTATCGATATCGATTATGCCCAAATCACTTTCATACAACTGTCCCCGTCTGATTACCGAAGTAAGGCAGCATTGACACTTGTCAGTGCTTAGATGGGTGACCATGTTGCAATACTAGATGCTGTAAGTAAACAATACACGCATGTGTATAAAGTGGTACCAGCCTTGCTGAGAAATATTACTGGGGATAAACTAGCGTCCTGTCACGGGGAGGGTTCAGGTCACCGGTTCAGCGTAACACCATAAGACTATGAAAAAATCTTTACGGAATCTCCAAAGAATTAACATCTTGTCAGATCTATTACATTCGCATGAGAAAGGAAATGGTGTTTAACACCTAGCATACTCCTCTACTCACTTAGGGATTAACGATGTCGCAAAAATAGGTATCATATTTGGGGGGAGATTTCCATACTCGAACTGTTACTTTTATTTCAGAAAACACTGTTATATTGATGTAAATCTTTTGTTGTAACCATAAATTTTGTAGTGGATTTTCTTGATATCAAAATCATAGGCACCGTTTACAAGCTTGCAATGGAAAGAAGTAGGGGCAGTTCAAACATCTGTCTGTTCATTTTGTTAACTTTCAGGGCAAATACCGAGATGTGGCCGTGGTGAAGTGGATACTGACATGAATTATCGATGCCACGTTCGAATCATGTCGGTTCCACTTTAACTGTGAATGTTGTATCTCCCCTAAGTACCCGATTCTAGAAAGCATTGAAGAAACTAACACCAACAAATAAAATCACACCAGTCGAAAAAGTCGTACCATGCTAATTGTGGGGCAAATATCTTAGTTATAAATATCAAACTAGACACATGCATGTATCCAAGAAACGTTAATTTTTCCGCGTAGTTCAATTAAAAAAATATTTTACGTCGCGAAAACTCCAAATACATGTATAAATTTAACTGCCATTTTGTAGAACGCATACCCCCGCCCCGTCCCATAACTTATCTTTAATCTGGTCAATCTCTATCCAGAATAATTCATAAGCCGTTTAACTATAATGTAATACTACTGGATTTTAAATTGTTCGAAAATATGCAAATAACGAAGGTCGGAGATTACATCGGCCGAAACTGTTTAAGTATAACAACTAAGTCCGAATAATCTAAAAGATAAGCAACATAAGTTTGTGTAATGTAATTTACCGTATTATGAGGTTATTAAATTGGTCATCACCAACACCCTTCATATGCGCAACCTCAGAAGAGTCATGGGAAACATCTGACAAGAACGCGTCTTGAAATTTGATCAGACGGGCATCACAAGCATGTATGATTTGCTCACCCAGCGTTGGCTCCGGTAGCTTGAGCATGCCAGACGAATGGACTATAAAAGCTTGTGTACGGCATTCTCGTCACCGGCTCAAAACCTGCAGTAAGACATTCCCTACGCTACACGAGTGTCTGCAAGCGAGACATGAGGGCAAGTGGCATCTAATCAGCGGCCTGGGAATATGTGGCTTTAGACTGCAGAAGCAGGAGAAGTGCTTTGAAGACATTCTCTAGCAGAGATAAGAGAGGGGAGACCAGAAGTGTAAGGAGAGGGGGCAGCACAAGACGGCAAAGGGTTGCACCAGAGTTCTCAGAACCAGACGCCACCTTAAACTGCAATAGAGCTTGCCGGTCCAGGATAGGCCTGCACAATCAACGCAGGTACAGCAATTCGACAACGGATTTATCTGAGGCACAGAACTCTAGTGTCTCCCAGACTGACGTATGCCAACAATAATAGTGATTACCGACAATCGGCATCTAAGTAGGTGCATTGGCCCGAATATCAAAATAGCATTTTGATTGTCTTAAGAATACATCATTCTCACCGCCACCGACTTATCTTTGGAATAACGAGATATTAATTGCAATCGAAGAATAAATAGCATTCTTATACGACTTGCAGGAGAATTCCTTTATAATTGGACATACAGATTGTTTGCATGTGCACCATTGTGTGTTCACGCACATGCACGCACGAACACGATTGTTCTAATGGATAACTAACTGAACAACTGAATTGTCTAAGCAGACTTCATATTCAGTTGTAGCTTTCACATCCACCAAAAGTATCATAAAATTAGGAAATTATGTAAAACCCTCTTTAACCATGAGTAAAAAATGGAACTTGTGTTCCTTAAATCGTTTACAGTGAATCTTTTCCTATAGGTGTTATTTCAGCTGTAAATAAAAAAGTGTTCACATGTTTTAAAGCAAACCAGTTTTGTCTGCATAATTCATGTCATATATAACCCTTTAATAGGTAACGCTGGTGTCTGGTGCGGCATTAAGCCTGGTCGGGTTCAGCCGAATATCTTCGAATTATCAAGATTCTAGGGAATATTAAATTAACAAGCGGTCCCCATTCGCATGCATATGCCGCTCCGTGGAGTGATGAAGTTATTTTCTAAAGTTGTTTGCAAGGAGGTAACTTTGCCTTCCCACGTACGGGGCCCGATATACGCAAATGGTCACATATCTGATACTGACTAGGGTTTAAGTCGTTTAAGTGTAGTGATCTAACAATCACCGGTGTGTCAATGAGATTAGTGCATATATGTTCCTTGCATATCTTTCTCACGGGCAAGTGTTTAAGCAGACGATTGTTTTTTGCGAATTGGCTGGTTGATTCACAGAAAATAAGAAGAGTATGACTATTTCCCCTTCAAATATATTTGATTTATTACGTACTACATATATCTATTACCACCTATCTAATATTCTGACTATATTTCGATAACAACAGAAATAGTTAAAGCGCCCATATATAACGGGGCCTTATGCCACGCGATTACTTTTCTCAAGATTAGTCAGTTACTGATATATTACTTCTAATCCATTCCCTGACACATTAAGAATTAGAGATCTATCGTCGTACAGAGTCGCACGTGTGGATATGAGTCTAAACCCTATCACTACTTACTTGCCTCTCCACGAGGGCAGAGTTAGACACAGTGTAGGTTTTTAATGTGGGGAAAATACATCTCCTCAAAAAGATAATCTCTGGATCGGGAAAAAATTCAAATTGTTTCAGTCTTAAATAGTTTCTCCTTCATTGTGGGAAGGCAGCAAAGATGAAGTGTAGTATCAGAGTGTATACAACACTTTGCTCTTAGCCAGTGGCCCAGTCATCCAACATGTCACTTTGTAAGTCTTTTACTCTGTTCACACAGTGGCTTAGTCTCCCATACAGAGCATATACGAGCCCCGTTTTTCACCGTGTCTGGGCACTGGTCAGACACTCAGTTTAAGCATTAGACACGTATTCCACCGTAACAAGAAAGTGACACAGAATTATGCGCAAAAGACGCAGTTTCTCAGTTTGACACCCTATCAAGACATAAGCAAGCGCGATCGGTTAATAAAGAATTCGTCGAAGACTATACAACAATTCGCAGCCGCGAGAAATAATTCCATAACCAACAACTTCATATCTATAACATTTTCCTCAATTGTCAAAGCAAGCGGTGTTTTCCGTGGTCAAAAATAATATATATATATATATATATATATATATATATATATATATATATATATATATATATATATATATATATATATATGAGAGAGAGAGAGCTTCTATAGTTAGTAATGTTAATCGAATTTTTCATGGCTGTGTGTTATGAATACAAAATGGCCGGTTGTCTATGAATGGAATCCTTGGTCCCTTTAAGGAAATGATGTTGAATGGAAATGCATGAAAACGATTTTTTTAGAATTTTTGCTTGACGAATTTCTCCGCAAGTAATCCGATGGTCTTCTGATGAGCTGCATGAACGTAATTATATGTGTATTCCCGGTTGTTCGTTTGTGCACGTAACAATTGTCAAGTTACATTGAATTATATTGAAATTCAGTAAGAAAACATGAATAAAGACTTAATCATTGGAATTTAACATATCGTTGTTCATTCATATATATATATATATATATATATATATATATATATATATATATATATAATCAGTATGACGCGGTGTAAGATTAAGAACAGATATATACTTAGTGGAGGATTAAGATCTTTAAAAATTAATTAAACATCGCAACACAATGGCCTCTTCTTCTTAGACAGCAGATATCCTATTGCACTGAAGAGGTGATTTCAGGATTTATTACATATGTTTTCAGAAAAGTCGACAAGCGTTAAGTTAACATCTCATAGAATATAATTCGACGACACACTTAACAGACGTGTGATGTTTTATGTCATGTCATTTGTCTATGTATAATTTAGATGATAATAACTGAATTACTCGTGTAAAACAGATCTCATTTTAATCTGTTCATAGATATGTATGAAGACTTTAATATTTGTAGTTTTACTTCGCCTTTAATATTTAAATAGAACTCGTGGTGGCAACATACGTTTAGACGCAGAATGTGTGCTATAAGCGTTCCGGGTTCGGGTCATGTCGAGACTAATGCATCACTTTGACTAATACACTTAGGAAACGTGCGTATCCAGATTTTTCTAGCTATAAATTAAAGAGTGGCGTAGAGTCGACTATCTAGCTTTCGTTGTGCACAAGTCTAGAGGAAAGGAAAATTCCGAATTAACACTAGTTTTTTTCTGCTGATCCAGACAACGTTTGGCCACTTGACCCAAGCAATGCGTGTTCAGGAGATGTACGGTTGCAGGATTGCTCAAAACTTGTTTCGCTATAGATGCATCGTGCAGTATTCTTTGCTATGTTTATGCATCGACTTTTTGCCACTAAAATAATTTTTTTTTATTATATTCATAGCTAATCTATGTTTTCAATTACGGGTTCATAATATTGTGATATTATTGGATTCTCTTAACAAATTAATAGATGCCAAAATTGTTGAACCTATATTGATGAATGCAAACTGTGTGAAAAATAAGGATTCCCGACAAAAATGATAGGCATATAACATGTTGTGCTGTTTAAGACTACTTATGCCCATACTATGTGAATATATACAACTTGTCATTGCTTGTAGTATGAATTTTATTCGCAGTAAAAATAATGCTTAAGTTGACAGTTTTGTACTCATTACAGTTTAAATTATATGAATATCAGAATAACCGTCACATGAGAGTTAAAATTAATTCCTCGAACAGAACAATTTTGAACAACTTTTCTGTCTTCTCGCAGAGATAAAAAACAAATATATAATGCCACTAAGTCTTATGTCTAGAATCCTTTTTCCAATTTTAGAACAAAATCCATTACATGATTTTGATTTTAGAAAATCTTTAAAATGTAAAGTTTAAGCATGAGGGTTCTTAAGAATAAATTGAAATTCAGTAATTTTTTTTAAATTGACTATGACTACTCAAAGCAAATCTTATAATATTTAATTTTCAAATTGTAGGTTGCGTCCATGTTATGTCTTCTAAAACCATTTAAAATAGTCCAAAGAAACTGAAATTTGGGGAATGTTTATTAATTAATAAAAACTACTTATCGTTAAAATTACACAATAATTTGAGGAATATGAATGTTTCACCTCCTTTTTACCGCTTTGGCATAAAACTAAATTAAAGCAACTATAGCCCACATCACGATCCCTTACCCATTTGCAGTCCTGTTTAAAAGTTCACAATTATTAGTTAATTAGTTTAAGAGTTAATCTGATAACAGACACACATACACTCTATCTCTCTCTCGCTTTCTCTTTTTCTCGCTCTCTGTATATTGTCAGGATCAAACGTTGGGAGGCACTGCTCCCTTCTTAACTCTATAGAGGGAAAATTGTGTGATACTGTGAATGGCTTCTTTACAATCAAGGTTCATTTTTTTCTGTTTACAGAGATATTAAATTATATTGCGCTTGTTTATCAAAAATCTTCTCTTCAAAGACTCACGCGTGACAGAATAAAGATGGCAGCTAATGACAGTATAGGACAATGCAACACTAGCAGTTCTGATATAATTCAAATCGGAGGCAAAATAAAATATTTCAAAAGTTAGGGGTAATCTTATAAATATGAAATCTATGAGAATCAACATGTGAAGCAAATCATTCTACTAAAATATCCAGTTCCTATGTTCTATAAGCCGAAAAGTAGTTAATGGGACCATAAATAGACCGGAAGTTATAATACGTTTACCATATTACTATATATTGTAATTATATTAACATTATTTACTTGTTCATGACTGATAATCAGAGATTGGTTAATTTTATGGTTGCAACGTTGCGGCCGTCTGGCTATCGTTACCGTATGTAACCGTCTGGGAAATTTCAAGTGAACCCATAATTTAATACACAGACTTCTCTCGTTCCGCGTTACACGTCTTCTAGATATCTTGCATCAGATAATTTTCGTTAAGTTTCTTCATCAAGGATTGAACTCCGAACCTTTTGGTCGTATTCACACAAGACTATCTCTTAGCCAACATCTTTATCAACTAGGCTATGTGTCCCGTAGGATAGCCTAGCGAATAAAGACATTGGTTAAGAGTGATACCTGTTGTGGTCAGAGCCCCCGACACCAATCAACGAAAAATATCGTCGTCATTTGAGGGAAGTTGGAAGAAGAGAACAGTTAGCATCATTGAAAGAATTTGACTTTGGTGGAACAGCAAATCTCCTAGGAAAATTGTTCTCTGTCTAATGATGAAGGACACAAACAATAACATCCATTAATTAATGTGGAAGTGTGTATCATAATACCACTGCTATTTATCCTAATAATCATCACAATAATATAAATACATTTTGAGTCTGTGTACAAAAGGACGAAACGGTAAACCACATCGTAAGTGAATGCATCAAGAATGCAACCTGAAAGTACTACAAAATAGACATGAACGTGTTGGTAGGGTTGTCCATTGGGAACTACGCAGACGACTACAGTTTAAACATGAAAATAACTTATACAAGAACAAATGGTCGCCAATATTGGTAAACGAAATATAATAAAAGTATTTAGAAAAAAGAATACAGACAGTCAAACTCACCGAAGCAAGAAGACAGTAATGATACAAGTAAACAAGAAGAAAAACAGGCGAAATAGTCGACTTAATCGTCACTACAAGTGAAGCTGAAGGCAGAATTATTAAGTGCATGAAACTTACCAGAGAGCTTCTTTCATCGGAGCACTTGTCTTTGGAATTTCTATTCTGCTTCCTATTACCACGACTGTACTAACATGCATAAATTAAATTGTAATGTGAACAAACATCTTGTTGCCCAACTCCCCCCGGGTTGTGCTCTATAATTGTAGCCCCTACCACAAACCTTTGGTTTAATGACAATATGCCTTGTTTGGGTTAAATAAAAGATTTTTTAAATATATTTAGTATCTGAAGACATCTACTGTAATACTATTGTAGGAACATTACAAACAGTTTTAAAAATACTAAGAAAAAAGACTTGGAGAAATTGGAATCAAGGGGAATATTGCCACCATAGAAAGCACGACACTGATAATAATAGCTGAGAAATAGCGAATACAGACATCAACCGACACAGATCGGTAAAACCGACCGATCATAACTAATTAAAATAGAATAACGCTGCGTAAACATAACTAGACATATAGAAAGAACATTACACAAAACCAAGGGAAGTGAAACTATTTAGGAATATATATGCGAAAACATCACATAATGTGATACCCTCTTCCGTCCCCACAAAAAGGCTGTCATAACAATATCGGTCGGTTATGGATGATGAAAAGACCGAAGAGAGACAGCAGCATCCAGACATCTACTGAAAGAAAACGGAGAGTACTTACACCTGAGGTAAGGGTTAGGGTCACGTAAATGCAAGAGAATGCACACAGCCGTTATCAACGATTGTCCAATGGCAAACAGCTGCTGCGAGAACATTAAGTTATTTACAACTATCGTCGAAAGAACGGAGAGTGTTAAACATCTGGGAAGACTTGTTATCATTTGACCTCCGGAGAACACCATGTTGCCAGTGAGCGATCACTAATACTGGTTTGTGTGAAACTAGCACGTGACAAAATATTAATATTAATAATAAGTATAATAACCGATAACGTGTCCACCGACTATGCGGAAATATTTAACGCCATAAATGAGCGAATCGATCTACCATTCACATAATAAGCATGGACTAATGTCTGCGAGAGAATGGACAAATTACTCGAATAAGGTAGAACTCAGAGAAAAGATTAGATCAAAGTTCTTCAAGCATGGGTAATTGATGCTGAAGGATATACAACAAATCTGCCAAAATAACCCCTTCTATAGAGAAAACAATGCAAACATGAAGACTGGGACTAACAGCTGGAGGGCAACATCTTGCAGAGATAAGAATGCAGAGAAGCATTTTCCAGAGTGACCCTTTATAACCACTACATTTTTTAAATTATTATTGCCAGAACATATGCTGGAGGTTTAATACAGAATCCGAATTTACAAAGGCAAAAGAAAAAATAAACCACAAGATGTATATGGTTGACGTTAAACTATTTACATGAAACACAATAACTGCCACGACAAATAAAATCCAGCATAATCGGCAGTCAATGAAATGAAATTCTGATTGAAAATGTATACAATTTGTTTTGTCGATGTTTTCCGATAATAGTTCTCTAATTTTATTGAAAATGTGTATCTATAATAATAGATGAAGAAAGAAAACTCAAACAGAAGAAGTCCTTGAGCGGGCCAATGTACGGGTGGTGATGGCGCTTGATGAACAAATTCCCATGAATATTTGTGAGTTCTTGAAGCGAACCACATCAAATAAATAAATGTAAAACAAAGATTAGAAGTAAATGTTTGCAAAAGACAAACAAATTATCCTTGACACCAAATTTAAACCAAATTATATAGTAGAACGGAATAGCAGTATTCATAGTAAAATAAGCTGGATAAAAGAACTCAGGAACCTGAACCAAAGAACTAAACAACAACTGACAGATTATACTGACCGACTCTATGTAAACGCGAAACAGGGTAGAGAAAGGTTTTTAGTGACGATGCGATAAACGTACTGGAAAAATAGATGTACTAAAACAAAAGGGCTGATTATTGCTACCAAAACCACCATCAAAATCAACAATGCGGAGAGCGGCAGAAAACTGGAAACAGAATAGCGAAAAACCAAAGGGGAAAACGAAGCAGCTACATGAAGTATTTATAAAACTGACCAAAGAAAAAGAAACTGAAACGGAATCGTTATTTACAGCCGCATAAAACAAAGCTATAAGAAAGAACTACATAAAACCATACTTAGTTAACAAAGAGACGAGAGGATTAACCACATCATAAATGATTTCAGCAAACTAGTGTAAAAGCATATCACAGCAAGCATTCAAAGGAATCGAGTTTGAATATGTAGACGAGTGGTACGAACATAAACCGAAGCCAGTATTGGAAAATGAAAGTCCCATTTGATATAGAAATCAAAACGGAAGAAACTCATTCAATCAAAAAGACCGGACGTGATGATAATTAACAAGAAGGAAACACATAACAAATAGTAGATCTGCCATCCCAGCAATTCACAGGGTGACAGAAAAACTAAGCTAATAAGTCTAGCTCACCAGAGAACATACAGGAAAATTAAACATGAAGAAAGCCAATGTAATGGCAATGCTTGTTAGATTGATTGGAATATTTCTCAAGAATACGAAAAGAAATTGAAATCAAAAGGAGGATTGACAACATAGAAACCACGGTGCTTAAGAAAACAGCTGAATATTGAATATTGAAAAAAAAACTCAGGTGAGGAAATCAACCGACATATTCTGATAGCGCTGGGCAATCGCATAAAAAACAAAGGCACATCACATGAAACCAACGGAACTTAAATTACAAAAGTAGATAAAACAAAGTACATAAGCTGACTCCCGCAAAGAATAGCGTCGGTTAGTGTTACAGAAAATGCGCAAAAAAGCTCTAGCAGGGTGGAAAGACCGAGGCGACAGGGTACTATCCAGACTTCTTGTGGAAAGGCACGAACACTACTGGAATGCTGACGAGTCTTATTGACACTTAGGCTCTAGAGAAAACCAAAAGTCGCTAACAGCGATAAATCAATAGCAAACAGCTGTTACGAGAACACAAATTGATTTGGAATTGTTAGCGAAATAATAACCGGAGAATGCAGGAAATCTAGGTAGAACTTGGCACTCTGACGAGGGTGAGCCACCCATTGTTGCGGTGCGTGATCACTCATTATAATAATAATAATAATAATAATAATAATAATAATAATAATAATAATAATAATAATAATAATAATAGCAATCACGTTTACCGACCTGTGTGAAACTCCCAGTGGGGAAATAATAATAACAACAACAACAACAATAATAATAATAATAATAATAATAAGAAGAAGAAGAAGAAGAAGAAGAAGAATAATAATAATAATAATAATAATAATAATAATAATAATAATAATAATAATAATAATAATAATAATAATAATAATAATAATAATCAATGGTAAACCGCTGTTGCGATACTGCAAGGTCATTTGCGGTGGCTATTAAAATGAGATGGAGAATACTGGAGATCTGGGGAGACTTATTGTAACTCAGACTCCAGAGAATGCCACCAGTTGTCGGGGAGCAATCACTGATGACCTGTGACAGAACTCCTAGTGAATACAAATAATAATAATAGCAATCACTTACACTTGTAACATTATAGTTTGTTTTACTATATCATATTTTAACGATACTTTACAACTCTTCTTCTATATATTTTTATAACTCGTATTGGCGCAGGCCCGGGGGTCAGCGTTTCTCGAGACACCACCAAAAATCGAAACAACACAAAACTCACTGCGAAACTTAGAAACGTCGGCCTCTCAGAAAATTTAGCGTTCATTTAAATGCAGAATAATTAACAGAGTTTTATCTCCACATTTTAACAATAGTTCCTAAGCCTTTAAACTGACTTTAAACTTATAATCTCCTTAACATGTTTCAAATCGTTCTTACGTTTTAAATCAATATTAAAACATTTTTCTTTTTAAACAGAGTTCTTTTTAAATTCTTTACTCATTAAAAACAGTTCATTAAACATTGTATTTCAAACAACTTATTCTAAACACTTTTCTTCTTTTTAACACTTTACATTAAGCATTGTTCTCGTTTTCTCTCGGTTGTAGTTCTTTCAGCTTAACAGATTAGGATCCCAAAAATGTGCAACACATAAAAGTTACCATACATTTCTCTCGTCGTCTGGTTGTGATCGCCGTTGGTGTCGTCGGTTTCCATTGCGTATCTCTGGCCGTGATCGATGCTGGTGATCTGTCTCGTGGGCAAACTCTGTCCTCATGCACGGGAGACAAAAACGCTCGAAGGCAAGACTTTTAAGAGAGATTCAATCCTTTTATTTCACACTTCAATCGGAGAGATTTCCACTCGTCGGTTCCTTCATTCACACTCTCTTTTACTTTCATACTGTTTGTGGAATGTGACGGATGCAATCAGCTGTATTCTTGTCCCGCCCTTGGGATCTTGCTCTGCGTTTTAGCCCATATCTGGCTATGTCACCCGGACTCTACGCATTGCAGAGTTCAGTTAATGGGCGTCTGTCCATCTCGCGCCTCCATTGTGAATTGTCTAGAAAGCTAATTTATCGCCAAGGATCTGTGACATCAGAGCCCTTTGATCCTTCAACCAATGTCATAACAGAACTCAATATCGCTTTTTGTCTAACCTTTTTGATCCGAGTGTTTCATCTCGGCCAGCTCACATCCAGTGTGTTATGATTCTCAGAATGAATCACCGTGGGAACATTTTTGTTTGTCCGAAATTATATATGCACCTATTTTACACTCCATCCTATTTCTTTCACCCAGTTCATAATCCATACTAGCTAACTTTACACGTTTTCAGAATACAGGGTCCCTCATAATATAACATACTGACCTGTGATAAACTCCCAGTGAGGAAATAATGATACGAAGAAGAAGAAGAAGAAGAAGAAGAAGAAGAAGAAGAAGAAGAAGAAACAGAAACAGAAATTAATGGAGAAACAATTAAGAAACCCCTAAAGAAAAATGGCAAACTAGAGAATACATTCATATTGGTTTAAAAAATGCACGACCCTACATGAAAGGCTGGCGCAGAAACTGAGTGGATGTGTCCACAAAACAGACGTACCAGAGTGAATGACTAAAGGAGGGACAATGCTTATACAAAAAGATGACAAAACGAGAAAGCTCCCAAGTAACTACAAACCAATAAGCTATTCACCAACAATGTGGAAAATCTTAACGGCACAACTGAGAGAACAACTCTACTAATCCCTGAATGAACAATCAAAGACTGCCCTTGAAGAACAAAAAATATGCAAAAAAAGGAAAAGAAGGACGCATGATCTGCTATACATCAGGCAAAGGATCCTGAAGGAGATAAAAAAGCAGGAAAAACATATGCATGGCATGTATTGACTACAAATAAAATCATGACATAATCCTCTAAGTATGGATAATTGAATGTTTAAAAATATACACAATCGCCGACAGGATCATTAATCTAATTAAGAAAGCAATGGAAACATAGAGACTGGAACTTACCACCGGAGGACAACACTTGCACGAGAGGCATTTTCCAATGAGACTCCCTATCACCACTACTGTTTATAATAGCTATGATGCTGCTAAACTACATAGTCAGAAAATGTGCTGCGGGGTACAAGTTCACAGACACAGAACAAGAATAACCCACCTGATGTACATGGACGACTTGAAACTATTTTCAAAAAGAAAAAGGGAACTGGAAAAGCTGATAAATACGACCAGTATCTTCACTCAAGACATTCCAATGAAATTACTCATGGAAAAGTGTTTACTACTAGATATGAAAAGAGGAAAACTGGAGACGAATGATGGTATGAAACTCCCCAACCAAAAGGAGATGAGGGCGCTAGATGAACAGGATAGCTAAAATATCTCGGAGTTCTGGAAGCAGAAACCATCAAATGTACAGAAATGAAAAAGAAGATGGGAAAATAATAATTACGAAGAACAATAAAACTATTAGAAACGACATTATATAGCAAGTAATCTGAGGAGGTTTGTTGTCACTCAGACTTTACGAAAAACCATCGGTTGTTGTCGGTGAGCAATCACTGACGATAACCTGTGTGATAACACCTAGTGAGTACAAAAAAAAAAAAAATAAAAAAAAAAAAAATAATAATAATAATAATAATAATAACAATAACAACAACAACAACAACAACAACAACAACAACAACAACAATAATAATAATAATAATAATAATAATGATGATGATGATGATGATGATGCCATCGACAGAATTCTCACCAAATACAGAGAAGAGAGATTAGGAGACGAGAAGAAGTATCAGAAAAATAAGCAATAGATGAAGAAGAAACAAAAAAAAGCTGAAGAAAAAGAAAAGAAATAAAAAAAATATAAAAGAAAAAAAGAACAGAAAAGAGGAAAAAGAAAAAAATAGCAGAGAGGAATAGAAAGGACAAGAACAAAAAGAACGTAAAATAAAAGATAAAGATGCCACATTTGGAAGGTTCACATGAGACAGCGATGAAAACACTCAGTAAAAGATGATCACGTTGCCAAATTGAGAAATGGTAGGTGATCTTCCATTCGAAATCAACAGAGAATAAACTGTGACAGCGATACTATCCGTGCATAACAGACGTGGAACGATTTCAAAGAACGCGAAGACCTAGCATGAGAAATTGGATATATCTGGCATCACAGAAAGTGTGCAGTCTTCAACGACACTTAGAAGAGCTCACATCCACGGAAAATCTCGAAGTAACTAATACATTATTGTTGTGGCCCTGTAAAGGGGCCGGCAAGAAAAAGAGAAACTCGGAGTTTAGAGAAAACAAGTATATTGAAGAAAATATAATACAACAGAGAAACAAGAGTGGTGGTGCGTCAGTCTTGACTGCCAGTATGGGTTAGGGTTAGGGTGTAGTTTTAACACTGTTAGGCAGGTGTTCTCAGTATTTATGGTGAGTGAAAAAGTTGAATAAATTACTTAACAAATGTACTCGATCATGGTTGGGCGGATTAAATAACGGACTGAGGCCGAAATAAATCATATATTCCCGAATTCGATAGCAATTTCGACAAGAGCCAACTGAAGAAGGTCGGGGTAACATCGGCCGAACCCATGAGGAAAAAACATCCAAGATGTGAACAGTTTTCCGGATAATATAAATAATCCAAATTATCAATCCTCATTTAACAAAAAATTCCGAAAGAGAGTTTTCAATAGACAATATTTTATAGACAACAGCATTGTTAAAACATGTAATAGAGTAATTCTTCCAGGAAATGAATAACATTTATGAGCTAGGGCATCAAGGGGAGGGGGTCTATAACGATGTGGCCGGGGGTAGGGCATCTTAAGAAAGTCGTACCATCTATACAAAGAAGTGTAATAGAGTAAATGGATTAGACTCGAGGAGTTTACTTGGAGTGGAAAACCACATAATTGTTGTCCGAATTTGAATAAGTCGCTCGTGACACAATTCCCGTTTCTTCTCGAACACATTTTGTGAATATGAATTGTCATGTTCACTTTTTCTTTTTTGTTTGTTTGTTTGTGTGTTATCTTGTTTTATTCATAATTATTCATTTCGTCATTGTGTATATAAGCAATAATATACCCCTCTGCCCGCCTTATTTTGCTAGAATATATGACGAACAAACATGCACTACAATGCCCACAACGGAAGAGGTAATGCATTGGAGGATCGTCTCATATATACTATACTACCGCCCCTCCCCCAAAAAGGAAGAGGTAATGCTTGCGGGGATGGTATCATGAAAACAGAAGATACAACACCATTCAACCCAAAAAAGAGAGAACGTAACCCCTTGGACGATGGTATCATTACAACAAACAGATACTACACTATTTCCAAATAAGATGATCTAATGCCTAAGAGGATCGTATTATGACAAAGCGAACATATACTATACTGCCCCTGAAAGGGGGTAATGTCTGAGAGGATGATCTCATGATAATAGAACATGTACTGCACTATCTATCCCATAAAAATGTATGAGGTAATGCTTGGGAGAATGTTATTGTGATGTCAGAACAGCTACTAAACTGCATCTTTTAATTCAGCATTGAAAGATGGCACAGTAATCTGAAATAGTATAATAAACTGAAATGAGTAATAAAAGCTAATAATAGTATAGTTGCAGTTACAGACATACAGATACCAAATCTCCATTAGTAAGATATTGGTTTGATAACACCTGGAAGCATGGTATAATTAAAACAGAACAAATATCGCACGAGCCCCTCTCATGAGCATTGAAAGAAATAGTTTAATAGACTAAATTACACATCAAAAGCTAATAATAATATAGTGTCGGTTGCAAACAGACAGATACCAAATCTCCATGCCATAGTAAAGAAATAAAGGAATAGTTTGCTGACACAGAAAGATATAAATCTTTGTAGGTGTCAGATACATTGGCCATCCGGATTACTTTATCAGAAATCGATTTCGAATTCATAAAATCCTATACTAAAGAAATCGCATAAATGTCCACCGTAAATGTAAATCGATTTTACTAGCAAATAAAACACTTGTAGATTCCTGTGTTCGATCTCAGTGTGATGACGTGTAATAGAGTCGATGCCTGTCAAGTTGCGCTCGTCGCTAAGAGATGCATAAAATGGAAACAGCCTGTTACTTTAGCCTGGACATCTTTCTAATTGAATGCGATATGGACAGAAATAAACAAATAAACGCCTTTTAACAAATGATTTTTAAAGACGTGTTGCCAATATGTGAGAAAATGCAAATAGCTTATTTCTGTTTAAATATTTGATGTACGTGTGCTAAACATTAAGCGATCAATCATATTAGCAGAATACAAATGGTGTATTCTTATGTGTGTGGTCAAATCAACACGTGTGGCTGTTTTTTATCGAAATAATGTAAAGTACACTTTGTTGAACATTTAACAATTGTAACATGTATTCGGTACTTGTAATGAATTGGTATCTGGAGTATTTCAGTACTTACGGAGTCAGTCCCGAGTATTGACGTAAAAGCTCGACGAATAGAAAACAATTTGATTTGTCGAGTATTGACGTAAAAGCTCGACGAATAGAAAACAATTTGATTTGTTTTTTGCAAAGTAAATCTGATGTTTTTTTTTTTTTTGCCATGGAGACGGCAATGTTTTAAAGTGTTTGAATAAGGTTAGGTTTAATTACTACTCTCTCAGTGTTAAAGACGGGTTTAATATTTTTTTTTCAAATCAGTAAGTGATCAACTTTATATATATATTTATATATATATATATATATATATATATATATATATATATATATATATATATTTTTTTTTTTAAAGAATATTTTGGAATTTCTTTTTTTTGACGGGTTAAAGATTTTTTAACCCTAACCAAACCTGGTTTTATATTCATATGCTTTAGTGTTTCATTTCTTTTTACATTTCTTTCGCGGCAAAATTGGTATCGTCTGCCTAACTCAGTAAAATTAAATTTATTCATTCTTTTGTTAGGTGGGGTCTAATTTTGTAACCCTATCCCTAACCCTAACCTAATCTGGTTTTGCACTCGCATGCTAAAGTGATGTCTGCCTTTATACGTTTTTTATTCGCGGCTTTCAAATTCCGTATCGCCTGTCTAACTCGAGCAATCATATAACCACGCCTTTTTTATTCGTATCGTTTCTGACTCGGGAATACGCGACAATTGCTCGGTAATTTCCGTCAATACTCAGGATTGTTTCCGTAATTAATTAAATCTTCGCGTGCCCATTAATTACAAGTACCTTATATTCAAAACAATCTTTTAATTATATATCTCGAACAACGTATGCCGCATCTTCAAAAATACAAGATCTGAAATGCATACTCTTCTGCCACACAACCTTACCCAACCCGTCAGCCTGGGGGACTGAATCATCTTTTGAACCTCTTTTATTTTCGTGATCTCTTTTTAATAGCACTTATTATTTTTAGAAATAACTAATTGTATTGATATTTCCAATCGGTCACGTTACACGACAGCACAACCAGTTAAAGTTGACCTCGTCTGTGTCACATATAGCCAGCAGATGATGAGCCAATATCTGACATGATCCATCAAAACACGACTATACATTTTTTATCAAATCCACGTTCATTAATTAGTCTCATTAATAAAACTGAATCGATGGTGATATATTCAAACATATTTCTTAAGTTTCATACATCATTCACTTAAATAGTTTTCTACGGATCTGAGAAAATAAATGAACTAGAGTGTGATATTATTTTCCATGACGTTTTATATTTCAGTTTATTAAGACTGGACATATCGTAATACTTATAGTTTTTTGGGGGGATGAATTCTGAGACTTTTAAATACAACAATAATCCACAAGCTCATCTAACATCTAAACAATGTGGAAAATATTTAAATTGCGCCAACATTGCAACTTAACTATTTTAGATCATTTACTTTAAAGTATCACGTTATCTGCTCGGCCAATCACGGTTTAATATTACTAACCCTAACTTTTACTAACAAAAATATCCAATAGAATGTAGTAGTAAGATATTATAAAATTATCACTAGCTTCTGGTCAGTACAACCTTCAATAATGCTGCAATGTAGCCCGGTCCTCCCCATAGACAATTGGACGTATGTTAAACTTAATGTAGTGTCAAGTTGATAGATATGATTGATGAAAGTGTTCACATAATAGGGAAAGAAGAAAAAGAAAATCACATATTAGAGAGCCAGTTTTGCCGAAACACGTCGAAATATATCCCAGACTGTATCTATCATAAAGAGAAAACGGGAAGTCATTCAGTATGCTAAGCCAACAGGAAGTTCAGCGAAATTCTCTCATGTTCTTTTTAAATTTGATAGTTGAAAAGATTTTCATTAACTTTTTAATTTAAATCAAATATTCATATTTTCTCAAATGTTGAATAATATTTACTGAAAAAATGTGCATATTTCCCAAAACAAATATTCTAAGAAAGTTAATTTTAAATAAGGATATGTTTGATTACAGAAAAGAGCTAAATATCGTTTGTTGTTACACTATCGCCTCGTCGAGTTACTAAGAGCGACCATTATAGGAACACCCCGCCTAGTGCCACCGAACTTTGAGAGATATTGAAGGTGTTAGAATTACGTAATCCATGTCTTTTCGACCATATCATGCACATCATCAAGGCAATGCTATAGACATTCGCTTGTTTCACGCTTGTGTGGCTCCGTCATTATTTCATAGGAGGACATGTAGAGCATCAACTGGAACGAGAAAGTAGCCACGCATCAACACATTGTTAAATAAGCGACGACTCGACTCGCTAGGATATGACGTTGTACGATGGATATGACGTTGTACGAGGATGACTTCATTTTCCAGGCGAGTTGGTCAATACAATTTCAAATTTAAATGAGATCGACAATTGAGTCATGACAGCCATTTACTGAATTGACTTGCACTAATATGTCTTTTTAAATATGCACATATAAAGACGGACATAGCCGCAGTGATGAAAACAGGAGGGGAAGGGGGGAGAATTAATCGTTTATTTTCAATAGTTAATCAACAGAGACGATTATCTCATGAAACGCTAATTTTTACGAATGGAAAATTCAAAATGATGTCTAGAACCGCTGGGTACGTAATTATTCATATCGTTTAATTCACTTACATTACGAAAACGTGTTAAGAATTAAACACACTTATTATGTAGCCTAAACACGGTGAATGGTATAGACGTCGCGTGTATATGTGTCTATACGTATACAAGCAAAACCGACTAATGCATTATTTATTTAAAATACCAAATTATATATGTTAGATATGTTGACACCACGTTTGCCGCGTTTTCATCACACAATTAAGCGTTTTTATGAGTTTAATTTCCTTCACGGGGCTCTAAATTTGACTAAGAAAAGTGAAAAGAATAATTGTCTACCTTCCTTTGATGTCTTTGTTAAACGTTCAAGAGGCGGTTTTCTCACCACCATCTATAGTAAGCCTACTTTTACTGGTCAGTATTAAAATTGGTCTTTTTTATACAGAAATCGAGAAAAGAAGGCTTAATTTACACCTAAGTACATAGACACTTTATGATCTGTTTTCCTCGTAGATTGGATTTGAACTGAATAGGATCAGAGACATATGTATTAATAATGTTTACCCTGAAGACCTCATTAATTATTGCATCAATAAAATATTTGCTGATTTCAAACCAATTAAAATATGTTGCCTTTCAAAATGATCCGTTTATTTGAAGTTACTCTGGACAAGGGAAATGGTAAAACCTCGCTAAGCAGATTACTGGAAGCATTATTAATTGTTTCTACTTTGTTTCCATGCAGTTGATACATGCTATGAGACCTACCCGTCGTACTTTTCGTAAGGATAATGTGCCCTGTATCAAGTATAGAAATGTAGTTAAAATTCCAGTTTGATGTTGGTTATATAGACCGTATTTACTTGTATTTTCAAACCCGTATAGACCAGTACGTGCAATCTAAAATCGGACGTAGATAGACAATCTTACTCTGCTACGTTAGACTCTGCTATTTGCCAGCATTTGGTTAAAAATATTTGCTGTTCAAATAATTATCAAATAAAGTGTTTTTAATTCCTGCATTGAACATATTTCCAAAACCATTTGGAATTTTAGAATCTATTCTTATTTCAATTCGTAAACCTTCCGTGTGCCGGCAAAAATAATTTATAACAGCGTTGAATTTGTGTGGGGAACTTTGACTCCCTTCCTTTTTTATCCCACGCTGTGCTGGTTTAACTTGTTTTAACCGACTATCGAATGTAACTTTTTTATTTTAATCGCTTATCGTTAATTCACTGGCACATTTAATGTATCCTTTTTCTGATAATTTTCGCTAAGATTGTTTCATATTCATTCAAACTATCGATGTTTCTCTTGACGAAATGATAGTTCTTGAGAGTTTTCCGTCAATTTTGTTTAAGTTTATTCATAAATATTGTACCTCCAAATATATATATATATATATATATATATATATATAGAGAGAGAGAGAGAGAGAGAGAGAGAGAGATTTATATAATTAAGATGTTAAAAAATCTGACATAGTATTTATATCAGTTCCAGGAATTCAACATCAAAAATATTTTGGGCGTGCGATCGTTTCTTAGATATAAGTTTTTTTTTATTCATTAAATTCCTTTTTGTCTTCGTCAGCACCGATTAACTAACTTCACAATTTGAAGTCGAACAAAGAAAAACAGCATTATTAACCGTTCATCAAAAATGTCCAAATGCCCCTAAAATTTTCTTTGAAATTAGTGAGGACAACATTAGGGCAGCACACGTAGTAAGAATAGGATTAGCATTTCTTCTCTCCACAGTACCTTATTAAGCAGAACGAATAATATCTCTGTCTCTACTGACACCGATACAAGTGGCAGGATAAAGAGCCACGCCTTTTGAATGGCTCATGTAAACATAGAAGCATCATTTACAAATGTACTGTAATACACGGTTTAAACCTAAGCTTAAGAAGTGATGATGATGATGATGATGATGATGATGATGATGATGATGATGAGGAGGAGGAGGAGGAGGAGGAGGAGGAGGAGGAGGACAGGAGGAGGAATGATAGCACTAACCAGGCCTCCACTAGAAAAGTGTAGAGACTTCTGGGACATTGGGCAGGCTTATTGCCACCCAAATCCCAGATGAGACCAGTGGTCGTTGTCAGCGAGAAATCGATTGAAGGCGGCTGTTGCGATACCGAAAGGTCATTTGCGGTGGTGATCGAAAAGCGGTACAGATTACTGGAAATCAGGGAGGATTGTAGTCACTCAGACTCCAGTGAACACCACCGGTTTTTGTCGGCGAGCAATCACTTACAAGGCTTGTGTGATGACTCCTAGTGAGTACGAATAATAATAATAATAATAATAATAATAATAATAATAATAATAATAATAATAATAATAATAATAATAATAATAATAATAATAATAATAATAATACAAATTAAATGCGCTTGGTCTAAAATAGTGATTAGGATGTGTATATTACCAATTACGATATATTGATAGTGTAGCGCATTCTATCATGTTGATAAATTATTAAACTATTCACAGTACCCCTCACTGTTGTCAAATGTCTATATTGAATTCTCCCACTCTCCTTTTTATTGGAAAATTGGATTTTCTCATTTTTCTATACTCTTAGTTAGATGCATATTCCTACTATTTACGGGCACTCCTTTTTTTTTAGATTTACACTTATGTCTACTTTTGTTGTATTTATTTATTTTTTTTTTCTGCTCCTTCATTTTCATCTTCTACTTTTAATTGTAATTTAACTCTTATGAATATTCTACTGATATCTTGTTTTATTTGTCGAGGTGTATTCGATTACAAATGAGATTTCCTGCAATTTAGATATTATAAAGCCTGATACACGAACTCTTAGGCAATTATTTAACTGCAACTCTCACCTCTTAATCTCAATATATAATGTTATTAGTAATTAACATATCCATATCTCTTATTAAATAAAATGTGCTTATCTGCCATTCCGATATATTTAATAAACTTTTCTTTATACTATTATGGATTTTGTGGACTTACTGAAATTCCTATTGTTTGTAAACCTTTACTTTGATTGGGGTAGTCTCACGTATATTGCTTAATATTTAGACAGATGAAATTAAGTTGTTTTTCTTTTTAACTAAAAATGTAATTCTAACACTTTTAACTTACACACAGCGGTGTTAAATGACTGTGTATACAGATTTCTTTAGTTCATTGCCACTGTAATTAGCGATCGTTTATGTTTAAAATTGTTAACTTGTTTCTGGTTTAGAGAGATTATGAAATAACTTCCTTGTTTATGAACTATGACCTTTTCGAATTGATTCTATTATTGTCTGGATTAGAATTGGTTTTTCCAGGCTGTTAGACACGCCTTTTTCAGTAAAGCCATTTAAGATAAGTGTATTTCCTTTAGTTTGTAGAATTGTTGTGTGATTCTCTAATATTTTATTTTATGTGCTATTATTATTTAATGTAGTTTTCCATTTCATGTATCTGAATGCTATTGTACGTATATATAAATATATATATATATATATATATATATATATATATATATATATATATATAGTTCAAGGGAGGCGCGATAGCACTTTATCTCTTAATAGACTTCAAAAACGGCCTATGCTAGAAATCTCATTTCTTTGATCAATCATAACTCAAAACCCAATGAACCAAATTAGTTAAAACTTTACACCAAATTTTTTTTGATAGGTTCTATAGGTGTGTAGAATTTCAGCATCATTAGTCAAGGCAACCAAGAGATCCAGAGAGGTAAGGCATGATTTTGTGGTATCCGTGTGTACGTACGTACGTACGTATGTGCCACCCTGTATCTCATCATCTATTTGATGGATTCAGCTGATTTTTGGCAGAGATAGAGGTTCTAAGGTCTAGTTGATGGCATTTAAATTTCAGTTTACCATATAACTTAGTTTTTCAAAAAATCCCCTAAACCTTATTATCCAACGTATTTATGTACTAATCCGATAAAAATGCTGAGTCACTGAAAACGTCCCATAATCCCTTGCCGGATGTACCCGGTCTTGCCATGAATTCTGTCCGGTTGCATCAGGTCATACTATAACTTTTGTCCGGATGTATCAATAACATCATAGGAAGGCTACGTTAAGAGTGAGCAGATAAAAAGGGGGAGGAATCAGTAAGAGTGAGTTTAGTAGTTCTCTGGATTCCTCCTAATTTTTTAAGTACTCGGCGTTGTGCGGGAGAAAAGTGCTCAATCCTAGATAGAGCTACTGTAGAGATAAGTTTGGATAATATTTTAACGCCATCCACGTTTCTCTCCAGACTATTGTGCACATGGAAATGAGGGAAAATCAGTAAGAGTTATTTTAGTAGTGCTCGTGATGCCTCCTTGATTTTCTAAGTACTCGGCGTTGTCCAGGTGAAACGTGCTCAATATCCTAGATAGAGCTACTGTAGTGATAAGTTTGGATGATATTTTAACGCCATCTACGTTGCTCTTCAGACTATTGTGCACATGGAAATGAGGGGAAATCAGTAAGCGTGATTTTAGTAGTGCTCTGGATGCCTCCTTGATTTTCTAAGTACTCGGCGTTGTCCGGGAGAAAATTCCTCAATATCCTAGATAGAGCTACTGTAGTGATATGTTTGGATAATATTTTAACACCATTTACGCTTCTATTCGGAATATTGTGCAGATGAACAGGAGGGGGAATCAGTAAGAGTGATTTCAGTAGTGCTCTTGATTCCTCCTTGATTTTCTAAGTACCCAGCGTTGTCAAAGAGAAAAGTGCTCAATGTCCTTGATAGAGCTACTGTAGTGATAAGTGTGTATAATATTTTAAAAGCATTTCATTTTTTCTGTTTACACACGCTCCGTGTACTGATACTACCTTCCAACCCTGAATTTTCCATGACTCCAGTTAATTCGTCTGTCAACCCCTATATCTCTCTCAATTCTCTCTCCTATTCTGCGTGTATATGGAAAGATGTTTGTACATACATATGTATATGTAAGTAGACATGCGTAGGTGACTGTGCCTGTGTGTCTCCCTGTGTATACGTGGCTATGTATACGCACATGTTTAGTTTTGTATTTATTTATATATTCATTTACTTACATCTTTTTATATCTACGAACACTTAAACCTAGTATATGGCCCACTTGACTCCTTCTGGCCATTAGAGATGGACACCTGTTTGATCATCATCTGATTGGCCTTTACTCTTCCGTTTCCACAACTCCCACCGTAAACATAAAATCACCAATTGCACTAACGAAAAACAAAGGAGCGGTGCGTAGAATTTTGTTCTCATTAAAAAGTGTTTGTTTATATAAAAACATTTGATATTCCGACACGTCAAAACATAGAAAATAAACAAAAATATATTCAAATATTCACAGTAATTATTAACACACACACACTATTTAAGAACTATAAACTATTATTATTAAATTATATTTTTTTCGTATATCCGTATATATATATATATATGTATATATATATATATATATATTTATATATATATATATATATATATATATATATATATATATATATATATATATATATATATATGGGTGTGTGTTTGTGTGAGTGTGTGTGTGTGTCTGTGTGTGTGTCTGTGTATTTCATGTATATAATATTATTGGTGATTTTTTTAAGAGTTCAAATTGTAATGCAAATTAATCGGTGTTTAAGAAGACAAATGTGAATTTAATAAATAACAAATGCATTTCCTGTTCGAAACGAACGTTCGCCAAACATATAGTAAGAACATTATAAATAAATAATATGTCATGATTTTGTTTATTTTAATTTTTTATATTATAGCCACGATTGACCTAAAAGTGCATACATTGAGCTGAATTAATACCTGGAGTATTTTCGAGTAGATGTTTATATAGGCATTTATATTTAATGGAGGATCAGTGTTTTCTCACTTGTATACTATTCAAGTCTCTGTATGTGATTTACTGATGGCTATATGTATATATATATATATATATATATATATATATATATATATATATATATATATGTATATATACATATATGTATATATATATATGTATATATATATATATATGTGTATATATATATATGTATATATATATATATATGTATATATATATGTATATATATATGTATATATATATATGTATATATATATATATATATATATATATATATATATATATATATATATATTCTCACACCTGACATTATCCTATATATCTACAAAGGCACCATCCGCCCATGCATTGAGTATTGTTGCCACATCTAGGCTGGTGCATCATCCACTAGTCTTTCCCTCTTAGACAAGGTCCAAAAACGAGTCGCTAACTTAATAGGTCGCTCACTATCCACCAAGCTCCAGCCCCTATCTCACCGCCGCAATGTTGCTTCCTTGTGCCTGTTTTACAAGTACTTTAATGGATTGTGCTCTGATGAACTTGCTGCTCTGGTGCACCCACGACGTGAATTCACTAGACTAACCAGACAATCTGCCAAATCCCATCCATTCACTGTGGAGGTCCCCAGATGCCGAAGAGCTTTCCACTCCAAAAGCTTCTTTCCTCTTGCTGCTGGCCTCTGGAACTCCATCCCTGCTACCTGTTTCCCATTACGTTACTGACATGCAGAAATTTAAAACTAATGCAAACAGATATCTCGCTGCACAGCTCCCAATTTAAGTTGACCCCCACAAACTGTCACCATTTTTCTCAGTAGCCCATTACGTCTACAGTGGCAGTCTGTCTTGTTTGGGGTGAACTATGTTTAAAAAAATATTGCAATAAAATACACGATATATTATAAAATGAAATATCGTTTATTTTATCATTTATATATATATATATATATATATATATATATAGAGAGAGAGAGAGAGAGAGAGAGAGAGAGAGAGAGAGAGAGAGAGAGAGAGAGAGAAAGAGAGAGTGATTCAGAAAGATCCAGGTTGTCCTCGATGGTCGTTCACCTAAGCAATATGACATAAATGTTGGTGTACACCAGGGATCGATCGTTAGACCTTTATTGTTCCCGATTTCCAAAAACGACCTCCCTCATGACATTGAGTCTGAGATTGGTATATTTGCTGACGAAACCACGCTTTACTCTCGTCATGGTGGCAAAATGAACGCGATCATATCCGAGGCAATGGCTGAATCTTAAGAAAAATGACCTCCAGGCTGTAGTGGAATTGGTTCATAAATGTTTGGTAGCTTTTTAATGTCACAAAGACAAAGCTTATTGCCTTCAATAACTACAATGAAACCTCTTCAACCACCGATTGTTATTGCAAATAAAACCCTACCTGAAAATTCAACATTCAAACTCTTCGGTCTAACCTTCACAGGTAACATGAATTGCAACAAATACATTAAAGATATTGCCAAGGCTGCAGCAAAGAAATTTGGCTTCTTCTACCGTACAAAAACTCCGCACGCCTGACATTATCATGTATCTCTACAAAGCCACCATTCGTTCATGCATGGAGTATTTTTGCCACATCTGGGCTGGTGCATCATCTACTAGTCTCTTCCTTCTGGACAAAGTCCAAAAAAAGGGTCGCAAACTTAATAAGTCCCTCACTATCCACCGGGCTCCATCGCCGCAATGTTGCATCCTTTTGCTTGTTTTACAAATATTTCAATTGATTGTGCTCCGTTGAACTAGCTGTTCTAGTGTTCCCTCGACGTAAATACACTAGACCAACTCGACAATCAGCTAAATCCCATCCATGCATTGTGGACGTCCCGAGATGCCGGAGAGCCTTCTACTCAAATTGCTTATTCCATCGTGCTGCCGGCCTCATGAACTCCCTCCCGGCTTCGTGTTTCCATGACTGTACCGACAGGCAGAGGTGTAAAACTAATGTAAACAGACATCTCGCTGCACAGCTCCCAACTTGGGGTGACACCCAAAACCTACTACATAATTCTCAGTAGCCTCTTACGTTTATAGTGGCAGACTGCCTTGTTTGGACTGAATTATGTTAAATATATATATATATATATATATATATATATATATATATATATATATATATGGGGGGGAGAGAGAGAAGAAAATACACGATATTTCATGAAATAAAATTCCGTGGAAATTTACAATTTAAGAAACTGAACTAAAACAAGTCAATATCCACATTGTTATCTCTCTATATATACATATTTATCTATGTATCTATCTATCTATATATATACATATATATATATATATATATATATATATATATATATATATATATATATATATATATATAAACAATACTATTCTTATAAATAAATATTAATTATTACCTACAGACATCGATGTTTCATGCTAACGCAATCTTCAGTGTAGGAACTAATTCTCAACGGTCGGTAGGCGCGAACGTCGATCACAAATCGCCACTGATTCGTAGTCGGGGATCTTATCCATCGGCCATAGCCAATTATTTAGTAAATATAGAGGAACTTTAAATGTAAATAGCGAAATCGGCGGCTATGTACCAGGCAGTATAGAGTGATCTACGAAACGGCGTTCGGATCGTGCATATAGCTAATAATATTTTTATAAATAAATATTAATTATTTAAATACCTATTAATTATTGAAATACCTATATATATATATATATATATATATATATATATATATATATATATATATATATATATATATATATATATATATATATATATATATATATAGTATTGGTTGGTCGTCCATTTAAAGCATTGTCGGATATGTTAATAAATTGATATGTAAGCCATTAACAATACGAGATTAATTTGCATTTTTTTTCTTCATTAATCTTATATTTCTGAATAAATTCCATCTTCAGTTATTGAGTCATTTTTTATTATTTTTTTTTTATCAAAAACAAGAATAACCAAACTTATTGCTTTCTTACTTGATAAAACGCCTCTCCGCACTGTTGGTGTTGGCGGCCATGATTCAAATTCCGGTGTCGAACGAAGAGCCTGACTAGCTCATGTAGGTAATAGTATCGGTTGGTTGTCCATTTAAAGCATTGTTGGATATGTTAACATATTTTCATATATATATAATATATATATATATATATATATATATATATATATATATATATATATATATATTGTAAAATATACATAGTATTAAGTGTCTAATATACGCCTACAAAATTTGAGTAAAGAATAAGCTCAATAAGTAATAGTTATACAAAATAGAGCTTTAATATATTTATTTGATAGATTTTAGAATGTACAAATATATTGATTATAGTTTCAAATGTTTGACTTATGCTCCAACAATAAATATTCAAATATGTCAATCCATCTATACGCGTTTTTCTGAAAACTACTTTTATTAGAAAAATCACATTTAAGTTTTAAACAGTATTAAGTCAAGATAGAAAATCGTAAGAATCCTAGATTTTTTTTTATTAAAGTTCTTAACAAAATAGATTCACAAACAAACATATCAACAAAACTTCTTCCAGTTTTCAAATGAAGACGTTTTGTTTATATTCATTTTTTATTCATAAAATAGGAGAGGTGATAATCTGTTTTTTTTTAATATTTGTTTTGTTTGTCATATGATAATACCTGCGATTGTTATGTATACATTTTAATATGCTGACGAAGCGATCTATATACATTTTCAAACTCTACTTAAATATATTTCTTTATTAAAGTGGTTTTCAGAAACGCGCGGACATATGGAGTGACACACAAACATATGCACACGTACAAACACGCACATACACACACACACGTATATATATATATAAATACATATATATAAATATATATATATATTTATATATATATATTTATATCTATAAGTAGATAAGGGATAGGAAGTACGGATTTCCGAGCGATAGGGTGGATCAAGGTGTGTGTGTGGGGTGGATAAATGCTATGTCTAAGGGTGCCCAATACAGATTTTCAACATGGACATTTTAGTTAATTATTGTCGTAAGATTTCTGAAAGAGGCCTATTCAATCATATAATATCTGTACAACAATCGGACAAATGAAATTTTTAAACATAGGCATATTTAAAAAAACTCATATAAACTACACAATCAAAATCTGAAAAAGAATGAAAACTCAAAACATTAAATGTTAAACTTAAACATTAATAAATATCATTGATAAATACCCATGAAAACAAAAAATTAATACCTAAGAAATCTGCACGTGGAAATAATATTTCTCCTTTAAAATATCTTATTTATTAATCAGAGGAGTATCGTTAGAATTCCACTACAATGTCAAATTTACAGAAGTGAATTACATTTCTTGATGGCAAACTTTGTTTTGTAGACATAAATAATTTTAATAGGTTGTGATATTTTGCAGACATTACAAGTATTTCATCAGATTATGATTGTATACAAAATGGCTCCCTGAAAACCTTCACATCGAAACCTGATACATGACGAAAACTTAAAAGTTCAGTTAAATAAAACTTAATAAAAAACGTATCCTTGTATTGGTATAAAGAAGGCAGATAATATACTTTTTTACGTAATATTCTTTTTCGATGTTTTAAAGAATCGATGAAAAACTGGTTCAAAAATCTTTTAAAACTTAATTTTGTGTGAAAAATGATACTAAAATGAACGCAAAATTTGAAGCAAATCTTGCGGACAGAAAATTGTTGAATTTGAAAATCGTTCAAAAAGCCCATAATTATAAGCAATTGCCTTCCCATTTATACAGGTGAAACGTCATCTTCTGTTGATTGAACCCATGTCAGCGAAAAAGTAAGCTCTTTTTAGTCATGACTACATTTTATTGCAATAAAAAATAATTGCATTTCAAAAATAGATACTAAGATACTAATTGACGTTTCGTGGCTTATTCAGAAATGACTAAAATCATGTTTCATTATTTTTTTCTGGTGAAAAACTTTGTAAAGATAATCTTTTTTTATGTGTTACTACTTGTTTTCATTGTATGAAATTTATGCTTCATTTTGGATACATAAAATGTTATATTCTATAGTCATATAAGTCTTCGATGAACTTAAATCATTAAGACATTTTTAAAAGGAAATACTTTCATCATAGAAAATCTGCTATAAATCATAAAAATCACATGTTTTACATTGGAAACGTTTCAATTGTTTAATGGATATGTTATTATATACGTGTGTGACCGAGCCAATTGAAGATCTGCATCTTTATCCACCCGCTACGGTTCGTGGGCATCAGTCAGCACGTTTTGCAATGATAAGCATGTGCTATAGGACAAGTGTTATAAGTGATATGTGCTACGAGGAAACTGTTCAGATGCTATCGGACGATATATCTCAGAGGGGTGTATAGGTTCTATTGAATGCCACCCGCATACATGTTTTGCGCATCGACGACATGGAAAACGTTGTGGGATCGATTACATTTTACGTATCTACGTAAATACGCACGACTAACCCAGCAGTAAAACCCCACCCCTTTACTATAGATTCCCAGATGCCAGAAATTGTTCTTCTCTAATAGCTAATTTCCTCGATTTTCTTGCTTTTGGAATTCCCTCTCTGCTCCTTGTTTCCACATATGTACCAACATGCATGGATTTGACTGTAATGTGAACAAACATCTTGCCGTACAGCTCCTCTTAAGATGACTATATAAAACTGGTCCCTAATTCACAGTAGCCTCTTACGTCTCATTAATAAGGTGTTTAGTTTGGGGTGTACATAAGTAAAAAAAAATACAATAGTATAGACGAAGACACAAAGCAGAAGTCGTAGTTCCATCTCTCTGTGTGTTTCTGGCTAAAACCCGCTACTACAAAAGGTACAATTACAAACCTTACAGATTCGGATTCAGTATGACCCCGAGTTGGTCATGGTACATTACTCCAATATTCATTCGCTAAAACATACAAGGTACCAAATTACTGCATGAGTGGTCAAATAAAAATGAGTTTATTTTATTCTTACTGGTAATTGTTCGAAAAGCATGTTTGTTCTTTTCCTTTTTCTTTCTATCATATGGAAGCAGTTGTACACGTTTCGGCATGAAGTAGAGCGAACGAGATCCATTCAAAAGTAACGTGACTGTGGAAGTGCAGAGTGATTTTAGTCGTATATGTTACACACATTTTAAACTATTTATTTTGTTATTAATACTCTCTAAAACGCTAAATAGTCTTGCTAGGAATTTGATACATGATATGTGCAGTTTTATCAATACACTCCAGTGGAGTTATAAAGTTCCCAGAGCGCTCCCCGATGGTAGAAACATATTTTACCGCATGAAAATGAAGTTGAATCTTCGCTACAGCCCCCACATATAATTTAACAAGTGTATACTTTCTCACTTAGACAGAAACTTTCTATTTCTTTCGTCCGAGTTAGTTGCATCGCATCTAAATGGCACCTACTTCTAAAACGCACTTTTCTGACACAAGCTGTAATCATGTCACAAGTCTCCAATTATCTTAGCGATTTTTGTACGTAAATAATAATTGAACACTTATTTCCGCTGCCCCTAATGTAACACGATTGGGAATAGAGGTAAACTTATACGTTACAGACAGTGAAAGAGTGCATGTTTGTACTTTGTTATTATGTCAAGTTCAATACTGATAATGCAAAGTGATTGCAGCAAGATAGTTTCTGAGCAACAACTTTAAATCTGTGTTGAAAATCTGTTTCGAATGCTTCAAACAATAACAATTAATGTATTAACGTATTAGTGTAAAATATTTCACACTAATACGTTAATACGTAATTTAAATATTACAATTAATAATAATTAATAATAATATATTACAATTAATAATAATAATTAGTATTATTTTGCTTATTTGACTACTATTCCCATCTTGTTCAATTTACAGCGTTTCGTAATCTCTGATCTTTTGTCGTACTTGGAAACTTAATCGAATTTGGGAATATTCATGTCGAACTCGGGAACGTTTAGGAAATTTGGAACTGACCTGTTAGAGTAACAAGTCGCAATATTACACATCTATACAAGAGTAGGATTAAGGCTCCGAACATCCGTACTAGAATTGTCGACATGGGGTCATGGAGTAACCGTTTACGGCGTTGAGTGACAGTATTTACTGAAAGTCTTCTAGGCTTGAAAGTTCAATTCTTACTACAGGCGATACTAACTAAGAATAATATCAAATGAAACACTTCTATCCGATCATGACTGTCGTGGATTGAGAACAATCTACCCCTGCGGATTAAATAAAGGTTCCAGTCTGAAATGTTGTACTGCCAAATTCCAAAGTTCAAATAGAAGGTGCCAGAGTTCAAAAAGAGTAATCTGTCGAAGGTCGAAGGTTACGTCGGTCTAAACATAATATAATAACCAAGATGAGAATAGTTGTCTGAATTATTTAAATAATACTAATTAGCAATCCTCCTTTGAAATATAATAATGATAATAATAATAATAATAATAATAATGATAATAATAATAATAATGATGATGATAACAATAATAATAATAATAATAATGATGATGATGATAATAATAATAATAATAATGATAATAATAATAATGATGATGATAATAATAATAATAATAATAATAATAATAATAATATTAATAATAATAATAATAATAATAATGATAATAATAATAATAATAATAATAATGATGATAATAATCATAATAATAATAATAATAATAATAATAATGATAATAATAATAATAATAATAATGATAATAATAATAATAATAATAATAATAATAATAATAATAATAATAATGATGATGATGATTATAATAATAATAATAATAATGATGATAATAATAATAATGATAATAATAATAATGATAATAATAATAATGATGATGATAATAATAATAATAATAATAATAATAATAATGAGGATGATGATAATAATAATGATAATGATGATAATAATAATGATAATAATAATAATAATAATAATAATAATAATAATAATAATAATAAAAATAATAATAATAATAATAATAATAATAATAAAAATCCATTCTTTTTGAGAATTTAGTTATAATCTGTCTAAGTGCGAAACTATACTGCCACTTCTATTAATGTACTATCGTACATTTTAATGTCCAATTGCCAGAGATGTAGTCTAGTAGCTGTTCTGTTATCATGAAACAATCTTCCCAAGTATTACCTCATCTTTTGTGAGGCAGCTAATGTAGTACATGTTCGTTCGCCATTATACCATTCTGCGAAGCTTTACCTCTT
>OY744520.1:4995631-5095631 GCA_963556195.1 Sepiola atlantica
AACTTATAATTCTAGTTTGTATCGGCTGTTCATCAAAACTTATCATTCCAGTTTGTATCAGCAGTTGATCAAAACTTATCATTCTAGTTTGTATCAGCAGTTCATCAAAACTTATCATTCTAGTTTGTATCAGCAGTTCATCAAAACTTATCATTCTAGTTTGTATCGGCTGTTCATAAAAATCTGATCGAATATTTTCTCCCATGTACAGATTACACTTCATTTGAAATTTAAATATTTCGCCTCAAGCAAGAGTTTTCGTTGGTTGACTAACTTGAATTCCAGCTTCATTGAATGTCTTCATCAATACATTCAACTCTGCTGATTTTGCATAAGTGACAATCTCCTGGCATCAAGTGATCATTTTGCGAGATTTAAAAAAAATGTTTTTTCTTTTGTATTCTTTCAGAAATTAACCGTTTTCTTCCAGTCTTTAATTTATAAATGCGTCAAATCATCTTATTAAGGGGCCCTGTTCGTCGATCCAGCACGGCTAATTTTAGAGGAACATTTCCGTTGGTCTGTCATGGATTTTTACATTGATCAGCGTATCTTTATAAAAAGCTCTGTCCATCCGTCGTATATATATATAAAAGTAAAGTTTACGACCATTATCTAGGGAGACCCGAAGGTTCTTTTCCCCCCTTACTTATGACACTGAGACGTAGTCCTTTCCTATGATTACTCCACTTACCATTGTCCATATATGTTACGTGTTTCAGCAAGGGGACATCAAGTACCATTTTCTTGAGTCTTTAATATGATTCGATTGAGGATTGAACGCTAGTCTCCCGACTCAGTAGCGAAAACTCTAACCATTTTCAACATATAAATATGTGTGCGTCCATTCCGTCCGGCAAAGGTTAGCGAATAAGACACATGCAAGTTCTCTAGCCACCGAACATAGTGATGTCAATTGTTGACCCGCAGCGAGAAAGCAAATAGTTTGAAATGGAGTTTACATTGCTAAATGCGCATATTCAATGAATGCCTCTTAAGAGTATAGTTTCTTCTATTTCTTATACCTTTTACAATCTTATGTTAGACGCCGGGAGGTGGACCTAATACCATCTTCTCCTCAGTAGTTTCAGCTAAAATGATCTACTTCTACATAACAGCATATCATTTCTGTTTTATAAAACTATAGCTGTTATCTTTGTTCTATCAGTAAATACATACTTCTTATATCAAAACGATCCTGTTTATAACCTATATAGAAACGATCCTGTGTATAACCTTAAATTAAATCCGGTTGTACAACCCCGAATTGTGAGTTGTAGATAGTGCAAAATCATCTCTTACTTGCCAGTACTCTGAGGTCTATTCTGGTTGGTAGATGTAGTACCTGCCAATGACCCATCTTTGGGTGAAATAGAAATATGTCCTAGTTAAGTTACTAAATTGTTTCGATCACTCTTGGACGCCTAACCCAACCACATCACCTCAAATGACATCTTTCCCAGTTCTGTCTTCTTTTTGATTTTCTGTCTACCCTATCTCCAAACCCTATAAAATAATATATCTTCCTGTATATTCAATGTCATAAAACTGCATCCGGTGGTGAAGTCTTTTTTTAACATAGTTCACACCAAACAAGTCAGACCGCCACTGTAGACGTAAGAGTTTATTTTGTTTTCTTTTAGGGGGGAGTCAACCTAAATTGGGAGCTGTGCAGCGACATGTCTGTTTACATTAGTTTTAAATTTCTGCATGTCAGTACCGTCAGGAAAACAGGGAGCAGGGAAATGGGAAACCTTTGGGAATTTGGATGTATCCGCTAGTTGCCATTACTCCAAGATCTACTCTGGTCCAGAGTGGTAGTAGCTGACAGCTGTTCATTCAGTGGTTAAATAGAATGCATCATTCACAAATTAACCAACAAATTATTCTTATACAAAACATACATTTACAGCATTAATAGATATGTTAAAATATTAAAAACTGAAACATAAAATCCTTTACCAAAATGAACAGATTATGCATTAAATAAACAAAAATTGGTTGATATGCCGTAAAACAAAACTACCAATTGAAATGAAAACATGAATGCGATATTGATAGCCTAATTCAACTTCTGTATCTGCAGAATCTTAACACTTTGCACATCTGCCGAATACATAATGTATTGATGTAAATCTCTCCGGTAGTCATAATTAACTTTCTAACCTCGATTTTTGTATTTGTCACATTAAATATGCGAAAAGACATCGGCAATTAAGATAACAAATTAAATTAATAAAAGAGTAGCGACTCGTACGAAGACTGTACCAAACTTGGACAAATGAAAGTGAGTGACTCCATAACTACCGCCTTAGATTATGTAGTTGGTAAAACGAGTTCAAATCGCGTTCAAATCGATTAATTATTGTCACAAAAATGATGTTGGTATACGTATAGATAAATATAGATATATACAGTTATGTCTAATTTAAAAAATAACTACAAAATGTAGTTATTCTTTCGTAAATGTATATGTGACACGATGAGAAATTGTACATGCAATATTAATTGATAAATTAGTTGTAATTAATTATGGAATAATTAATTAAAATAAATTAGATATAAGTACAGACAAATGTTATTCACCTAAAGATTTAATTCAAAGTCCATATTATTTTTTTCGAGTGGAAACTTTATTTTTATTATTATTTTTATTATTATTTTTATTATTATTTTTATTTACTCAAATTGAATCGTCGGACAGTGAACGTAAACGTTAATGTGTAATTGCAATTTGAAGGTAATCGACAGCGCAACAACACCTGAATGGCTAAAGTGAATGGTAATAACAATAGTTTTGACGACTTAATTTTACATTTTTAATAGATGTTTGATCATGGGATTGGGTGAGAAAGTCACAGAAATGCTGTTGAATCCGGGATTTAAATCAACTGGAAATATCAAATGTGTCGTTTTTAGATAAGAGAAAAAAAAACGTGACAGTCCGCATAGTATCAATTATATTCTCATATTGGTTTAGTGTATTTGGATTACGACATATAAACCGACTTTGTTCTTTTTTTAATGCAAAAATACGATACAAATATCAAAATATTCATTGTATACGATTTATTAAATACAAGTTGCTATTTAGACCAGAGCAGACGGAGTTGCGATGTTATGCATGTGTCGACAATGCTCTTTAACATAATAGATCCGACAGAATTTTAACTCGGAAGAACCGATAACATAGTCTGATACGGTATCCATTATACCAATCACGCAATAAAAGTACGGATAAGATAAGTTTAGTTAAATCGATACAAATTATTTTTGATGAAGTCAGACATCGTGATATGTACATTAATTAGCTATTCCGCTACTAAAGTCAATAGTGATTAGTGTAAAAAGACGATAGAAACCATTAAAAATGACAATAAGCGATGAAGAAAAAAAATGATACAGCCAGGTGTCATAATGAACGTTCAATTGCGCTAGTAATGACAATGTGTAGTATAGTCAACATTTAATATTGGCCATCTCAAAAAAATGAATGAGGGAAACAAATAACTAAAAAAAAATATGTGGTGTTTATTGGAAAATCCATGAACCATAATCATCAGGTTGTGTGTGTGTAGTGGGTATGTGCGTGTATGTGCATCTGATTTCCTAAGTAATACGTGTGAGCCGTGGTAATTTCATCAACAAGTTTTACAAGTTATTTAATGATCGACCGTCAAGTTACTCATAAACATATTAGCGTGTATCTTGCTGGCACAAACACACGCACATTCATCCTCTATTACGTTATATAAACTATAAGGGCGGCAGAAATACATAAAATAGTTGTACTTGAAGGTGACAGTGTACACAAATGTTTCCTACATTAATATGATTAATATTTAAAGTAGAACACAAGTTACTAGTCTGTTTTATTAAGATGATTACAATTTGTGAGTCTCCCTAGATAATAACAGCACCGATGTTTGACAGATGTCAACTAAATATTTATTAGATGTATGTTACTCATAGATGTACATAGGTGATGTAAATTACGCCTAGATCAAAGAGAAGCCATTTCCTGTAAAAGTGAGCCGACAATTGTGAAATAAAATTAAATGCAGATTAACTCTGAATTAAAATTTAAGAACGTTATAGGGACTGAATTGATTTGGTTTTTATTATAATAAGCATGGTCAGAGTTCGCGCTTAATAGAATGACTCAGAAGAGATAATTTGTCAAATAGGCGTATATATATTTATTCAATATTAATTTTGTGGGGCCAATACTTTACAATTCTAAGTTATAATATTTCGCAAAATGTTGAAGAAAAATTATAAGAAAAAAAACATTTTACTGTAGCTGTAATTTACTGTTTACCTGTTGCGCGTATTTCTTGACAAATTACATATTAACATGACGAAGTATCTACTAAAATATTACACTCTGGCAATTCCTCTCTTTCATTCCGGTTCAACAAAGTGATGAAAGAAAACTGTTACGCCAGTTTCCTGACGAATAACAAAATAACATAACACAGTATCTACCAGTGTAAATGTACACTAGTCGGATTCTCGTTGGAAAATATTGCAAAAGAAAACTAGTAAATACAAATATTTACAAACAAAGCTATAAACGAAGATACGTATTTTTGTATTTAACATGTCTTCAAATCGTATAGTTATGAACAAAAAGCCTGATCACAAAAAAGACAAGTCTAAATATTTCATATAAAAATTTATTTCACATGTTTATATAAAATTTACGCGAAATTACAAAAATAACAAGTCCAGTCACTTGCATACAATTACGCCTATAAACTAACATTATTTTACCCATCAAAAACAAAGAACCTTAGAGAAGCCTGCTGTTTCAAATGGTAAGAATTCACCACACCTACGAGAGGTCAGTCACACAAAAGCCGGTCAGAAAAGAGGACACAACAATCCTTCGACTGAAGTCTCACGCAGTGACAAGCCGGGTGTAGGAAAGAACTAGACTGTTATTATCGTAAATGACATACTGAAAACTGGCCAAATGAGTAAAACATATACACGCGCTGATTCGATTGTCTAATGAATTTATCTCGCCCACAAACAAATTAAAATAATTAAACTGTCTGAACTTACACACGTAAATAAGGAATTCGCACATACCATCATTCATACGGTGTAAATATATAAATATGTTATGTTACGTTAATTCTCTTTTTAACTCCTTTTGAACAATTATTTTTTTATTTTTATAATTAGCGTGAGTTATTGCACAGAAAGAAAATTCCACAGACTCTTCTAAATCTTTAGAAAGTGCAATCCAGTCTGTAGTGGAATGGGTTCATAAATAGATTGTAACATTTAATGCTTCTCAAACAAAGCTCTTAACCTTCAACAAATATAGGAAACCTCTTCGACCACCGATTGCCATGGCAAATAACACTCTAGCTGAGTGTCCAACGATCAAACACCTCGGCCTAACATTCAAAGGTTACATGAATTGGAACAAATACATAGAAGTCATTGCCAAGACTGCAACAAAGAAAGTGGGCTGCCTCTACCATGCTAAAAAACTTATCACACCTGCCAGTATCCTATATCTCTACAAAACCACCATCCGCCCATGCATGGAGTATTGTCGTCACATCTGGGCTGGTGCACCATCCACAAGTCTCCCCCTCTTAGAGAAGGTCCCAAAAAGAGTCGCTAATCTAATAGATCCCTCACTATACACCAAACTCCAGCCCTTGTCCCATCGCCGCAATGTTGCATTCTTGTGCTTTTTACAAGTACTTTAATGGAATGTCTCGGATGAATACACTAGACCAACCTGAAAATTAGCTAGAGCAAATCCATTCAATGCGAATGTACCCAGATGCCGGAGAGCCTTCTACTCCAATAGCTTCTTTCACTAAGCCGTCGGTCTTTGGAACTCCCTCTCTTCTCCTTGTCGATCCGACTGTACCGACATGCAGAAATGTAAAGCTAATATTTACAAGCATCTCGATGCACAGCTCCCAATTTAAGATGATCCCATAAACTTTCACCTTAATTCTCAGTAGCCCCTTACATGTAAAATGGCAACTTATATTGTTTGGAGTGAACTAAATTAAAATAAAATTAGGGCTGAAAATTCCATCTGCCCTAAAATATAGAAGACCCCCACCCAGCCATCATCTAAATTCCACCTCTTTACTGTAGAGGTCCCCAGATGCCAGAAGCCTTTCTCGTCTAATAGCTTCTATCCTCGGACCGCTTGCCTTTGCAATTCGCACCCTGCTTTCCGTTACCTTGACTGTACCAACATGCAGGAATTAAAACGTAATGTGAACAAAAAACTGACTGCACAACTCCTCACTTAAGATGCCCCTATATGGGCAATGCACCTTGTTAATGGTGAATTAAAGTTTTACAAAATTATTCTTAAGAAACCTAAGTATGAAATCCTAGACATTTTCTTGAATCAAAATCATGTAATGGACTTCAATGAAAATGTGAATAAGTATTCTAGACGTGCATTTATTTTATACATGTTTAATTAGGCGATGGTTTAGTATCATTATATCCTGCTTTTAATTTTCGTAAGAGACCTAAAAGTCGTTCAAAATAGTTTTGTTCGATGGGGTTATTTTACTCATTGTGAGACGTGTATTAATCTAATTCTGTATGAAGTAAAAATAACTATTGCCCACAACAATACGCAGCTAAGTTGTTTCTTTAAAGTATATCACATATCTTTTAAGTTTTTGTTAAGTGTGTCACATAAATAATGTATGAATTCTTTGCCACATCTTATAATCTTACAAACGATGAGAGATACTCACAATGTCCTCTCATAAAATCCCTCGAGGAAGAATTATAATTCTGCTAATTGCTAATTATTACTTGCGACCGATTGATGATCATTCTGATAGAAATTATTTTGAATCGACTGATTGAATGTAGAACAAAAAACTTGCAATTTATTTGGCTTGCGTCCATCATATCAATTAATAGCTCGAACAGAACAATTTTTTCATCATTTTATGTCTTTTGATGAAGATTAAAATCAAGATATTATTATGGAATCTTACCTATACATACTGCTTGAACTCTTCCACTCACCATAAATAATGGGAGCACCTGCCTCTCAGTGTTGCATCCACCCCAGCCCGACAATAACTGGGCCTTATCGGTTTTCTTTTAATTTTTTGGCTGGTGCATTAGTCCTGTGTTGTCATAGGAGGTTTCCGTCTTGTGGGTGGAATAAGTTTCTTACTTATTGCCTGAGGCACCCCAACCGGAGAATGCCGACGGGTCTGCCAAGGCAATTTTTTAGAGGGCAGAGTTCTCTTTTTTAGAGGTGATGGCTTGACTCTCTCCACCTTTTTGCTTGTGCCACATATTCCTGCGGTGGGAAAGAAGTAAATATCTGGAACCACACCAGTCTCCACTGACAGCCAAGGCAAGTAATTTTATTCCTTCAGTACGCTTTACAGACACACAACAACTGGCGACGAGGTACAGTACGGGATCCTTGTAAACCTTAAAACGGACGCCAAAAGAACTGGCAACGAGATACAGTAAGCAATTCTTGAGAACCTTAAAATGGACGCCAGAACTGGCGACGAAGTATATACATTTTTTATGAGAACCTTAAAAATGGACAAACTTTGAGAAATCAACGGCAAATTCACTCGACAACGTCTTACTTCCAAAATCTTGCTTTACCGACGTTTACGTGAAATCATATTAAATAGTGATCTTTTGGGGTCGAAGAAACGAAAATAAGTGTATCTTTTGTTTCTCTTTTTATAACCAAGATAAGGTTAGCATAATATAAAATAGTATAAAAGAAAGAACTTATAAAAGCTAAATTCAATAAAGACACATTTTGAAGAACAGTTTAAAGCAACTCGTGAAATACGAAATGCAAAAACAACTAGAACAAAAAAGAAGCCGAGAAGAGGCTACAAAAAAAACAGAAGAAAGACAACTAAAAAATGAAGAAAGATTTCAAAAGCTTCTACTGGAACAAAAGAAGGAGCTGATCAAAAGATTGAAGTATTAATGCAAACAATATGGCATAAGGGGTCAAAGTAACGAAAATTAAAATACTTATTCTCAGAAATCCGTTTGGAGTGCAATTGACAATTTAATTTATTCTTCCAGATGAAGATAAAACCTTTGCTTCATATTTCAGAAGGTATGAGGATCTATACAAAATAGATTGTGAAAATAAGGCAGACTCTAAAAAGGTTCGCATCCTGCTGCGAGAATTAGAGAACATAGCAAATTCGTATTGTACCCCGAAAACATAGCGACTTGTTTTTTTATAAAGCAGTTAAACTTTTAGCAGATTTATTCGACCCTAAAACTTCTCTGTTCCATAAACAATAGAAGTGTTTGAATTTTGTCAAAAAGATGGCGAAGACTACGCAACTTTCGCGTCAATCGTTACTAAACACTGTGACGATTTTAAATTAGCTGAACCTTGCGCGATTAACTTAAAATGTTTAATTATCTTGCAAGTACTTGTATCAGGAAAAGACGCAATAATCAGACGTAGAGTTTTAAACAAGTTAGAACGTGAGCAAAATTTAACATTATAAAACTTATCTGAAGACTGCCAGAGATGTGTAAGTGTTAAACAAGATTCTAAAAAACATTAAAGAGTCGGGCATTGCGTCAAAAATCACAATTCGACTCTCTTTCAAAAACAAAAAAAACAGAAAGGGGATTATTTTCACGCTTCTACAAAAACAAGCCAGCTCAATAAAAAAAGAACATGATGAATTGCCGCCTAGCCCGTTTCCGTTGTGGAATCCGTCATTGGGTAATGGATTGCCTATACCATTTTAAAACGTGGATAGCTTGTAATAAAGTCGGACACAAAAGTTCACATTGTAGAACGAATAGATAAATAAAACTCGGGGTAAATCCACGAAAACGAATGAACAGGGCGGCATAATTATAAGAAAATATGTACAGTTAAAAATCCCGAATGGAATTAATATATAAAATTACAATTAGATTCTGGTTCAGACGTAAGTTGAAGAGTACAAGTAATCCGTGCCTCTCTCTCTCTCTCTCTCTCTCTCTCTCTCTCTCTCTCTCTCTCTCTCTCTATCTCTCTCTCTCTCTCTCTCTCTCTCTCTCTAAGACAGGGTCCAAAAAGAGCCTCTAATCTAATAGGTTCCAATGCTGCATTTATGTTCTTGTTTTGCAAGTAATTTAATGGAATATGCTCCAATGAATTGTTGCATAAGTGCGCCCTCTACGTAAATACCCCTGACTGACCCGTTAGTTAACAAAATCACACCTCTTTGCTGTAGAGGTCTCTAGATGCCAGAAAGCTTTCTACTCAAATAGTTTATTTCCTCGAACTGATACCTTTTAGAATTCGGTTTTTACGATGACTGTAACAACATGTAGAAATGTAGATGTAATGTGCACAAACATCACGTTGCATAACTTTCCACTTAGGATGTCCCTGTAGGTATAGTCCTCCAATTCACGTTAGCTTCTTACGCACCAGTGACAATGTGCCTTGTATGCGGTTAGTGAAAGTAATAAATACATACATAGACATCCGAGTGTTAAACTAAGATGTACCTCTACCTCTTAAACGTACTAATTTGTCTCTTTGCCAATTTGACCAATATTTTATTTTTATTGTAGTATTTCCTTGGTTTTACCGGATTCTAGGACAAGAATCAGTCTAGTGTGGTGGAGTAGTCAGCTAAGCGCTGTTACTTGAGGTAACATTCTAGCGAAAGGTGCACACTCCGAGTGTCAGCCAGTGTATAGCCGTGTCGAGGGATTATTATTTGGGCTTCGAATACAGTGTTAGCTTATGTATAAGGTCAGGGTTTACTTGTACAATAAAGTATCCTCATGCCAGGTTGTCATGACAAACCCTTGTAGAGAGAGAACGAAGACACTCGAGGATAGTGTCTAGTAGTTATTCAAACTTTCTACAACGGTCTATGGTATGTGAATTCAATTTTTATAATTGCTAGTCAAACACATAAAGATTAGATCGATCAATATCTTCGATCAATAAAATACTATCTGTGGACAAGAATCCATAAGGCATTACACGAATTGCGGCATTTAGATAATCATTTATTGCCACTTGATAGGATGCATCGTACGTCACTATATCGTCCATATTTTAACGTTTTAATTTTTGTATGAATATTCAATAATCCAATTGAATATCAGTTGTCTTAAGTGTAAAATGAGTTAATTCAGTATGGAATATTTCATCCATAACTGGACCAGGTGTAATATACTTGTATTTGCGTGACTGAAAAATAAGAGAAAATCCCTCGTAAGTGACGTAAAAAAAGCAGATGAGTTGTATATAGAAAGCTATAGACAACCTCTTCTGTGTTCGTCTGCAAGGTAAGCAGACGTATTTTCGGAGGTCTTCTTCATTCTCCCGTACAAGAACGTTTGAGTGAGAAGAGACTAATATTCTGTAATGCTAATACTGCGTAATAAAACTACACTAAATGGTTGTTTAAATCAAAGGAAAAAATGTGCGTTATTTTTATTATGTACTCGTTGCCAACCTGCATACTAAACAACGTTTACAACAGCTGCTACGTCGAAAGAGTATAATATATAGAGAGAGACAGATGCCTCTACAGTTTCTACTTCTATTGCGACTACAAAGAAGCCACATGGCAAATGCAGAAACAACGGACAACATGCATGCGTCCATCTGTTTACTTTGCGTAGATGCATATCGTATAAGTTGCAGTATTGCAATATGCTTTCATGTCACGGTCAATATAAGCATGAGAATTTAATGATTTCTATTCGTGTAGCATTACTATGTTGCGAGTCTTTTTTGTTTACATGTCTGGGTGGCATGAATCGTAATAAACGGCCGTGTATTTTGGTGTGCAAACCATACTAGCAGTAGTCGTTCTAACTGTTGCAGTGTGTAGAGTTAGTCTACCTCTCTTGTTCTCTTTCTCCTTTTTTCTAAAATCAGTTTCCATAGTGTTGATAGTAAGTTGAGTTGAGTTTCTCTTATTCTCCATCAGCAGTTGTAATAGACGATCGTTTTTTTCCTCAGTAGCGGGTGTTGTAGTAGTTCTCGTGCGCGTTTGAAAAACTAAAACACATTTCTGTATTTCAATATTTGTTCTCTTTTTTTAATTATTTTTCTCTTTTTTAATTATTTTTCTCTTTTTTAATTATGTTTCTTTGGGTTTCTTTTAACTTACGCTTATATTACATATCCCCCCCCGCTCTATGTTTTTAAGTTGGATAGGAACTCGGAAACACTCCATTCCTTCTTACAAAAACAAGCCTAGATAGATAGAGGGAGAGATAGAGAGAGAAGGAGATTTAACTATATTATTTTCAATGTATCACTCCCAACCTTCTATGACTATATTTTCTAAAACAGGTTATATGAATACCTTGCATTATCTAATTCTCAATGAAAATGTCATTCTACGTCATATAATATCGAATAAATACAGACTAAACTTTTTAAATCAACTTGGATTTAATATATCAAGTGTCAAGTGCAAATCCCATCTATCAAACTATGCATTCGGAAATAAATCACCGAAATAGTGTTGATAGATTTGAAAACAAAATAACAAAAAAAAATCAATCTGAATCAATTTCTCAGATTATGACTTCAATCATTCAAGGCTTAAATAATTAAAAGTTAGCAATGTGTAAATATGTTTTATATTTAAAAAAAGTAAAATAACAAAACTGAATATTATTTATATGTATTATATTTTCATTTTAATATATAGTGAATACTTTAGTTTTAGCTATGTATATTTAAATAACCGACGGATATTGCACAATTCATATAGAAAATAACTAACAAGAATTAAATATCAAAATTGTAATGTGTAAGAGAAAAAGATATTAAGAATAGAAATCCTAACATTCATCACTAAATAACCCTCAGATAGGTAAATAGGTTGTACAAACAGAACAAAACTAAACAAAACTAGAATATGATTAGAAATGTGATGTAACTACAGTTACAGACGCACATCTCCATGACACTATTATTATTATTATAAAGTGTAAAAGTATTATTTAATATAACCTCAAGTTACTTAAGTTTAACTTGTGCATCAACTATGATAATCTATTCAGTTCCTCTTTCATGTATGCTGGTTTTCTGCATCACGTCGATATGTTTTCCAATCAATATAACCCCGAGAAATCATAACGCTACAGGGGCACACGTTTTTGTTTGGCCTCCCGGAAATTCTCAGTTAAATTCAGTATTCAAGATCAGTCAATGAATCGACCATTGCACCTCACAGTGAACTCGCCTCCATCGCTGTACGAAACTGATGCTCTTCAATCTAATTCGCCCTTTAGAGGTGTGTATTCTAGAAGGAGGCTGTCATGCTTTGAACCACAGCTTAATCAGAACGAGACTCCGGGCAAAACCTGGTAAATGTGTTTCTTTATAAGCAGATCTGAATCGATTGAAAGGTGGAAAAAAGTAACGTCGATGTGAGAAAATAAAACTAGCATTTCTCAGGAAACCAGGAGCAAGAATTTATAAATCAGGTGTATTTGAATAAAAACAAAACGAATTTTATATTCATTATCATCTTTTAAATGCTGTACCTTGACCCCTTATTACTTTAGTAAGAGGCTCCGCATGAGTTTATTAACGTAACATACATTTAATCCCTATTCAAATATGCATGTGTGACGTAGTTCTTATCTTCTTAGTTGAGGTTCCAAATATGAATGTATGTAAGTTACTTCAAATGCTTATGCGTGATGTTTCTACTGATAGATTTGTGTCACGTAGCCACTATCTTTGTATAGGAAGTTAGCTTGTAATTCGCCAAGATGCCACGTACTAAAAAAGACTACAACTCGGCATTTACTTGGTATTTGTCGGCAGTCGACTGTCTTAGAAGTTTGTTTTCTCCAGAATACAAGAAGACGAAAAAAAAACATGTTTACGTTGTTTAACTGTTACTGTTTATTCAGACACTCATTCTATTATTCACGAAAGATCTCTAACAAATCTCGCTGAGGGAGTAAAGTACAAGACGGGTCCTCTTATTGGAAGCAAGTCAGACTCTCCCGTTTACCGATCAGCTGACCATATTTGGCAAAATCTGTTTTCTTTTTGGCACATTATTTTGTAAACAACAAAACACAAATGTCTATTTTAACAATTTATGCATCGGATTTCCTTCTTCACAACCCGCCAAAAGCAACCAATTCTTTAATTCCAGATGCGTTCAAATCTCATCACATGCATTTCATTGGCTAACCTTATTTTACGTAATATACTGATTATCACGTTAAATAGTGTTACAATGCGCCAATGCAATCTGCTCGTTGATGAAAATTATATTTCAAACTGAAGCGTGACAGACTGATGGATGCACGAAGGCTTTTACAGAAATGTGTGGACGCATCTAATAAATTAGTTTATTAGATGCGTCCACTTCCATTTTCTCTGACTCCCTCTCTCTCTCTCTCTCTCTCTCTCTCTCTCTCTCTCTCTCTCTCTCTCAGCTTCCACATCTGTACTTGATGCAAACGCGTTTAACGATTAAAATGTGATTTCAAACTCAAGCCTGACCGACCGAGGGGCGCAGCCACATTTAAAGATGATAAATACATCTAATAAATATAAATTAACCACAACAACACCAATAATGATAATAATAATAATAATAATAATAATAATAATACTACAACAACAACAATAATAATAATAATAATAAAAATAATACTACAACAACAACAATAATAACAATAATAATAATAATAAAAATAATACTACAACAACAACAATAATAATAATAATAATAATAATAAAAATACTACAACAACAACAACAACAACAATAATAATAATAATAATAATAATAATAATAATAATAATAATAATAATAATAATAATAATAAAAATAATACTACTACAACAACAACAACGTAATTTCAATTATGGTATGACTTTTTAACTAGCATGATTCCGTGTTTAGAAGGAAGAACTCACAAGATGGACCACATGAAAGTGTCCAACATACATGATAAAAGTAGTTCTATGGATCGGATTGGACTTCCATCCGCTGATTAATTCTTTTGTATTGGTATCTGCTTCAGAACGTGAATGTTGCCAACATCCATATTGAAAATTGGAACGAACGGGATTTGAACTTTGAACGATCGGGTCATCAGCCCACATAGATATCTACTTCACTACAACCATCCCTAGAAACACTCTCCTGAAACTATATAGGTCATTGATTAGATCTAAACTGGACTACGGTATTTTTATATACCGATCAGCCAGAAAGACCTATCTTAAAATACTAGACCCGATCTACCATGGAGGATAAGGTTAGTCCTTGGAGCCTTCAGAACATCGTCTGTTGAGAAGCAGACGAGGCACCTGCAGATATCAGAGGTGGGAAGTTGGCTTTGCAGTACTATGTTAAATTGAAATCGTGTTCATCAAATCCTGCATATGAAAGCACATTCCATCAAAAATACAGAGAATTATTCCAAAGAAATGAAAGGACTATAACACCCTTTGGCCTTCGAATGGAAATAATCAACAAAGAAGCAGGATTGGACCTGACAAAAATACACGATGCTATAATACCAAAAATACCACCTTGGACCATAAAGACCCCAAAGATCTTGCTAACCTTAAACAAACTTCACAAACAAAAAACCCATCCTCTGATTTTCCACGAGGAATTGGAGAAAATCCAAAACACCTATCCAAGACATAAGTACATCTTCACAGATGGATCAAAGCATGAAAAAGCAACAGGATGTGCTGCAATATACAACAATAATATAAATAAGAAGCGTCTCCCAAATGACACTTCCATATTTAATGCAGAGGCATATGCTGTCGATGTGGCGCTCGATTTCATTCTGAAATCCAAGAAAAAAAGATTCATTATCTTTTCAGACTCTTTGTCTGTACTGATATCCCTTAAAAATAGGAAATTTGACAATCCATTGGTAACCAAGTTGCTATGCAGGATGGAATATTTGTCAAAAGACAATGAAATATTGCTGCGTTGTATCCCAAGTCATATCGGAATCAGAGGAAACGACCAGGCTGATAGGGAAGCCAGATCTGCATTAAGCATGGCAGCGGAGCCAATTTTAAGATTCCATTTACAGATTTTAAAATGAAAATCAACAAATATATCCAACAACAAAGACAACAACGTTGGAGTAACAATACACACAACAAACTCCTAGCGATCAAAGCTACAATAGGAGAATGGGAAAAAAGCTCACGAAAAAGCCGAAAGGAAGAAGTAGTGTTATCCAGACTTCGCATAGGTCACACGAGGATTACACATTCCTACTTACTTGAAGACAAAGAGCAACCAATATGCTTTGCATGCCAGACTACCTACACCATCAAGCATATTCTTATTGAATATATTGATCTGGCTCCTAAAAGAGAAACTTTCTACGGAGCAGGTACAATGAAGGAACTGTTTAATAAAAATAAAGTAGTGACAATACTGAACTTCTTAAAAGCTGTTGATCTATATAAAAATATAATTACCTAGAAACATATAAATCCAGCTTGATTTGGCATTAAATGAACTGAGAAAGGATGATATGCCGTTAAAAAAGAAAAAACGTTTAACGAATGTTTTCAAAATACTATTTTTTTTGTCTAAAGAATTTTTAAAAATACTACTTGATTCGGCATTACATGACCTGGAAAAGGTTGATATGCCGTAAATCAAAACAAACAAACAAACCTAACATATTTAATTATTTAATACAACACCATGAGGTTGCTTGGAAAATAATGGCCGATTGTTCTCACTCGGACATGACGTTAGAAGTGTTATTTTTTATGTTATTGTTAGAAAGGACTGGCGCGTCAACTTCTAGAAAGCTTTAAACCGTTAAGTCAAGCGCCCATGTGAACAATTCTAGTATGAAGTTGGTTATCTGTTTATCTAGTCTTGTTTAGATGTGTAGGATTACTACCTACTACTTATTATTAACAACTTTAGATATTTTCAAGCGCATGAGGAAGTAATAACAACGAATCTGTATAAGTTAGTTAGCTAAACTGAACACTACTTCCATATAAATAATCTCTACCAAGAAATACGCGCATTTAGGCTGATAATCATCTGGTGGAAATCAAGGACAGCCGCTTCTGTGTAGCTTACTTGCCATATATATGTTTTAATACTAACACTATTAAGCCTTATTAATGTATTGAGCACCGTTTAAGTAAATACTAAAAATATATATACAATATGTAATATCTCCTTAGAATATATGTATACGTACATAAAATAATATATATATATATAAGTATAAATTTTTATTTATAAAAACATTATTGGTTACATATGTGCATACATGTTTCGGTTGCACTTTTCCAAGAAAGTCAACCTCATCAGACCAAGAATTTTTCAGGAATGGATCTCTCTGAAAAATTCTTGGTCTGATGAGGTTGACTTTCTTGGAAAAGTGCAACCGAAACATGTATGCACATATGTAACCAATAATGTTTGTATAAATAAAAATTTATACTTATAAACAGCTCTACTTGGTATTGAGCACTTTTTTATAAACACTTGAATTTCTACGGATTTACATTTACAGAAACTAATGCAATACATGTACGATATATATATATATATATATATATATATATATATATATATATATATATATATATATATATATATATATATGTATATGTATATGTATATGTATATATATATGTAAAAATAAAAATGGAATAAAGAATAAGCAATTCAACAACTAATAAAAATAAACTCAAAAACTCATGTTGTAAAGTTCTGCCGAGATATTTCGGTCGTTAAGATACGGCCATTTTCTTTCGGTTGGTACCCTTACGAAGGTTTAAATCAAGATATAATGATACTAAAATGTATGTGTCGGATTATTATTTTAATGTTGATCCAAATCCATTGAATGATTTTAATTTAAGAAAATGTATAAAATAAAGGCTTAAGCTAACGTGCCCTTAATAATACATTTTAATTAAGGGAATTTTGCTGCATTTATGTCTAAAGTCTATAGATCTAATGTAACGCAAATCTAGAATATTTGTCATTTTTAAACGGCAGGTTATTCTCATGTTATGCTGTCTAAAACACTTTAAAATTCTCCAAAGAATTTGAAATTTGAGAAATATTTATTAATTGATGTCGAATACATGTTGTTAAAATATCCCAAAAAATCGAGGTATTTGAATTTTCACGAAAAGTGTCCACCAATTAGTTAACCTTTGTTCATGAAATAAATTAAACTCGATATAGACCTAACGTACTCCCGCTGTGATCCAAATTCATAATGATCGGTGAATTTATGAGCCAATGTTGTACACACAAATATATAAACATATACACATACGTAAATTCCATGAATAGAGATGCACAATGAAAATTAATTCATGGCTGTTTTTTTCTTTTCAATGGCCGTCGTGTGAGCTTCCATTTTAAAGCAAACACGAATGGAGAAAACGCGTTTGTTTTTAAATCAAAGCAAATTTTGTTTGCAAAAACTATTTACTTTCATAGTAAGTGAAGTTAATGTTACGAGCTAAGAGAGAAATCTATTTTCATAGTGGGATTGAAAAATAGGTATAAAACTAGGGGGAATTATAAAACACTGATTAAAGCTAAAACTAGATCCGAAATAAACTATGAAAAAAGTGTAACATGTTAACTGAATCGAAAGTTGGACGTTCAAAATCCCATGACAATGTGCAAAACTAATGACATGTGAGATTTGGTCTGGCGCTCATTTCGAATATCTTACACGCAATTAATTTATTTTACGCAGAAAAGCCAGACTGCATGATATTTTTGAAAACCCTAAAGACGAAATAAGTGTTTATTTTTTTTAAATAATCTTAAAAAACATGAACAACAAATTTACAAAAAAATAGAGAACACGAATCCAAAATAAAAATATCGGTTGCTGTATGGACTAGAAAACGTTGATCTATACAAATAATGCGAAGAGCTTGTTTGTATTTCGTTGCTGTATCAGCTACAAAAAAACAACTAGTTTGAACTAAGTTTAACATGCAGATTTGCATTGTGGTTGTTTGGGACCGGATAACCTTGAACATCAAAGTTGTTTTTTATAGCTTCAAAATATATAATTCCACAAAGTAACAAAATAAAAATTGTAATATTAGGTTAAGAGGCATCAGGAATTTCTTTTTTTCCTTATTTTCCTGCTAATAAAAGTATCTAGTTTTTTCTTAAATGAATCACCACTTACCAAGGCAAAAAACCTCTCGAGGATAAGGATGAGTGAGCTTTTCACTTGAAAGGATTGCAAACTATGATTAATTCGCAGGACGAGTTGACAGATATTTGTTGACATTTGACTTGAAAACGATTATGTTGTCAATAGTGAAACATTCCAGTAGTGACGTGTTCCGCAGGTGGGAAGTTCTTGTAAGTAAGGTGGGAAGTTCTTGGAAATAAATATTGTTCATTGAAGGTTTGTTTTATTTTAGGTATACATAGAAAAAAGAGAGTTATTTTCAATGATGGTAGGAGGACAAGTTTTTGTTGAAAGGGAGAACCAAAGCTTAAAGCTCAATGGAACACCTACCATGGAAATTCAGACAGAGTAATGAAAGACCCGCAACGTCTCTTCTGTGGCAAAGGGGTCGCAAGGAAGAGACGAGATCACCTCCAATTAGATTACGAAGACGATTTTGTACTCTGTCAAGGCAGGAAAGAGTGGGTATTTAATTCCTCTAAAGTGTAGTATCCATCGAAACAGATACTACACCTTGATCCTGGCTAAAAGGCCAAGGCAGGAAAAAGTGGGTATTTAATCCACTCCCACTGAAGGAATACAAAACACAAGGTTGGAAAGTGGGGGAAGAGTCAAGCAAGCGCCCCTAAAGAAGGAGACTCTGCAGCCCCGTCGGCATTACCCGGTCAGGGCGCCTCAGGCAGCAAGCGATAAACTTACTCCAACCCAAAGAGGGAAGACAAGGCCTAGGAGGGGGCATTTCCTAGAGCTGCACAGGACAAACCCACCGTCCGGCAGAATCAAGACCCAAAGGCCAAGACGTTACCGGTATATAGGGTGTAGTATCCATCGGAACAGATACTACACTTTGATCTTGGCCAATAGGCCGTGAAATAAGTGTTCTGATCGGAAACTCTCCAGCAGTATTTCATTTTGAGCCAATACTGACTTTTATACAGGTTTTAACATCAGGAGTCAAGTACTTTCTTGAGCGGTAAAATAATCCAACTATTATTCCATCGACTTTAGCAACGGATTAAATGTAAGCCTTCCATTTTAGGTCTGAGTAAAAAGTCAGTCCTATGAGCTTGTCAAAGAAGGCGGATTTCTCAAGGAGAAAGTAATTCATTTCAACTGACGCAAAACAAAAATCCGAGCGTTGGTGGTGAAAAGAGAGAAGCTTGGTTTTTGAGGTAATTAAGATAACAAACTACTTTTCCTCCTTTGCCCCACTTGCTTCAAATTGACGGAGAGGTTATTGGCAAGATTTTAATCATCAGTGCTCTTCGAAGTGCTACCATAGAGAGTTGTGTCGTAAGCATGGATGTAAACAAATGACATCAGAATATGATTTTGAAACTCATTGATGACGATTAGGGAGTACTTAGGTGTGCCTTATTATAAAATTTACTATCATCTAAAATAACACTTTCATCGGTCTGTCAAACTTATATTTATAGAAATCGATATGTCAACAGAACATTCAAATTAGTTTCAATAGTGATACTTCAGTTTAGAATAGCATTTTCGTTCAGCTGTCATGCTTAAGTATGAAATTGCGTTTTTAATATCCGTTATTGTTTTGAGGGTTGTTTGTTGTTTTTGTTTGGGGGTAGTTTGTTGTTTTTGTTTGGGGGTAGTTTGTTGTTTTTGTTTGGGGGTTGTTTGTTGTTTTTGTTTGAGGGGGGAGATGTAAATGAACTTTATCGAGGCCTTATATCATTTCGCTGAAAGTTTGAAAATTCACTTCTCTAAAAACATAGTTGATGTGAAAGCCTTAAAACTTCTTGATGAAAATTATTGCTTTAAATGTTCACTACGAGAAATCAATTAGCAAAAATTATAACATTTTTCACTTTTTGCCAATTTCTTAAATTATACATTTTTTTTCAAATGCCTTTTTTGTGCGAAACTGGCGGTAATTTTAAGTTGTTGGATTTTCTTTCTGCACAAGTACCTTGTGTTTTTCTGTTTTAAATCGATTATTTGATTGAATTAAGTTTATTTTTGTGCAATGAATTTGAGCAGCGAACTTGTTGTTAACACCTTTAGAGCCACACTTAAATAACAAATATTCGTCAATGTTCAACTCTTGACAATATTCGTTTTTAGAGCTATTGAAATCATCGGGTGAATTAATGTTTAGATGTTGTATATGACCAATTGAACTTATGTTATGATATAAGCCAGGAGTTCATAATATAAACTAAGCTTCACAAATGTAAAGAAAACATAAATCAGTTGTGAGACTACATACCTTCGCCTGACAACGTGAGGATGGGCTAAAGTTTTATTTAGGCTTACTTCTCTATATTATATGAAATATTCCCGAAGTTATGTCATGGACACATTGATACGTATTTATTTGAGCATGCTGAAATGTTGCATGGTGACAATTGAGAACAAAATACATCTGATCTATACATCAAATTTAGAAGATTCGGTAGTTAACATTCTTTAAAAGTTTTCACCATGCCACATTTTCCTATGGGCAACGTCATATCGGGTGCAGGTCTTCATTGGCTACAATATTGGCTAAGTGGCGAGTTTCTACGATAAACAGAGCCGAAGTTATCGTCAGAAGTGTTAATTTCAGCTTTTTCGTGACGTTGATCTTGATCTTAGAGCGAGATCTCAACAAATAAAATCAGTTTTATGTTATACCACCACCGATATTTTGTACCAAGTTTGGTGACGATTACTCAAGCGACGTATACGCTAGTTTGTACACAAATATAGTTTCAAACTTAACAAAAATATAACCTTCTTCATGGAGGTAATCATTAAATTTAAAAAAATAATAATTACAATCCGAAACCATTCATATGGTTTATATACGATTAGTAACTTTATTTGTTTTGTAGGCGTGTATTTTGTGAACAAAAATGTTGTGTGAACGATAGTGTCTATTTAACCCAGTGGTTGGTGTCCTGACAGGTGCTGTCACTCTGGGTAAGAATGTACTGTGGAATAATGGTAACTGAGGTATTTATCCACACTCCCCAAACGTTAAAAATTTCGATCTTACAACTGGATACAGTTTTGTATCATATTTAGAATGGTTATGTGACGCTTGAGAAGTTGATAGGGTTTTGAAATAGGGTAGGGAGAGAACATGGCTGTGATAGATTAATTTCGGATTGGGGTGAGAGTGAAGACGAACAGTTTGGCAAATGGTGCCGAGACAGTTTCGTGCCGTACCCAGGATGCATTCTATTTAATATATTAATAGAACCCTGACAAGTACTACAACTCTGGCTAAAAGTGCATCTTAAAATAATGGTAGCTACGGGATTACTACACACTCCCCAATTTTTTCTAAATTAGGCCTCACCGCCGGATGCAATTGAATGGCATATCCATGACCAGTAATAATAAAAATAGTAACAACTATTTAAAAAATATAAGATCATAGAACACAGTTTCTATAATGATACGCTTATTCACATGTTTGTGTATGTAATCACCTTCTACAGCCATTTGTTTAAATTTAGTTATCCCCTAGATTAAACCACTCTTTGCATTCGTATTTATTTCATGTAATTCTTATGCAATCTAATTGTTATAATTTTAAATGAATAAGTTACAAAATGACGTTCGTTTTATTTCTTTAAATAATATTTAACTAATAATGACAATAGATTTGACTGAATTAAAGAGTGCTATTTTTCTTAACATTATTTAAACTTACATGCATGATTGCAAGAGAAATAGGATCATTAACCGTAAACTATACAGATAGACAAAGAAGGCAAACGTGAAATCTCTATAAAGTCTCGCTAGGATTGGTAAAATATTGTAATCATAGCGAAAACTGGGTTAATAAATTACACAAAACTTATCCTAGATAGTCTTACTAGACATATAGCCTAATAGATAAAATCTTGTTTAACATATATTCTAAAGGTTGTGATTTCAATCATTGGAGAAGTTACTTGAAATAAAAGATAACTGATCTATCAAAAAAGTATAGTGCCGAAATTAACGTAGAAATATTAAACGTGGGCGGTGTATATAAAATGAAAAGGAAGGAAATACATGTAAATTAAGGTTAAGAAATATAGTTACTGTGTCAAAGCAAGTGACGTGAGAAAACAAGAAGTTGAGGGCCGTGACGTGGCGAAAATGAGCAACATGTTTACTGTCTTCCGTGTGTCTTGCTTATGGAAGTAAGCAAGCATGTGTTGGAGATATTCACCCATTATGCTGGAATGACTAGAGAAACACTACGATATTACTGTAAAATTTAACGTAAAGTATACTACGTAATAAAATAAATATAACACGATTTTGCAAACCTTACAGCGATGATGTGTAATATTGTTTTCATTACTATGAAAGCTATTACAATCGCGGTAACAACAAAGCGAAAAAGAGAGAATGACGATACCCAAGTTTGTGGAGTCTGTTTATCGCCACTGGTGCTACTAACGTGTCATCTACACCAGTGTTAATGCGTGTCTGACATTTTTGGCACTCAGAGCAAACGACTGTTATGCGACACCCTTAATGGATTCAATAACAGGATCAGTTCAGAAATCAAGTTAGAGAGTTCGAAGTTATAGACTACGGGCTAAAGGTAACAGAAGAAGGCCGGAGAGTAGATCGGTAAACCCGTTGTGAAAATGTAAAAAAAAAAACAGATTAGGAAAACAAGCTAAAACATATTTAGATTCGGTGCGCATTTTCCCCTATTTTGATACAACAACCATTTTCACTGATGGAATTCTATTATTGTGAAAATGCCTCTAATGTCCAAGGCGCCACAAACCTTCAGTTTAAGTCTCTTAATGAAATCAGTGTGTACTGAATGCAGGGATACTTGTTAGTTTGCCGGTGTACTCTCATTGAAGAATACTTAATATACAGCACTGGTTTGCATATCTACTTACATGTGTGCATGCAAAGGCGAGGCGTGATTTGATTTACAAGAGAAATACACACATTCACTATTACAAGTGTGGTATACTCTTGTTTAGAGTAGTCCTCGCATATCTATGAAAGGTTCTGTCCGTCGGTCACTCGCAAATTGAAAAGACATATCTAATTTTAGAAGCATCAATTATTAATTCGCTATGTCGGTCTATCTGTCACGCTTAACTTTGAAAGAATATTTTAGTTTGTCTCTCACGACACAGTTTTAAATGGCATTTTTGTCAGTTTGTCCGGTTTTACATTGAAATAACATTTTCTTGTATCTGTTATGCTTTCGTTTGAAATACAATTTTGTCTGTCGTCCATTTTAAAGTGTAAAATAGCATTTTCGTAGGTGTGTAATACTAGTTTAATATAGCCTCTTGATCACGCTTATTATTGGAATAGCCTTTCTATCGGTGTGTCCCGACCAAGTTGGGAATAACATTTTTAGTCTGTCTTTCACGGTTAATTTTAGAAAAACAATTTAGTAGGTTTTGCAATGCTTCATGTTGAAATTCCATTTTCATAGGTCTGTCACACTTAAGTTTTAAATGATATTTTTGTCGTTCTGCCACGCTTAAGTTTGACATAATACGTTTGTTTTTTGGTCACGCTTTGCAATAGCATTTGCGTTGGTCTGTCACACTGAAGATTGAAATAGAATTGTAATTGCTAAACGCGCTAATCGAATGGACGCATCCTTCGAATATCTGCCATTGCTTTTACTGTTCAACAATATGTGTTAGGCATTAAACCAACTCGTTACAAATCTTGTGTGTCGAAGTTAGTATTCATCAAAGAAGGCTCTCCAGCTATTTGTTGACGAACTGAACTCATGAAATTATACACGCCAAGAAACGATACATTTTTATTTTTCCATTTCACGAAAGATGGCGATTTTTTAAAATAAAATAAAATCAACCCAGCTCTTTCGGAATGTAATTTGTTGTAGAAATAGACGTCAAATCTACAAAAGTGTTTGATTGACCAAATCGATACGGTTCTAAAGTTTAAATCCCCGCGAATTTATTTCCGTGCGCTTAGAAACATACACTGTGGCAAAACAGCACATTTTTGTTCAATAAATAATATATAGAATTGCAATTAAATTAATATCTATTTGAAATTTCTCTTAATCCAATGTTATATTTCTTATTTTCCCAAGTAAACGAAGTTTTTATTGTGTTTTTACCATTGAATAACACTTTATCTAGGCCAAGAGTCACTCGAGGATGAAAGTTAATGTTTATTTCGAAAATATTAATCTTTATTTCTAAACTTAACATACAACTTAACATACTTAACATACAACAACATTAACGGACACTAATAGAAAACCTGGATTTTAGACACTCTACCGTAAACACACAAATCAGGTTTGAAGTGCGACGTAGGCGTGTTTAATACAGGGACGGGCAACCTTTTCAGAGTGAGGGCCAGATGAGACTTTTGGAAGGAGATCGCGGGCCGGAATGAAAAACGAAATCTCAGAATTACTATATTTTGTTTACATGAATAAATTGTACAAAAATTGCATTGGACACTCTACAAATCTGATATTTTTTCTCAACAGACTTCTGTATGTGATGATATAAAAGGCGCCGACGAAGAGTCATTTTGGAATCATAAAAAAATAAAGTAGCAAGTTGATCCAGCATTCATTTTGACACACCTCACATATGTTCTATGTGTTATGCCCTTTACTCGTCTCTCGTTTCCTCTTTGACTCTCTCTTTCTCTTTTCAAGGATTTGAAATTAATAGTTAAAGAAAAATAAAATATACATGCATCATCGCGCGCTGATTTTTATACATTTTTATCCAACTGTAAATCTTAATTGAAAGTATTTTACGTCTATGTTAGAAAATGATATGAGTTTTACTAGGAGGTCCGCGGGTCGGATTGCAATAATAAAGCATAGCAGGGTGACGGGCCGGACGCTAATCCTTCGCGGGCCGGATGTGGCCCGCGGGTCGGAGGTTGCCCGACCTTGGTTTAATGTGTATAACATGTTAAAGACAGCGAAATAATGTGTTAGTTGAATAAATAATGTGTACTTAATAGAAATGAGAATAATATAAGCTTACGCTGAATTCTAGATATTGAAAAAATAACAAATTCCATGTCTCGTTCAAACATACAATGTCAATTAAAGCAAATATCAGCTTTCAGAACCGCCATCTAAGAAGATTTGAAAAGTTTAAAACGTCCAGTTGTTCAGAAAAAGTTGCTTAATCAATCAATTATTATCAAAAATTACATTTTCGATAAATGTTGGATAACTATCCAAAGTATTGAAATTATGAATTAATATCCAAGGCATTTCTGGATATCCCATCAATATCATAAAAATCACCATTGCACGCAAAGTTGCTATATTTAATGGTGGTAGATTTATTGGCCCGTCACGTTGCCCTATCTAATTGAAACTTCCACGGTTAGGTTCTGACGGCCTTGACATTATCAAAAGGATTTATTCTTCTACTCAACGCTTACTCTTCTTTTGGCTAAGATCATAGTGTAGTATCTGTTCCGATGGATACTGCACCCCATACTGGTGTTGTCTTGGCCTTAGGGTCTTCATTTACGCCGGTCAATGGGTCTGTCCTGTGCAGTTCTGGGAGGTCCACCTTCCCAGGCTTTACCTCCTCTCTTTGGAAAGGAGTAAGTTTATTGCTTACTGCCTGGGGCTGCCCAGGCAATTTTTAAATCCCACTTTCCCGACCCGACCTTGGGTCACATCTTACTTGTGGGAGTAAGATAAAAACTGGACTTGTGCCTAACCTCCTGGAGAGGAGTAAATTAATACTCAACGCTGGTTTTCAGCAATCATGCTGAGAGTAGTTTACATGACTTGAACCGTTTTCTCTTCTTTTCGTAACAATGTTTTGTCAGACATTCAAAATAATTCCGTTGCTTAAAACTGTGATTGGGTCGGTGGCTTGGTGGTTACGAAATCAGGATCTACAATAGGTGGAGTCGGGTTTCAAGCTGTCTGACCGGTGCTGGGATCAGTAGGACCGGGGTCCGGAACCATCCACATTTATTTCATTCTATGCTACTGACTTCACAAAGCCCGGACCCCGGTCCTACTGCTCACAGCAGTGGCTACTACTTCTTCCCATCAACCCATCATGTTAACCCAATATTTTCACGGACTTGCATGACATTTTTCTTAATATTATCATCCTGAAGAAGTCTTAAAAATGAAGACGAAACGTTGATGAATATTGTTGTGAAGTTGTTCCACAGTAAATAATAAATAAAGGAAGTCAAGTCGAGGGTTGGTTTAACAAGTGTATTAACAAAGTAAGAAAGTGACTAGCTCTTGGCTAGACAGTTACAAGACTGCGTTTTGTCTTCTAGTGTCTCGCAATATTTATAGTGACAACCGGTGTTGTTTCTCCTGTGTAAGAACGGCCGGTGTAACACCCCCCTTTGAAAATATCCCCTCTGGGGATTAATAACGTTTTTGTTTGGGAATCACCATCATCAACTCAGTCGATTTCCGTTTTCTATTTGATCTCCTAATCTCAGGAGCAGTTTCTGGTATGGGCACCTGAAAAGTATCAAACACTGCATCCATGATCTCATCCTCGTCGCCAATCTGTTGTGAAGTTGTTCCACAGTAAATAATAAATAAAGGAAGTCAAGTCGAGGGTTGGTTTAACAAGTGTATTAACAAAGTAAGAAAGTGACTAGCTCTTGGCTAGACAGTTACAAGACTGTGCTTTATCTACTGTGTCTCTGGTGACTCGCACTATTTATAGTGACAACCGGTGTAGTTTCTCCTGTGTAAGAAAGGCTGGTGTAACAAATATATAAAAAAACATCCTTTTTGGTTTTTCCTTTTTCATTTACCATCATGTCGGATTACCTTCATCTTTCTTTTCTCATTTATATATATATATATATATATATATATATATATATATATATATATATATATATATATATATATATATATATATATATATATATATATATATATATATATATATATATATATATATATATATATATATATATATATATATATATATATATATATATATATATATATATATATATATATATTATATATATATATATATATATATATATATATATATATATATATATATATATATATATATATATATCCAATAGTTTATGATTTTACGAAGTACATACACATTTTTGACGCCTACGCACGCGCATTAATCCTTTCAAAAACGCATTACTTAATATAACTCAAGTGTTGATATAAGAACATTATTTTAACTATTAAAATGTTATATCTAACTTATTTTCATAGTTTTTTTTGGGGGGTGGTATGAGGTTGGTACTACGCATCCTCGAAATAGTAAAGTTTACAGAGAAAATGTGTCCATTCTATTCACTGTGTTACCGAGAATATATATTGCAAAGTTCGTGATGATCGTTTCGTTAGTTTTGGAATGTATCAATGTATAGTTGAATATATATATAGATAAACATATGCACATACCTAAATTTATATACACGCACTGCCTAAATGTTTAAATTTAATAAAATGGTGTTATTTACCATGTTATCTGGAATATATTATTCAAAATTCATGATTATCCGTTTATTAGTTTTAGAAATAATCATATATATATATATATATATATATATATAGGATCAAAATAAACCAAAGTGAAAACTTTTAGTAGATGGAACCTATTGTGAAAAGGATAAGCTCAATATACGAGATAGAGCAATAGTAGAGATAGAAGAAAAAAGAGTGATAAATATGCGACGATTGTCCAAATTTATTTCAAATTTCAATTGTTCAATGCAAGGTTGTCAGTAATAAACTAGTGTTTATTTTTCTTTCCTTAAGCCAAGGCTTTTCAAAGATCAAAATCTTATCATCAGAGGAGAAATACAGATGGATAAGTTGGCTTTCGAAAAAACCAAAGTTCAAATATTTGAAAAATATGAGAATTATTTTTAAAAATTATTAAAATAATTTTTGTCAAAAAACGTACTGAATGAAAAGAAAATTTCGTGAAAAAGATATACAATTGTCCGGGTGGTAAGTTTCCGTTGAAAAGGTTCGGTGAAATTGTAGAAAGTGAAGAAAAACACTTTGCATGGGAGCAGGTTGGAAAAGGTGCTCAAAAGTAGATAAGTCCAGATGCACTTAAAAGAGGCTGCAAAGTGTTTTTCTTCACTTTCTACAATTTCACCGAACCTTTTCAACGGAAACTTACCACCCGGACAATTGTATATCTTTTTCACGAAATTTTCTTTTCATTCAGTACGTTTTTTGACAAAAATTATTTTAATAATTTTTTAAAATAATTCTCATATTTTTCAAATATTTGAACTTTGGTTTTTTCGAAAGCCAACTTATCCATCTGTATTTCTCCTCTGATGATAAGATTTCGATCTTTGAAAAGCCTTGGCTTAAGGAAAGAAAAATAAACACTAGTTTATTACTGACAACCTTGCATTGAACAATTGAAATTTGAAATAAATTTGGACAATCGTCGCATATTTATCACTCTTTTTTCTTCTATCTCTCTCTCTCTATATATATATATATATATATATATATATATATATATATAAATATATGTAAATATATACACAACTAACTTTTTATATATATATATATAGTGTGTGTATGTAGGCATCATAATTTAAGAAACGTTATCAAACATAACCTAATTCTCGTGTTTTAATATTTTTCCGAGTGCCTAACAATCTTTATTGTGTCAAAATAAAAAATAATAGCGAATGTGCAATAATGATAAAGCTAATAGCTACATTGATTAAGCCACCAGTACCCTTTCCCTTAGGTTCACAATGCACTTTATAAACTCTAGTTCAATTTACTAGTATTTAAAAAGACATAACTGCCCAAATCTGAGTAAGGACAAATTTTAGTAAATAACACGAAAATATAACAGCGTGAAACTTATGTAAAAAAATGAAAAATACTTTAAGCTGTATTTAGTAAAACTGTATGCTATAAACGAGTAACAATATATTACACTGTTTAACGTAAGTACAATTTTTTTGTGACATTAATCGTGGTGTCATTACATAATTACATAATTACATTATATGATATATATATATATATATATATATATATAAGTATACATTTTTTGTGACATTAATCGTGATGTCCTTGAATTTAAATTGTAAACGTTCTCCTAGAACTGCATCGGTTCAGCAATTTTGTCATTCTCTGCTTTTTTAATTTGGTGATTCTCATTCGAAGCTTATTCAACAAAGAATCGAAAGTGTTCATGATACTTGTCATATTTAACAATGTTTGCATATATATATATATATATATATATATATATATATATATATATATATATATATATATATATATATATATATGTATATATATAGTAAGTTATGAAAATATATTTATGCCAATTAAGCTAGATATGGGCTCCCGCGTTTCATCCCCGGTGGGAATCGTCAGGCTAAAATGCATGGAGTTAGTTTTGCCGAGTGTTTTATATACACGACTAGATAGTTAACCAATCAGATTCTTTGTTTTTTCTCCTAGCCGCGTCTCACAAACAAAGGTTCGTTGATTTTACTTCCTATTTCCTATTCTATTGTTCTGTTTTCTATACGAGCACTGTTGAAGTAAATACTGAAATACTGAGTAAATACATAAAAAAATTATATCTATTCATAACATTTTATGTGGATAAATTAGTAATATATATATATATGTATATATATATAATATATATATATATATGTATATATATATATATATATATATATATATATATATATATAACTGAATTCGACAGACATGGTAGCAAACCGCATCAGTTCTACGAAGACCTCTTCAGAGATAGTAGGACCAACTGAGAAACCACGATATATTACATCAGCACAAATATTGATGGTTTCTTGTAAGGGAACGCATGTAAATAAACTGCTGATGTCGAAAGAACACATAAACTTATTCTCAGCAGAAAAAGGGCAATTGCGTATATATTCAGCTAAAGTGAATGAATATTTAATACAGTTTGCCGAATATACTTCAAGCACAGGTTGAAGCAATTCAGCCAATCTTTGCTCAAATCTATTCATAAGGATGTTCTCCCACCCCAATATATCGGTAATATTATTTATCAATTTAAATGTCGGTGCCGTGTCGTATACGTGGGAAGAACAGTGCAAAGGTTTGAATCCAGAATAAAACAACACATCCCCCCTGCAATACGTCGGGGCGGACTTAATAATTTGAATAATTTAGTCAACACATCCGAGTCAGCTATTGCTGACCATCTTATAAATAGAGCCGAATGTGCGTCGACTTACACTAGTGACTGGTTTTCTGTCATTAGTAGATCACATTCTTTATTCCACCTCAAAGTCCTGGAAGCTATATATATTAAGTCAGTCAAACCCTCCCTTTGTAAACAAAAAGAGTGGGTTCTAGGACTCAATGTGATCAACTTGTGACCCCCCGATTTTTTTTTCCTAAACTTGTCACTAGTTTTCATTCTACTTTTTAAGTTTTTAGTCGTATTGAATTATTTCTACGTAGATACTCTGATGATTGTGGACGAACGCCGTCTCAGTTTATTGATGAAATTTTTAAAAAATATTTCCTTTCGTTTTTATACTTTTTCAATTTCATTCCACCCCAAAAATGTCACAAACGTCTTTATTCCTTGCTGTAATTAAATTTTGTACCACGAAAAATGTATATATATATATATATATATATATATATATATATATATATATATAATTATATGTTTGTTAAGAAAGAGAGGTGGTAAGATGGGGATTGAACGATACATAGATAAAAAGGTAGATAGGAGGCGAGGTAGTATGCTATTTTATGTATATAGGGAAAATAAAAAGATAAAAAAGTTGAGAAAAACTATTTATTTCGTATAGGCCATTATAACGTAATTAGACGATTTTTAAATGTTCCGGCATTTTTCCCGGAATATTTTAGTAAACAAACAATAAAATTAATTGAAACTTTTCTGTTTGCCCTCATTTTATTTAGATTTGTTTTGTTGTTTACTGGAAAGATATATATATAGGATACTAGCAGGTAGACCTGACGTTGTTCGGGATTGAATGAATATCACTACTATGTACTTTTTTATATGCTCATAACGCCATATTACCTTGTTTTTACTGCCCCCCTCCCCACCGTCTCCCGTTTCGCCTCCTAATATAGTCGGAAAAAACTGAAATGGTGGAAAACTCTGAATAAGCGCATCATACATATGGTTCAAATTTCAATAAAATCAGATATGCATATTTGATGTTTTAGAGGGTTCTGAGCAAATGACACAGATGAGGGTGGAGGAGGTAGATATTCGCTACATAGAGGGTAACTTGATATTCGGGACCACTTCCATCGTCTTCCCTGGAGAAGTATATTTATATGATATAAATTTCATCAAAAAAGGATACATTTGAAGTTGTAAAAGTGGTTCAGCCTCCATAGCTCCCTTAGAGTAGGAGCGTACTGAGACATTCAGGACGATTTCTCATGTCTACCCGCGAGGATTTTATACATATGATGTAACTATCATAAAATTAAGACATATTTTAAGTTTGAACGAGGTTATACCTTCATAGTCCCTTATGTGTGCATTGACAGATTCGGGAACAGTTCCAGTGATGTTCCCGGTATATAGTACAGAAGAATATACTTTTAGATGTTAAGTAAATTCGCTGACCTTTCTTTCTACAGTGAACACACAAAGATCACACGCACAAACATTTGGTTTTATATTTCAAGATTAATATTTTGACTACTCTTATTATACCAGTTGACCTCTTCGGTTAATAACTGCCTCTATTACACGCATTAACTTCAATGTTTCTGTTCCCTAATTATAAATGCGATTGCTAGATTGAAACGCTAATTAATTCGACGATGTGTTTTCTTTGTTTTTCTATATAAGACATCATAGAATGAAATGACAAATGCTAATCCAAGTTTTAAGATCTAAGATGTATTTGAGCCCAAAGCATTATATTTAACTTTTCTCTACCATATATTTTGTCTTTTATACAAATCTTGTTTGAACATAAGCCAGTTTATATAGTCTGTGATACAATTATATATAAGGAATCAGGATTCCTCGATATTGTGTAAAAGCAATTAACCGAGATTCATTTTTTAGAGCTTACAAATGGTACTCATTTACTGAACAACAGACTTGCAGCTGAAAGACTTTTTCACGACCAACTCAAAAAATGAAGTGATTAACTAATGTTGCCCCAATTTTGAATTAAATTAAGTTTAAAAAAATAGTTAGTGCGTTCAATGCGGAGTGTAATTTTAAAAAATAAAGTATCCCATGACCGAAAACTATTTTAAATTTGAGATATTCTTTCAGATATTTTTCGACTTCGTTTTGCTGGAAAAAGATCGATTATAATTTTTGTCTACCCTCATCAAACATTTGATCTCATCATAAAACGAATATTCTGGCTTTTATTGATCTCACATATAAAAATGTCATTATAGAAAATGTTATTTCATCATTTCCATCTTTCTGGACCTAATTTTGTGTTTGTGTTTTAAATCATTGCGAGCATTGCCATTGGATATTGCCTGTACCGGAATCGATGAAAAATGCTCGTGCTGATGAAGAAAATCACATAATTGTCGAAGTGATAATAAATTGAATTCTTTAAACACGTGTGCACATGAATAGATATTGTTAATGTTGACATTTTTGGAACATGATTGCAACATATTAATTGTGGGCAATACTTAAATTTAGCCTGACGATTCCCCCCGGGGATGAAACACGGGAGCCTCTGTGTAGCTTGATTGCCATATATATTTTCATTGCTTACTATATATATATATATATATATATATATATATATATATATATATATATATATGTGTGTGTGTGTGTGTGTGTGTGTATGTGTGTGGGTGTGCGTATGTATATATATATATATATTTGAACAAGATTAACTCCTGAGCTACTCAACCGATCAATATTAATTTTTTAATAGATATTCACACCAACACGGTGAGTAACATGAGCACATGATTTGTTTTTGTAAACTTCACTATTTAAGGGGTTACCCCAATCAAACTAGCACCCTCCCCAAAAAAACATTTAAAATAAGTTTGATTGAAAACATTCAATCGGGAAATTGAACAACACCTGATAAAATGTTGAGTTGTATTAAGTAATACATTTTAAAGAGATCAGTGCACGCGCATTAATTTCAAGAATATGTTTGTGCTTAGTAAAATACTAAACTGTTTAATATGTATTCCAGACAACAGGTGAGCAAATGATTTTTTTTTCAAAATGTACTATTTAGGAGGTGTGGGCACCGAAAGCTACCGTACCCCGAAATAAAGTAAAAACATTAAAATTAAATAACGCTACATTTACTGATTATACCTGTACCCGGACAGGTACGATATATATATATATATATATATATATATATATATATATATATATATATATATATATATATATGAAATGAATTAATTTCTCATTTGACAAAGAAAAATGCACATGCAATATTCATTGCTTATCCGCGTCATGGGACGGGTATTCTACAAGTTTTCTGTAGGAAACTGTTTGCTTAGTAAAAGATTATAATGTTCAGTTTACTTAATTAAATTATTTAAGTTTTAAAATATTTAATATATTATATTATACAATAGGGTTACTTCTAGTTTGGGAAAATAATTACTAAAAACGGGCCCAGGTAAGTTATCAATGTATGCCTAAATGCTAAAATGAAGAGGTCACTTCAAAGTATTACGATATTAATTCAATATGTCATCCAATCGAATACGGTTTTCATAATCCGTTTTGATGCGAAAATGTTCATCTTTTGTTTTGTTGCGTTCCAGTCGATATCTGGCGGTTTCGGTAAGTGATCTTAAAGGCACATATTGCTCTTGATCGATCGATAGTGACTTACCGGACTTTGGGTCAGGATCGTACAATGTGTTTCCCCCCTTTTCACTATTTAAACATATCTCAAATCTTTGTCTAGTATAGTGTTCTGCAAGAAACGCCAAAAACAAAATCGATTTTTGCTGAGTAAATATTGAAGTAAAAAAATAACCCCTAAAACATGAACAGATAAGGCGACTCTTAGGAAAACTCTTTTCTGAAGAACCAAAGCATGACTCTGATTTCAAATCAGGAATTATAAGCAAAATTCTCAACGAAGTGACAACAACGTTTTCAATTAAGGAATTTGATGCCACGTTTTATGTAAACAAACGCTAATACCGGCTTTTGGTTAAGTGACTGGCGACGTCCACCAGCGAAAAAAAATAAGCATCAAATTTATATTGGGAATATCGGTTCCAGTTTATTATAAAACGTGCCTATTATGAGCTGGGGCGTAGCTATATATATATAGAGAGAGACGATCAGGGGTATATTGCTGCATACGAACACACTGAAGATAACTTGCAATATATGCGAACATGACACTAAGGATAGAAAGATCGATTGACTCGAAAATAATATGCATTGGGGCATTCATATATTTGCTAGTATTGACTTCTATTCAATATTCTTAAAATAAACATATGAGAATATGAATGAATATTATTTTAGAATTCTGATGTTGTATGGTTTACAGACATGCAGACACAGGATATATATCATATAGTATTTATTACGTACAAATGTAACTTTTTGACAGCTCGTTAAAAATAAACTAAATCCGATCGAAACTACAAAGAGAGAGAGAGAGAGAGAGAGAGACATTAATCACCTTATCTTCGTCTTTCGTAGCACGAAGACCGGTTCTACCTTGAAGGGTGCCAGAACGAGAAGAGGGTTATTGTGCAGATATAGTTGCTAAATCACGAACGGTAACTGACGACTGGAGACAATGCCGAAGCAGATAGAGACTGGTACTATTTCGAAGTTGTATTTCTCTTAGACTAGTTGCACAACCAAGGCATAAGAGTCTAGTCTACCCCACTATTTAGCGCCTGTAACCAGTAAGTTATGCCATTCACTTTTAAAGATATATATTTATATATATATATATATATATATATATATATATATATATATATATTATATATATATATATATATATATATATATATATATATGTATATATATATATATATGTATATATATATATGTATATATATATATATATATATATATATGTATATTGGCAATATTCTTTAATTAGTGCAAGTTTTATTTAATAGAAGATTCTGTTTATTCTTTTTCTGATCACTTCTTTTCCAGTTGAGGACCAGCGATCTGATGATATGTTCCAGTGTGTACAGAAACTCGTCATACTTGCAAATACTTTCGACTCGTACGAGTTGTCCTCAGGCAGATGATAAAATTGTGTGTGCCATTGGGTCTTGGTGGATGGAGCTTTGTGAAGAGATGAGGTGGCATGTAAGACGGCGAAAGATAATTGTCCGAATCATGTCATATAAAATACCGTGTTATCTGGTTCATCGTTTAATACATTTGTTTTCTTTAAATGTATTCATTGTCTTCTATGTGGCTAATGTGAGCGTATCCAAATTGGCTTTATTCATATATATATATATATATATATATATATATATATATATATATATATATATATATATATATGTAAACAGACGATGGTAAATAGATATATAGACAGAAACAAATGTCGCTATATATCTTATATATGTATAAAGTGATGTGAGATTTGTTCCAATTCTATTGGCCAGAATAGATTAAATGACATAAAATTCCGTCATTCATTTCCCCTTTTAAATTGGACTGCGTAATGAAATAGTAAAAGTATTCACTCATATTAATCAATTTAACTATTTGGTCTGTTCCTATATTTCATTTTCCCGTCTTATTAAGAGAAAGTTGGCGGAGTTTTCTACCACTCTTTAACATGTATTTCGCCCACTACCTACTTACACCGGGTTCATTTAATTAGTAGGAAATGTGACCCTCGCTTCACCACTGAAGAACTGTACGGATCAACAGTATAGTAATAATCTATCAGATGTTCTTCCATTAACACAATTGACTTACGATTTTTACGAAAGGTTCCGTGTAATTATTTTTATAGAGCATAAGACAAATAATTAAAGATATATCCCGGTGATATCTGTCACGGAATTTCCAAATTTAAATGAAGAAATTAGTTGGCAGTTCTACGTGTATTTTTACTAGACGAAATCCTCTTTAACTCTGATTTCTATAATTAGTTAGAAAATAAATATCTTTTACTTAAACCTATAGTTTGGAAGGAATCTCCTTCTTTGATAAACTTCGTTTTTATAAGTTGTGGTCTAATGGCGATATTTTCACCGTCAATAAAACCACTTTTTCATATAATAAATATTTGCAGAATTCGATTACCAAGACGTTTGTCACTAGAGCATTTTCGGATAAACATATCTTTAATTATTCGTCTTATGCTATATCCAATACAGAAAAATGTGTCTTGTCTGCCAGGATAGAATGCTGCATTCCTCCCCTCCGCGTTGATAAAAATCATTATATTTAGAGAGATTGAACTATTATATTCTCAACTAAAAAGACATTCGCCTATTTTCACTGAGGAATTAACAAGCGTTGGAATCCAGTTAGGTGAATTAGGACGGGTGTTTCTGCCATACCCACTAAATTAAGCGTCTGTATTTGGCAGAAACATCATTTTGAAACTACGAGATTACTCAAGTCGAACTCTGATATTTATATCACTCGTCCAGACAAAAGATCAGGCGTTGTTATCCTGAACCAAGTTGATTATATCTTCGAAATGTGTAACATTTTGTGGATGATAAAAATAGTTTTTTCAATATGGGTGATTTAAGCTATGATGACACTTTTCGTATGGAAATAAAAATCCAGAAAAGGGTTCTTAAACTTTATAAAAGCAAGTTTATTTATAAAGAGATTTACGAGAGAATACGACTTATCGACTCTCAAAAGCCTACCCAAGGTTCATAAACCCATCATTCATGTGCACCCTATTCTATCAATGTTGGGTCTTGCACAACATAAACTTGGAAAATAATTAGTTGATATTCTTAAGCCCTTAATTAATTTTTATTCGGCCTACTTTATCTCTGATTCCTTTCAATCTGTGTCTTATATACACAAATTATCTCTCTCAAAGGATACCGAGTTCTAGCCTCCTTTGACATTAATAGTCTGTTTACCAAAGTACCATTGAATGAAACAATTGTTATATGTGCATATTATCTTTACCGTTGCTCCTTAAAATTTCTCTATTTTCTTGTTGAATTTATGTTGAACTGATAGAGCTTGCTACTAAAGCAGTTTCCTTCAGTTTCAACAATATAATGTATCGACAAATTGATGGTATATCCATGGTTAGCCCTCTTGGTCAATCGTTAGCAAACATTTTCGTTGTTTTTAGAAAAAAACAATTATTTTCCAAAATGGCCACGCTGGACACACACGTTGTGTTGATGACACTTTTGCTTGCTTTCCCTCACAGAGTGATGCTGAACAGTTTCCTCGTCTTCTTTGTGACTTGGATCCATCGTTGCAATTTACTATGGAGGTCGGGGATTGTGGTTCCCTTCCATTCCTTAATGTTGTAGTATCTAAAGCCGGTACAACATTTGAAACCTCTATCTATAAAAAAACAACATGATAAGGTATTTATCTAAATTGGTTTTCCTCCGCCCCAAAATGAAGAAAAATAAATATTATTGGTACTCTTACTCATCGAGCACTTATGATTTGTTCCTCAACCCGACTCGATACGGAACTTGGTGAAATTACAAATATTGTTCTTGCCAATAAGTATTCATCAATATCATAAAAAGCACCATTGCACGTTAAATTGCTAGATTTAATTATGGTAGATTTATTGGCCCGTCACGATGCCCTATCTATTTGAAACTTCCATGGTTAAGTTCTGACGGCCTTGCCATTGTAAAAAGGATTTATTCTTCTACTCAACGCTATTTTGCAGCAGTCATGCTGAGAATAGTTTACTCGAACCTTTATCTCTTCTTTTTGTAAGGATGTTTTGCCAGCCATTCAAAAGAATTCTGTTGTTTATAAATTCATGTGTCAGTGTGGAGCTGACTACGTTGGCAAGACATCCCAAAGATTAGAAATGAGAATATCCCAACATATATCACGTGGTATTCGTTTACAAAAGGTTTCGAGATCATCTCGGAACTTTCAAGCACATGAATCAGCCATCGGTAATCACCTGGTTGGTAAAAATAGTTGTTCTGGCCAGTATTCCGATTGGTGGTTTTCTGTTTTCCACAGTGCTAGGTCGAACTACCATCTGAATATTATTGAGGCGTTAGTTATTAACAATTCTCGACCTAGCCTGTGTAGACAAAAGATTTTGAAGCATCAGTTGGAGATCTGTAATGATTCCAAGCCACCATAACGTTGAGACATTTACCTTTATTCTGGTTTTTTTTCTCTGAATTGTTTTCCCCAACCGAAGAAAAGTTTCCCCTACAATCTCATCTGATTTTGTTTCCTCATAAGGGGTCAGACAATAAGGCCTTATGGAAAAATTTTAGCAACTTTTCCTTTATTCAACTCACCCGTTTCATTGATTAAAATAATGTTTCCTACAATAAGAGCAGAGGCTCATACATTAGCGTATGTAGGTAAAATAATTTAATATTATTTATTTGAAATTAAAATTATAATACCTTTTAATATAATTAAAGTTGTAGCCCTGTTCGTACTTATAAGGCATATTCCGACAACGTTTGTAGAGTCAGTATTTCTTGATATGCCGCCCTTCGCATTAATAGAACAAATTCCCCTCTAGAATGTGGTAATGCCCCGTGGCCTAATGGTTACAGCGCTCGCTTACGGAGTCTAGGTTGACTCTAGGTTCGAACCGTGCGACCGTCCGAGATTATCATCCCTGCACTGATGAGAGCGAAAGCTCGAAACGCCAGCCTATGTAGGTCAAAATAGTTTAATATTATATATTTAAAATTATATATATATATATATATATATGTGTGTGTGTGTGTGTCTGTGTGTGTGTGTGTATTTAATATCACGGACAGTTTAGATGTGTATATGTTTGTTTTGATCCGTTCTAAGTTCGTTTATTAGTTTTCTGATTTCGGGCTAGAATTGGCGGATGTAACTGTACATTCAGATCATCAAGTAAAGAACGTGTAATGTTAAATATTTATCAATAGTATATCGGGAGCTGTATGATTGTTATAGTATTCATTAAGGTATAAGCATATTTAACTATTCTTGAAATTAATTTTGTTGGTAGATAATTTTTTTAGATGTGCAAGGCTTCTAATATATGTATTTTTGTTTGTTAATTGTATGTGTTGATATAGTTTTCGGAATTGAGAGCTGGAGCAGGAATGTTGAGTTGTTAGGTGTTGGGCTATAGCGGTTGTTTCAGATAAGTGAAACAGGTCGACAGAGTTGTAGTTGTTAAGCCTACGCACACGCATTTTTACTTCACTGTCAAGAACACAATCTCCCAAAGGGCATCTAAACTCATATACTATAGCAAATTTAAAACCTTAAACCTCTTCATTACAAACGAATCTTCCCTCTCCACCAGGATTTTAGATAGGACTATATATATGGATATACATATATATATATATATATATATATATATATATATATATATATATATATATATATATATATATATTTATAAAAGCGAAATGTTATTCTATTCATCAAAACAAGTTCAGTTTATTTAATCTAATTATATATTTAACTATTTTCAAACACATTATCTATAGGCAACAGAACGCTGCGTAAAAACATTCATCCCGATGCTTCATTAGCATAATAATTTTATAAACATATTCTGAACTGTTTTTTTTTACAGTTTTCTCATATATATTCAAAAGTTTTGTTAATATAAATGTTATTATTTTTAGTCGAATTAATATTAATTTCAACAATTTTATGAAACACATTTAACGTTCGAAATGATTATTTTGAAATTCGAATAACTTCCGGTCACATTTAAGCATGCGTGTGTTTACACGAATCAACAACTTAGATTACCTAGAATAATTTATTTTTGAAAATTACACTCCGCATTGAACGCAATATTTTACAAAGCTTTTCTTTAGATATATACTTTATGTTAAATACTAAATTTGTTGTTGTTTTCGACGACGACAATAACAACAACGACCACGACGACTCAATAGTCGTCGTCGTCGAAAACAACATGATTATATTTGCTATAATAAAGAAAAAGAAAACTTCCTCACCCCTCTCAGCTTAAGAAAAAAACATATTTTTAAAAACGTTTTTTCTGCCTTCTAAATAAATAAATGTGTTTTCCCATTTATCCAAACTATATTTACATCGAAACACCCATTAATTAGCGATGGGTTTAGTTAAAACAATGTTTTTTACTTAGAGACTTCCATAATTTTAACAACAAACTTCGATAAATTTGTAAATTAACACCCTCAGCTAAGTTTACACAATATGATTCTACTTATTAGCGTCATTTTAATGTCAGCAGAAGTTGATGAGCCAATATCGGACATGGCTCGCTATCAGACGGTCGTCAATTTTGTTCTGAAATACAGAATGGTTTATTACATTTACCAACCAAACTCGCTGACATCGAACCGGTGCATTATTTTTATGGCCTTGTGCCAAATGTGTTTAACTGTACTTGTTTCAATAATTTTTTGTATATTTAAACAGACGCATTATCACACGCAGGCATCCGTATACATGCGTGCACACATATTGCCCCATAGAAGTACCGTAGAATGTGTATTCAGAATAGTTCTTCTTCTAGATAGGTTGCCTACCAAGTCTACACTGTCAGGTTTATGCTATTTGTTCTTCTTGTGTGTTTCTCTGTTTATTCTGTTATTCATTACATCGATATTTAAAGTTAAATGCACCACCGGTGTGCCATGTATTCTTGTTTCTTTAACACCGCCTTCCCATCATCCAATCATTTCTTAATATGGCCGAATGCAAATCTTCTATTGAAATATCGACGCACCGATGTAAACAATCTATAAATTTACTCGTCCTCGAGCCGTTTCTCTTCTTCGATCGCGTTGATGAACGTCAATAAATTAAGCGTTCAATTCAAAATCGCTTGAGAACGAGTCTGGATTTGATTGATTTATTATTTAGATTAATGAACTGCTCACAGAGTTTAATCAATTTGCTCCTCGGATTGACACAGGTTCGTTGGGTCGCAATGCCACACAATCAATACACTGGAATCTCTACTGAAGAATGATAGAATTCGTGTGCCATAAACAAGACAAAACGAGAAAGTAAATACAATAAAATTGATAACACTTAATCTTCGATTAAATAAAGAAGAAAATAGTTTCAAATAGAATAAAATTCTACAACTTTTTCGATAGAATCGATCTTAGAAAAATGGATTTTAAAGTTTAAAGAAATAGTTTTTTAAGAAAAAGTGATTTCAAACATATTTTATATATATTTTTTTAATAAAAAGTGATTTCAAACTTATTTCCGAACTTATTTTGTACATATTTTTTAAATTCCTAGTCGAACCTAACTTTCAGAACTTTTTTTAATTTTCCCAAATAATTTTAAAACTTTAAGGTTAACTCATTAATTCTGTCCGAATTTTAATTCTTTAAAATGTAATAGCAAGTTTTAATCTCATGGAACTAGATAATATATATATATATCAGCATATATATATATATATATATATATATGTATATATATGTATATATATGTATATATATATATATATATATTAATATATTGTCACATTTTACGTCATAATATTTTATCTTACAGCAAACACTAATTAACATGTCACTGATGAAAGCCCTTAATAGGTGATGGTATCCAAGGAGATTCAAGGCACATAACGTTTAGTTATGTTTCAGAATTTTGGATTATCACTATAATCCAAAAGTAAAACCAGTTCAAACTAGACTTCTTCTGGAAGTTGAAGGTCAACTCCTCGCTAAGAATGAAATTAAAAATTACTTAGGAAATTCCGTATAGATTCTCTAGTTTGGCATAAAGATTATCAAGTTCTACAAGATGTACTTGAAGAAAGTCGATGTTTACATTCGTCGAAACGTGTTGACAATAACTTCTGAGATGAGGATAGTAGTCCGAATAATCCAACTAAAACAAACATAAGCTCGTATCAGATTCAACATGTTACTATGAATATGCTTATGGATTGCCTCAAGGCATTCGTTAATGACGACTTGAGATTTGAAGACAGTTCATGATGCTGTCATTTTTCCCAGTTTAAGAAGCTTAACAATTAGTTTAAGATGACGATTAACAACCTCATTGTTTGAGGATTGTTTCATTCAGCTGATACGTCATGGTTTTCTTTAAATGATGCCCCACACGCCATTGGACGCCCTGATCTTTCTGCATCTTCAAGAGTGTCATTTTCTAACGTATCTTCTGCGTATTCTGTCATTCAGGCATTCTTCTACATAAGCCGAATGAATATTTCATAAGTATTTTCATCTGGTAAAGTTTTGAATAACCACTACATCGCTAAACAAGCATATTTAATAGGCGTATCGTAAGAATGTTTGCTATTCTTACATTTATTCGTAATATAATTACGGGTTATTTGCACATAAGGGGTAAAATAGTTACTGAGTGTTTAGGATTTGGCTATTAATTTCAAGACGACTATAGTATCATATTAAAAAGCCTTTTGCGCACTTGAGCTAATCTGATCGTAGGATGTTTAAGGGGTAGGCAGCATCTGATCCATATTAAAAGAACGAACACCGGAGATTCGGATGAGTAGAAGATCACGAGAAACCCGATTGATCGGAGTCTTGGAGTGACTTATCAATAAAAATGAAAGAAGGCCCACGAAACAGAATCATAAGGACGAATTTCATGTGTTTCATAATTTATGCTGCGAAGTTCATCTCCTAACCGCTATAATAATATGTACGAAACAGTTTTAATTTATATATAAATATAACTCAATGTATGTGTCTGTGTGATGTGTGTGTGTTTCCTATAGAAATAAAGGTTAGAGAATCTACATAAATTCCAAAAGGTTATTCTTATTTTAAATTTACATGGGTAGACAATGGATGTGTTCGCGTATTTTGAAATGCGCCCTAAGATGGTTATGGGGACATACCACAAATGGATCTTATTTTTCTGAAATTTAAATCATATGTATGAAATTTTCTGGGGAAGACAATGGAAGTTATCCATAATCTATAAATGTAATCTTAACCTAAAAAGGTTATGGGGACCTACACTCTTTTAAAATTTTAAATATATCCTATTGTTATGATATTTATATCATATGCATAAAATTATCCGGCAAGTCAATAGAAGTGGGCCCGAATATTTCGCACCACCACCTTTATGTGACCAGTTGTGACAGGACCCTCTAAAAGCTTCAAATACTTATATAAACCTTTAATGAAATTGCAGCCACATTTATAAGACAGCGATTCAGAGATTTTTCCAACATTTCAGCATATTTCAACTATATTCACGGGCGAAATGGGAGAGAGGCAGTAAAAAAAAATGTTATGTCTTAAGCATACTAAAAAATGATATAATAGTGATCCTCATTCAATCCCGAGCGACGTCGGGTCTTCCTGCTAGTCTATTTTATACAGCTGAGTTGTGTTTGTTTCTTCGTAGTCGACACTCAACTACTTCAAATATGTTCTTAATTTCCCAAAATCAGTATGGGCGCGTTTTACCCAAGACGCCGTGTTCTTTTTCACCCATGACTGGTCTCTTTCTCACTTTGATTGAATACATCATCCATTGTTTCTATAACTAAACTACCTATTCCGTTAAAAATGACAAAGAAATATCTCACCTGTTTACAAAATTGATAAACATTAAAAATGTAGTTGACTCACAATAAAATATATTTCCTAATAAAAATGACTATTTACATCGCATTTATAAAAATGAGTTTGATCCGAATGGTCTTTTATTGTCACCTTACATCAAGCAACCACAAACTATTCTCTGAGTGTGTATACAGAAATACTTATCTCGGAGTTACATTCACCGACCTGGTCGGATCACAAAAAAACTGTCTGCCTGATGAGACATCAGCTCTTGATAGCTGTAGATCGATAACATCGACATGCCAGTGTAGCAGACCTTGTACATGTTCGAATAAAAAACATTTACTATATATATATATATATATATATATATCATTTGAATCAAAGAGAAAACAGTTTTAAGTGGAGGGGTTGTGCCCCCAAGTACCATATTAATATTATCTAAATAAGCTAAATTTTTGGAAGAGACGTCATTTTCGGTCATTTACCTATCGTTTTAATTTTATTTAAATCTATGGGAAAACAGTTTTCAGTGGAGGGGGGTCAGGGACCCTCTTAATATTTTCAACTTTTGCTGAAATTCTGGGAATAGACATCATTTAGGGATACGGGAACACCCAGCGTTGAAGTGATATATTTTTTATATAGCCTATGACCTTCATTGAGAGATCAGTAGTCCACATACGAATTCTCAAGCAATTCTGTCCAGCGGTTTGGGGTGAACAAAAGACACAAAGATCAGGTGGGCACACACAGACAGAGTTATTATTTTATATATATATATATATATATATATATATATATATATATATATTAATATATATATATATATATATTAACATAATTCACCCTAAACCAGGCAGGCCGCCACTGTAGACGTAAGGGGTTACTGAGAAAAAAGAAAATGGAGAAGGTGGGGGGGGGTTCAACCTAAATTGGGATCTGCGCAGCAAAATGTCTGTTTACATTAGTTTTAAATTTCTGCATGTCAGTACTGTCGGGGAAACAGGGGACAGGGAGGGAGTTCCAGGGGCCAGCAGCACGAAGAAAGAAGCTATTTGAGTAGAAAGCTCTCCGGAATCTGGGGACCTCAACAGTGAATGGATGGGATTTAGTTGATTTTCGAGTTGGTCTAGTGAATTTACGTCGAGGGTGCACCAGAGTAGCCAATTCATCGGAGCATAATCCATTGAAGTATTTGTAAAACAAGCACAAAGATGCTACATTACGGCGATGGGGCAGGAACTGGAGATTGGTTCACAATAAGGGACCTTTTAGGTTGACGACTCTTTTTTGGGGCCTTGTCAAGGTGGGAGAGACTAGTAGATTATGCACCAGCCCAGATGTGGCAACAATACTCCATGCATGGGCGGGTGGTGGTTTTGTAGAGATACATAATAATGTTAGGTGTGAGGAGTTTACTAGCACGGTAGAGGAAGCAAACCTTCTTTGCGGCAGCCTTGGCAATGTATTCAATGTATTTGTTCCAATTCATGTTACCTGTGAAGGTTAGGCCGAGGAGTTTGAATGATGAACTCTCAGGTAGGGTGTTATTTGCCATGACAATCGGGTGTTGGAGATTGGTAAACAACTGATGATCCCTTAAATAATGTTAAGACTAGTGCAAATTCCTATAAGCAAACTAATATAGTGACTGTAAAAAGTAAATTGACTTACAAGAAAAGTAATTTTCAACCGACTGAAGTGTTTTTTTTGTTGTTTTCTTCCATAGAGTTTTAATGGTTGAAAAACTTGAGACGATATATATATATATATATATATATATATATATATAGATAGATAGATAGATAGATAGATAGATATATATATGTATATATATATATATATATAGAGAGAGAGAGAGAGAGTGAGAGGGAGAGAGAGAGAGAATGGTTTAACGCATATCAATTAATGTGTCATATTGCATAACACGTAACAATACTAAGAGGCAATAGAGTTAAATCCTACCAGATATTTTTTAAACTGTTACAAATTCCCTCAATCTTTTTCATACGCTACGAATGTCTTAATCATGTATACATAAGCATTAGGAGCTGCAATGTCGATTTGAAAAGTTGACGTATTTCCGTGAGCTCGTGGCTCATGTGTGGGTTTTTTATTGCGAGTGATTGCATTCAAATTAATGTAAAGTAATTTCATCCAATTCTACATTTTTAGCGTCGAGGCGAACCTCGTAAATCTTAGTTTTATATTCTCATATAACCAAAAACAATAAAAGAATTTCACGAAATAACTGTATTTATAGATTTTTTTTCGCGTAGTTGTATTTGAAAGAAAATACGTTTTAGATTTTTGATTTTGGAATACGTCTTATACTCAAATGATCTGATGTGAAAGCACATTTGCTAATAAGGAACTGTGTAATCGTTTAAGTCACAATTGATGCTGCAAGGGTCTATCGAGTTCTTTAAAATATAAAAAGTTTCATAAATACATTTATTTAGAATGACAATAAACAAGATCACACACACACATATGTATATATATATATATATATATATATATATATATATATATATATATATATTAATGCATTTAAAAAGAAGGCGCGGAAATCTCTCAAAGGCCCTTTCGACTATTATCTCGTCAGAAGAAAATCGACAGTTTTAATTAATAATATCGTCGAAAGAAAAAGAAAACGGGGAATTGAATGTGCCAAAATCAACGATGGAGCGATTAAAAGAAGTGAATTTAATGATTTCGTTAAAAAATCGATTGCAAGGTACTACGTTAGGGGTGAAATATATATATATATATGTACATATTATTTTGTGTATGTACATATATATTATAAGGAGATATTACATATTGTATATATTTTTTAGTATTTACTTAACTGGTGCTGAATACATCAGTAAAGCTTAATAGTGTTAGTATTAAAACATATATATGGCAAATAAGCTACACAGAAGCGGCTGTCCTTGATTTAAACCAGATGATTAACAGCCTAAATGCACGTATTTTTTTGGTAGCGATTATTTATATGGAAGTAGTGTTCAGTTTAGCTAACTAACTAATACAAATTCGTAGTTATTACTTCCTCATGCGCTTGAAAATAGAATAAACTAAATAAAATAATTAAATCAATAAAATCTAGACTGAATCAATACCTAAAGTTGTAATTAATAACAAAATAGATAAATGTAAGTTAGTTTTATCCCACGTGCTTAAATGAAGTAACCTATTAATTTAACACATATAAAAACGAAATGCACCCAAACCAACACCTCAAACAAAGGTAAAAGAAGGTCAAATAAATGTCGTTTGAAAGGAGGCCGACCATTGCTTAAAAACATTCGCCCGTAAAGGAATTATAACAACGAATTTTATTGGTTAGTTAGCTAGACTAAACACTATTTAGATATAAACATAATCGCTACCAAAAGATCCACGCATTTAGTCTAATAATAGCCTGTAGGTATGAAACATGGACGTCTCTGTGTAGCATAATTTCCATAGATATATGTTATACTATATATATGTATATGGGTATTATCAGTTAACCAAAAAAAACATACAAGTAAACATCAAATGATTAAATACACGTGTGAACTACTATTAAATTATTTGTGGAGATTTGACAATTTTAGAAGCAAGAAAACAAATAAAATTTTATTTTTGTAAAGATATTTGAGGTATATTTCAAGATATTATCTCTTTCACGGCTTGATATGAAGTGTGTTAATAATAATAATAATAATAATAATAATAATAATAATAATAATAATATATATATATATATATATATATATATATATATATATATATATATATATATATATATGATATTAAAATGTACTTTTGTGTAACATTCCCGATGAATTCAAATTTGAGTATCGTGGAACGGCCCCGAAATGGCAAAAAATGACATTTTTTGCTCCATAACTTTTCATCTATCTATTCAATTTCTCTGAAACTTGTTCAAAATGTGGAGGCAATTGTTCCTAATAGAAAATAAGTATCGCTGACGTTGGTAAAAATCTGGTTCGCGCCCCCAGGGGGCCAAACCCCCCAAAATGGCAAAAAATGACCCTTTTCTCCCATAACGTTTGATCCATCCATTCAATGTTTCTGAAACCTGACCAAAATGTTGAGGCAATTGTTCTGGATATATAATTAGCATCCTTGACCTCAAGAAAATTACGGTTCGCGCCCCCAGGGGGTCAAAATGCCCCAAATTGCCCAAATTTATTGCATTTTACACTCGCCACATCGAGTCACATACAGAGGGGGACCACGCATGCACGGCTTGTTATAGTTGAAGAGTGTCTACTCTAACTTGTATCCAATAAGAGCACTTGATTTTATTCCCTATGCATTACTTTTTTTCCTTAAACAAATGAATGTTCCTCCATTTCTTTAACAAGTATCGGACATCCTTCACTTTTAAGTGGGTCAAAAAAGGAAAGGGCGTAAGAAAATCAAACATTCTAATTAGTTGGAAATTAAAATGGATACTGCTAAACTATGTAAACGGTCATTGAATGTAAATCTACGCATTTAGTCTGATGATTTCTTTCAGAAATAAAACGTAAACGTTACTGTAAGCTTACTTACTAGAAGTCATTATTATACTACTACTAAACCCATTCTATATAGAGAGCATTGGTGAAGTAAATACTAAAACAAAAATATATACATAATGCATTCATTTTAAATATATATATATATATATATATATATATATATATATATATATATGAGACTAATTTGTATTCTGGTGGTGATTATTTAGAGGTCGATCTCTTGACGGATTGTTATTAACGCGAATGTATTTTTACTCAAGATATATATATTTATCTGGCATATATATATATATATATATAATATTATTTAATAAATATTAAATTATTAATACCTACAGACGCTAGCGTGTCAAGCTCATTGCTCTCATCAGTGTAGGAAAGTAACAATTTCAGAACCCGATTCACAGAATCAGACTAGAATCTGCAAGCAGTCGCCATATCTACTCGGCCAACGGAAACTGTCACGTAATTAAGGGAAATTAAGATCTATATATACCTAGAAGCGGGCACAGATAGAAGACTAGTCTTCGACGAACGTATTCGGAACTTTGCATTAGAGCTTTTTGACAGTCTATTTTTAACATATATATATATATATATATATATATAGATGAAGAGAGAGAGAGATGGATAGATAGAGAGAAGGAGTGGGAAGCGAGTCTACTACTTTATATATTATACTACATAATTACAGGCCTGTCTGCTTCGTTTTTGCAAGAATTATCAGCTCCGAGCATGCACATGTATCGTCTCGTTTACAATGTTTTATTTTACTCTCAATCAAGTTATTTTTTTAAAGTTTTGGGCAACAATAACAACTTATATCCGGTTCTCATTATCCTCAAGGTCACCTGAATGTATAACACTTCTTGATCCTTCCAAAAAGAATGAAACAAATCATTGTCATCTGGCACTTGCGTTTTCTTAGCTTAGCATATAACAGAGAGAAAAAGTCTAGAATATATGAGAAAGAGAAAGACAAAAGTTCATTTGTACAGGGACCTCCAGGGCCCTTTTGAAGAATGTATTGTTGTTCCACCAAGAGTTTTCCTTTTTTTGAAGTGAGCAGGATATTCTACACATTAAAAACCAACGTTTAGACAAGTAAATAGTGACACTTTTAAGAAATAGTTGAATGTTAACGCATCTACGTATATTTAAGTCATTTAAAATATAATCATATTTAAAACTGTGCTCTAACATATATACAAATATTATTTGCTTATTTCTAGGCCACGGACTAAATAATCGTTTGTTGAGCAATATTATCTGTGAATACAATAGCATCAATAAAAAGCAGCTTACATATATAAGTATGTATGCTATGTCTGCTTTATATAAGTATCCATGTGTTGTGCTATTTACAACAATGCCTTTTATGTTTAGAAGAGGCTTAAAGTTATAAAATTAAGGAAAAGTGTTATAATGTATTATTGTACTTCTTCATTTATTTTTGTCATTGCATATTATGTATTCATCCACGGTTATGCGCGTTTCATACTTTCACAGGATATATAAGTAACGCGTAAAAAGAAATAGCGTTTAATTATCGCTCCCATTATATAAAACTATGTATTCATGTATGTTGATATATGTGCTGAAGAACATTTGCAACATCTGAAGTCTAGCATTTTGAACGCATGCGGGGAGTCGATTGGTTTGAGGAAATATAAGAATCAAGACTGGTTTGACGAAAATGACAAAGAAATAAAAGAGCTAATCGAGCAAACATGAAAAGAGCTAGCGTCACATCTTAATGCCATTAACTCGGAAACAAAAAAGAGAAAACAGCGAATTAAAAGTCAAAATGCAAACATCTACAAGAGACATTAAAACAACCGGTGAACGATCAAATCTAAAGAAATACAACTATATGTTGATAAAAATGTCATGAAGTATCTTATACTGCAACTAGAATTATGTGTGGTTCCAGCACACAAAGCCTAACTTCTTAGTGGGGATGCCCCTCGAATTCTCAAAGGTAGTGGAGAAATCTTAGCCCGTTGGAAAGAACCTTTTTAAGATCTGTTAAACCGACATCCAGTAGTCGACGACAATGCGATACATAAAATCCCGCAACGACGTGTGGACACTTCACTGAGCAGAATTCTTTCTCATGAAGATGTCAAGACTACCGTCCTTGCTTCGAAAAATAATAAGGCTGCCAAAATCTATAAATCGGGTGGACCACTTCTGTATTTACTACTGCATAAACGTATTGTAAAAAGTATGGGTACAGGGGGAAATACCAACTGATATAAAGGATTGTCTAATTGCAACCATTTTCAAGAAAACGAGAGAAGGAACTTACTGTGGAAATTATAGAGATATTACACTATCAATAGCTGTAAAAAATTTGGCTCGTGTCTTAACAAAGAGACTAACACATCTCGCTGAGTCTGTTTTACCCAAGTCATAATGTGACTTTCGATCAGCTCGTGTCACAATCGACATAATATCCAGTCTAAAGCAGCTTCAGGAATAAAGCAGAGAGCAATATGAACCTCTCTCTCTATATATATGTAGGTGTCATCGATCTAACAAAAGCCTTTGATAGTGTAAGCTGTAAACTTCTCTGGAAAATCTTATCAAAAGCTGGTTGTTCAGAGAAGTTCATCAAAATAATGAAACTTTTTCACAACGATATGACTGCAACGGTAATCGCAAATGACAGCTCAAATTAAAATCGGGGGTCAAACATGGGTGTATAGCTGCACCGACCTTGTTTTCAATCTTCATAGCGACTGCAGTGCACATAATAGATGGTCAACTTCCACCTGGTGTATCCATAAACTACAAAATGGATGGTGAAGTTAACAACGTGAGACGCCTGAAGGCCAGAACAAATGTGTGTTCTTTTATTGAATTCTAGATGATAACGGGGTTTGGACTCTGACTGAAAAGGACTTAGAAACTTCGAGTAATGTCTTTGCCAACGCATACTTTAAACTAGGACTAAAAATCAACATTCAAAAACTACGGTGTTATTGCAGCCTTCACCTCAGGATAACAACAAAACCCCTTCTAATATCAAACTTGGCGGTGAATTACTAGAAAAAGTGGATCGCTTCGCATACCTGGGTAGCGACCTCGCTTCCAAGGCCAACATTGACGACGAAATCCAATATCGTATTACGTGCGCAAATGTTGCTTTCGATAAACTTCGTCTTCGAGTCTCAGATGATCAATATTTAAGACTTCATACCAAACTACTAGTGTATCGAGCCATGTTCTTTCCAACACTATTGTATGCATCGGACACCCGGGCGACATACCGTTGACATCTTACAGAAATCGAAAAACTACATCAAATACTTTTACGGAAAATGTTAAAAATGAACTGACAAGAACGTCAAACTAACATCAGTGTCCTGAAAGAGTCTGGTTGCTCTAGTATAGAAGCTTTTGAGATGGGCTGGTCACGCTGTAAGAATGAGCGATCAATCCTATCCTAAAAAAAATATTTATAATAAGTTGGAGCTAGGAGGGTTGGAGGACAGAAGAAGCGGTACAAGAATTCTTTGAATGAGGATATGAAGAGATGTGGAATTGATCACACAGCATGTGAAGCGAGTGCACTTGGGAGAGTGGAGTGGAGCCATCGAATAAGGAGTGGTCTGGAAAGATTTAGAAGTGAACGACGTTGTAGAACTGAAAGCAGCAAGAATAGTGCGTCACGAAAATCAATTTCCAAACGATAATGCATGCCCGATTTGTGATAGGATGTGTGGATATCTAATTGGGATGTTTTCTAATATGAGAACCTACAAATCAAGCCCCTGGTGGCCCGTATACTCGATTCGAGTGACGGCCATCATGATGATATTTCTATTATAGGAGTCACTCATAAACAAATTAAACGATCATTATGATTTTTAGAACACGGATTCTAGGGCTACGGTGGATAATATCGACTATATGTAGTTTAGATTATTCTCATGCAAATGGTGCAAAGAAGGTTAGGTAGCATTCATGAAAATCAGATAACCCAATATTTTCTGAACTTGTAACAATAGATATTAGACAATTCATAAATGTTCACCAAATTGAACTTTGGAGTATTTTCAAGGGTGTTTATTGGGCATAAGATAGACACAATTTCAAAGTTGAACATTCAACTAATTCAGATGTGTATTAAATAATATCTATAGTCATGAGACACCAATTAAGCTAGATTCTCTGATTTCCGATGTCTTCTTAAGAAAACTTAAACTGGAGTCTTAAAGTCTAGACATTTTCTAGAATAAAAATCATGTAATAGATTTTGATTAAATTTTTTTGTTAAATATTATTATAGACATAACGTTCAGTAGCATTATATCTTGATTGTAATCTTCGTAATGCCCGCCGACTTGGTATTTACAAAGTTAAATTCCTCTTTATTCCCAAGCTGATTTGTGGTGGCCAACGGTTAAGTCTTTCGACTGCAAATCAGTGGCGATCTGTGATCGGAGTTCGCGCCAGCCAAGCGTCGGGTATTAGCTTCCTGCACTGAAGATTGCGTAACTATTTCTGTATGAAATAAATAATTAATATTTATTTATAAAATATTATATATATATATATATATATATATATTTATATACATAGAGAGAGAATAAACGTTGCTTTTTTATTAAACGATGCCCATGTTTGTCCAGATAGATATCGTATTAAATAAACTATATATATGTATGTATCTATATGTGTATATATGTATATATATATATATATGTGTGTGTATATGTATATATATATACATATACATAAATATATGTTTATATATATATGTATATATATATATATATATATATATATATATATATATATATATATATATATATATATATGTGTGTGTGTATGTGTGTATATGTGTGTGGTGTGTAGGGACGAGATTAAGTGGGTGGAAATCCGACAGTATGTATAGGTAAACACAAATTATAAATAAAGGATTAAGCGAAAGAAGAACAAATATTAGAAGAATATTAACACAAAGATATGCTTTTCGTTGAAATATTTATGTAATATATATATATGTGTGTGTGTGTTTTATCGACGTGTATTGAGACACTTGGAAATTTAACATATATTTACTGATGTGTTTTTATTTGTATCATTACAGAGAACAATGCAGTGATCGATGGTTGTCCACATGATTGATGCAATGTATTTATTATGAAGACTCGGGAATTCAAACTTGATTTTATGACACCATCGATTAAATAAACAGACAATCTTCTTTTAATTTTCCTTGAAGAAAACAAATCAAATATAATAACTGCTAAACTCGTGAGTATCGTCGTCATTTGATTAATTACGTCATAACATCTCACGTAATATGCCCCGAGCAATTAAACAATTAAAACAACTTGTAGGTGGCATTCGACTTTATTCATCAACATAGTCTCTTTATAGGTTTATACATTGATTCAAACCTTTCTCTAATAATGGCATGTCTTTCTTGTAGAACGATTTGTTTTCGGCCTCCAAACACGTCTCAGCTTCTTATTCTACTTCTTCATATTATGCTTTTCTATTGAAATCTGTAAACAGCCAGTTGTTGGTGGGTGGTGGCCGATCTGGAGAGTAAGGTGGGTACGGAATCAATTTCAAGTGCAATTTATGTAGTTTTGCCCCCGTTGCTATCGACTTGTGACGCAGTTCATTCTCTTGGTGAAAGAGCACTTTTTTCTTCTTCATTTGTTGAAATGTTATGGCGATTTCTTCCTTTAAATGCACTAATAATGCTATATAATATTCATATTGGTGGTTCTTTCTTTCTCAATGAAATTGATGAACAAAATTACTTGCGCATTCCAAAATACGGAGGCCAAAATCTTGTTTGCTGGTATTTGCGTCTTTGGTTGCTTTGGACGGCTTTTAACTGCCGCTGTCTTCTCGGCAGACTTCCGATTTGACTCCAGAGTGAAGTGGTGTCTATGTTTCATCCATTGTAACATATTAAAACACATGCTTCTTTTTGCGTTGAAACAGTTGCAAATAACGGTCTGAATCGTCAACGCATTGTGGTGTTTGATCGACTATGAGTAAACTCGGCATCAGATTTGTCATTGAGAAATGTTTATGAAAAATTGTGAATACACTGCTTTCTGATATGTTAAAGTCGTCTGATATCACATGAATTTCAAATCACGATCGGCGAAAACGAGTTTGTCGACATTTTATATATTTTCCAGACAACTGTCGAATTTGAACAACTGTCGAATTTGAACAACTGTCGAATTTGAACAACTGTTGAATTTGAACAACTGTCGAATTTGAACAACTGTTGAATTTGAACAACTGTCGAATTTGAACAACTGTCGAATTTGAACAACTGTTGAATGTGAACAACTGTCGAATCCGAACAACTGTCGAATCCGAACAACTGTTAAATTTGGACAACTGTTGAATTTGAACAACTGTTGAATTTGAACAACTGTTGAATTTGAACAACTGTCGAATTTGAACAACTGTCGAATTTGAACAACTGTTGTAGTAGAGTTCGAATAACACTTTTCGAACAATTGCTTAACTTGAACAGTATGTTTCTATCAGAACGCAATGCTTTATCAACATCCGAAATTCAGAGTTTCTATTCTATTGAAATTACTGTAATTTATAAACTAATAATCCTATTGGAATCAAATTCTGACACGTGTCATTTGAAATGCAATACTTTATAAAAATCATATTGCTTTTTTTTAGTGGCGCAATCTATATGTCAGGCCTGGGAATTATTGAATGATATGTTTTCAATTAAAGTTATTCTGCACAATATATTTATTTGATGGTCTCTATTTAGATGTCTATTTGAGTAGTTCCTGCTAGTAGCGGCATGACTTGGAATTTACCGAGCCAAAAAATTAGATATTGTAACGAAGGCTCATATCGGTTAAATAAAAATCATGCCACACTCGATACTATTTCAAGTGATTACTTATATCAAGAAAATAAAGCAAATCTTGGACAAATAAAAGGCTCGATATCCTATCGGATAGTACTATATGAAAAATATATAGTAGGTATGTTTTGTAATCATTTAGAATGGATTATAAATATATATATATATATATATATATATATATATATATATATATATATATATATGAAATTAAAATGGAATAAGCGGAAGACCGAAAAAGCTCAACGTTTCGCCCGAAAGTTATATGGGTTTTGTCAAAGCGGCTTTGACAAAGCCCATATAATATTTGGGCGAAACGTTGAACTTTTTAGGTCTTCCGCTTATTCCATTGTAATTTCATACCGTCGGATTATTTTATCCTTTCATCTATTCATATATATATATATATATATATATATATATATATATATATATATATATATATATATTAAAACATCGGTCCTATAGCAGCATGCACAACTTGCCCTTCATAAATATCAGCAGTTTAACAATGTAGCCAGCGGCATACATATTGAAACAAGCGTTAATCTCCTCAGTAAAATCCTCAAACATCTAAAAAGACAGCGACAAATTCTCTGGTTAGTTTATAGGAAAATCTGTGTCTAGTAAGGATACTATTTCAGTGTAAGTATTTGACTTGACTTATCTATCTATCTATCTATCTGTTTATCTATCTATCTATCTATTTATCTATCTATCTATTTATCTATCTATCTATCTGTTTATCTATCTATCTATCTGTCTATCTATCTGTTTATCTATCTATCTATCTATCTAATGCCGTCAAATGTATATCTCTCTCTCTCTCTCTCTCTCTCTCTCTATATATATATATATATATATATATATATATATATATATATATGTATATATATATATATATATGAGTCCGTCAAATGTATATCTATCTATCTATCTATCTATCTGAGGCCGTCAAATGTATATCTATCTATCTATCTATCTATCTAAGGCCGTCAAATGTATATCTATCTATTTATTTATCTATATATATATATATATATATATATATATATATATATATATATATATATATATAAATAAATAAGTCCGTCAAATGTATATCTATCTATTTATCTATCTATATATCTATCTAAGTCTGTCAAATGTATATCTATCTCTCTCTCTCTCTCTCTCTCTCTCTATATATATATATATATATATATATATATATATATATATATGTATATATATATATATATGAGTCCGTCAAATGTATATCTATCTATCTATCTATCTATCTGAGGCCGTCAAATGTATATCTATTTATCTATCTATCTAAGGCCGTCAAATGTATATCTATCTATTTATCTATCTATATATATATATATATATATATATATATATATATATAAATAAGTCCGTCAAATGTATATCTATCTATTTATCTATCTATATATCTATCTAAGTCTGTCAAATGTGTATATCTATCTATCTATCTATCTATTTATCCTTATATCTATCTAAGTCCGTCAAATGTATATCGATCTATCTATCTATCTATCTGAGGCCGTCAAATGTATATCTATCTATCTATCTATCTAAGGCCGTCAAATGTATATCTATCTATTTATCTATCTATCTATATATATATATATATATATATATATAAATAAGTCCGTCAAATGTATATCTATCTATTTATCTATCTATATATCTATCTAAGTCTGTCAAATGTGTATATCTATCTATCTATCTATTTATCCTTATATCTATCTAAGTCCGTCAAATGTATATCGATCTATCTATCTCTCTCTATATCTATATGTCTATTTATCTATTAATATATCTATCTATCTATTAATCTATCTATCTATCTATCAATATAAGCCCGTCAAATGTGTATCTATCCAGTTATCTATCTATATAGCTATCTATCTAAGTCCGTCAAATGTATATCTATCTATCTATCTAGCTAGCTAGCTAGCTATATATCTATACACAGGTGGGGTGTGGACTAAATGAGCTCACCGGTCTTCAGTTTAGTTACTGCATCATTATAAGGCGCTTGGGGAAAGTATGTATCCATATATTCGCGTTCAACCTATAGTTTTTAACTTAGGATGGACAATAGTCTGAAGCCTTGCATGTACAACTAGTCTAGGAGAAGGAAAACTCCGAAATAACATAAGTATGTCTCGGTTTATCCAGCAATTATGCTTGCTACTGGACCCAAGCAGAGCCTAATCAGGAAAAGTACGGTTGTGTATTGCGCAACCTTGGCTTCATTATAGAATTACAATCTTGTCAGTCTTGAATAAGTTCCCATGATCTTTTAAGGCTGAACGCGTGAATTTTACTGACGATTCTTTAGAATATATGGTCTAAATATTAAGAGCTATCAATGAAAGCCAACATTGCTTGATATCAATAACTTTATTGTTTATCATATACGAATATACGTAAGAAAAATGATGGGAAAATCTATGCTTCGTAAGTGTTTAAACTAATTATCATATAAAGTAACGTTTCAATCGGTATAGAAAAGAAAAATAGAAGACTCTCGCTGTGGAAATCGAGTATATATATATATATATATATATATTTGCGAAAGTTTTTCCACATATTCTAACACTATCAACATCTAAACGACTCATGCTTATTTAATACTGATACGACATATGACTTTTAAATACCGTATAAATAGTAATCTCAAAATACCAACAATTAGCCTTGCAATTTCTTTTATATAAATTAATATTATGTAATATTTATTTTTAATTTTCATTGTTAAATTTTATCATGGTATACGTAATAAGTTTGTATAAGTACAACGTATAGTGTCGTCGGTATGCTGAGAAAAGGGACTATACTTTGATATTAACCAAAAGGGTAAGGACTCATAAAACTATAGTTCTGAAGACAAACGAATTTTAAAAAATGAATTAATCTATTATTGCATCATCCTTTAATAGGTGTGGATAGTGTAGTATATGCTCTGTTGGCATGAGATAATCCTGGAAGGAAGGGATAATGTAATATTTGTTATGTTGTCATGAAACAATACTAACACGCATTTGCTTGTTTTGTATGGTTGGAGTCTCCTAGATATTATCTCCTATATTCTTTTTGGGGGAATACTATATATTCCGTAGTCATGATATCATCCTCTCAGTCATTACTTTTTTTTTCTTCGGGGGTTAGTCTAGTATACATTCGTTAACCATGACATTATCTTCCCAGACTAGCAAAAATGTACGATCGAGGAGAGCATATATTTTCTAGTATATATATATATATATATATATATATATATATATATATATATATATATATATATATATATATATACTATAAATATTTTATAAATTATTGAAGTATTACCTACGAACGATATCGTTTCGGGCTTTTTCCCCTCACCAGTGCAGGAGTGATGGTTTTAAGCAGTCGCATATATATATATATATATATATATATATATATATATATATATATATATATATATATATATATATATATATATACGTTACATATTTAAGAATCGTACCGCGGTTTCATCCAGATAGACTGACTTTTTAAATTCTAAAAATAGTTTATAGTCCACAGGGAATCTTCGGTGTCTCGAAATCAACCGACACTTTGCTTGGGAGAAGGCCAACGATAACAATAAAAGCTGATTGGTTAACTAGCTAGACTAAACACTACGTGTATATTTAAAAATACCCGGCAACACAAACTTCATGCAGTTTAGCCTGACGATTTCCTAATCGGAGTTATGATAATATATGTCCAAGCATATACTATCATGCCATTTTATTTAGCAGTCTCTTTAAAAGATCCAGCTCGATGATTGTCAATCAGTAACCTCAGAGTATATATAAGTCAGGTTAATTTTATATTCCAATAACCATGTTTTTATATTTTTACTTTTATTTTTATTTTTCACATTTCCACAAAATGAAACATTTCTATGAGATGTTTATATTATGGTCCGTATCATTTGTCGCGAACCAAACAACATGTGTATGTCAATATCGTCTCTACAACACTACAAAATCATCAGAAAAATCAACAAATAGTAAAAAAAAAAAAACTACACTATGCCGTTTTTCATTTTGGGTCGAAAACAAAGAAAAATCAAAGAAAAAAACAAACTTACATGTAGGGAAACTTACTAGTACGACATTTTGAATTTCTCTGTTCAAACCTAGTACATCCTAAAATATATAAATTTTAATTCTGGAATATTTCTTAAAATAGTTTATAAATTCTATTATTTATTTTTTTAAATTCGAATTCATTTGAGGATATTTTTTTTACTTTCCTAAAGTTACATCAATTAGCCTGCAAATGCCTATTTATGCAATTTGGATACGAAGCTAAGGGCAGAGCTGATCTCTAGAATCTTCATCAGTTGGGCGCTAGCTATATATATTCAGCCATTCATTCAAGCAATTATTACGATTGTTATACTTCGCTGTTTTAGTGGAAGATGTTTAGTATTTATTTATAACCCGTTTAAATTAACACTAAGATAAGATTAATTGTCCAGATTTCTTCACTTTAGTAGTACGTTTCTATTTAATGGGAAACTAAGGGTGAGTTTGTCCCTTACAACGAAAATAGTTTATAATTACCACTATAATTTCCACTATATTTAGCATTTATTTGGCATTATATTTTGAATGGTAAGTGTATTGTTGGTTCTTACTTCTTCCTAAAATTATCTTACTTTTTAGTTACAATTACTTCAGTAATTAGAACCGTTGAAATCTAAAAATTGTCTGCTGATTTTCCCATGAGATGTTCCTTATCTATAGGCTAGGTTTAAGCGTTGGTGCTTCTGTTATTTTTGTTGTGCGTGATGTGTTCTATATTCAAATGTTTTATAATGGGGTATTACTAGTCCGTCATCTACTATTGGGTGTACAGTCTTTTAATATTCCTATACTTTAGATATTTTCATATTTATGAAAGAGTTACTGTCACAGGTGTTTATATGGGTCTGTAACGGGATAGGACATATGCGGTTTTATGTAGACAGTGCTGTCATTTATTTAATACATTTTCTGTAGACATATCTATATTGTAGAAGTCCAGAATACAGAGGTTACATTTCTTAGATTAATTAGGTCTATATTTACCTGTTCTACCTAATATAGACAATTTAAGGTTTTAGTGTATATTTTTACTATTTAGGTTTTTTTACATATTTAGCTACAGTCGTGGGAATCTTATTTAAATTTGTATTAGGTTCTTTGAAAAAGTGTTTATGGTTTCTAAACTTGTACTTGAAAATGCATTCCGTCGACCCAATGTATGTTCTAATTTTGTTTTCTTCTATGCCGTTACATTTATTTCTAATAGTTAACTGTTTCGAATTATTAAAGATTTTCCGAAACCATAATGAAACTACGATCGTAGAGTATTGATCTCACAATCGTTCGGTAAAATTTGCTCAGTGGTTTCTTGTCAACTCCCCAAACATTTTTTGTACTTAAAGATATACTTTCTTTTTTAATGTATTTTTCTAAGTAATACAACCTACATAACAAAATTCACTGCAATTGATGTACATATGCTTTTGTTCATAATCATATAGGCTGTTCTTGTGATAGACACGGCACTCGCTTTGCTGAGTTAGTATGGATGGGGAGGAATACAAGTTTGAAATTGAGATGAAAAATAACTACAAGTTTACCTGTGTATAGTGCACTGAAGGCGGGTATCAGATGGAAATCTATTATCTAGAGAAAAGTTGTGTTTCCGTCCTTATGATTGTTTTCCTACATTGTTGTATCATTATAAAATGCTATGCCCAAAATTGTATATTAATCTGTTATTTCCATTCAGATTCAAACACGAACCATCATGCATTTTGTAATGCTCGCAAATGTGCATACATATCGTCTTCGTTTGGGGAAATTTGAAACCATTTTGTCAGTCCATTTGCTGATTATTTAAGCACAGTTTTAATCTACGCTGTGTGTGGTGTATATGTCATGATCGACAACAAACAAAAAAGTATCCAGTGGGCAATCTCTTTATAATTTGAGGTTTTGTATGATGTTATTTATTTGATAATGAAAACGATTACTGACATGATGCACCGGTTCACACAGGAACTCTAAATTCAGGTTTTATCTGAGGTTTTGTGAGGAATAGTGACACTTTGCCTTTTAGTCTATGGTATTTATTATCTCACATAATGTTTAACATACATGTTGTATGATATGCGTTTTCCACATCAAAGACATTTTTTATAAACGCCTCTCTTATAAATGTTTCAAGTCTGTTTGAACAGCTAAGTATTTCAATAAGAAAGGACAACAAATATAAAAATGGTGTATTCTCTAATGATTCATGGACTTTAGAAAATTCTTGAATAATATCTCCATCAAAATTAGTGTTTTTACCAAGCGTGTGTATTTATTCTATTAATTTTCCTGTGCTCCTCCACCCACCACGGAATGGAATCATGAGGAATTCACTAAGGGGGAGTCATTCGCCTTTGTTGATATAGGGATACACTACGAGTATGCTAGTTAAGCGTAGGACTCCGAACTGCTGCTCACCTTATGCCATCATCATCCAACACTCAGAAGTCTACGATTTAACAGTGGTAAAGTTCCTATCATATCAATGCAATTGACTCTCAACAACTACCTAGTAGCAGCTATAAGATAAAATATGACGAGTGTTGATTTCTTTAAATTGCTAAGTGACAAATGCAGTTAGAAATAAACCTATATCTTTCATTTAACTTCAGTCGAAGTTCTCAGAAATCAAGCTAACACTTGATCGCTATCTGAGATATATTGATATTAGAATATCCATTAAAGTACTTCTTTACCTGCCAAACGTTGAGTGAGTAAAGAAGTTAAGAACATTAATTTTCCTCTCCCCAATTGACCAGTCAACTAGGTTATAGTATTTTATTTATTTTGGTCTATTGGTCTTATCGGATTCCAGAACAATAATGTATCTCGTCTGTTGGAGTATCCAGCAAAGTTCTGTAACTTGAAGTAACATCACTAGAAGGAGGTGCACCATTGTTTGTATTAGCCAGTGTAACGCCGTATCGAGGGGATCTTATTTCTGCTTCGAATACTATGTTATTTTAAATATTTGGTTAGGGTTTACTTGGTGGGTGAATAGCCTCATGTCAGATAGTCTTGAAAACTCCTTGTCCAGAGAGGATGGTGTCTAGTACGTAATTCAGGATTGATGTGACCGGCCAATTTATCTCATCAAGCTTTTCAACCGGTCATGAGTGGACTGTTGGAAGTAACGTGATCTGAACACGGACTTCTCACTTATCTGGATTCCGTCCTCAGGCATCATCGGTCGCCACTCACGACTAACAGGTTTAACCCGTATACAGCGATGTGGTATACGTATTCTGCAGCTCGAACCAACGAGGCGGTGTGTTATATATTAAACTAGGATGTAGAGAGAAGTAGTGGTGATTGGTTGAGCAAGATCACGTGAGAGAATGTTTGAAATAGTCAGACAGTTAGTATATGTGTAGCCCTGAAAAGGGTCCAGAAAAGAAAAAAGACAAACTCAGAGTTAGAGAAACAAGTGTATTGAAAATGTGTAATAAAACAGATAACAAGAATTCCCAGTATTTAAATTGAATTCAAGAGTTCATGTTTCCCGTAAGGCAGAGTAGCATAAAAAACCCTATCTAAGCCTTACCTCCTCAGGAGTTGCAGTATCGTTTCCTTTTTAATTAAGGCTGTTCTGGGGTAAATTTGTGTATCTGTACGTCGAAAGTGTCGTATCTGGTAACCATAACTTCTCCCTGGAGAGTGTTGTCGGTGTCGTCCAACAGTCGTTTCCTTATTTTATTTAGGTGTCTCTTATGAGAGAACTGAGGGCCTTTATCCAATTCCGATTTGATATCCTCCAGCTCTTTCGGTTGTTTCAGGAGTTCTTTTTATTCTACACTTCTTATTTGTGAGCACATCTTGAAACTTGATTAAAGTGTTTTCTTTGTTTCGCCATTCAACTTCAAAATAAGTCATCTTAATGTTCACAGTCTACAGCTATTCTAAGACATCTTTGTGCTGCAGCTTTAACGATTCCAGCTCTTGAACCATGAGTTCACTCTCTTTTAACTTTCGACTGGTTATCTAAAGAATTATATTTGATTTCTTTCAGTTTTGAGTTAGCTATTTTGTGTCCTTATGTGCTTGAACTTCTGCACACAATTTATGTGGAGTCCATTTCATACGTGTGTTAATGCTTGAAACAAATTCCTTCTTCGTTTTTTCTGACTCGGTCGTCAGATTTATTATTTTCTGGTGAAAACTGTTGATCTGTAACCCCCATAGATGTTGCATACAGTATGTGCCAACTAAATTGTTGTATTTTTTATATGAACATTTTCAAGTAACGTTGGTAATAATTTCCCCCTCGAATTTATTTTTTTTACCAGTCAGCATTCTAGCTATTTTGTTGGTTCTTAGCATGGTTGGTTTATTCAATCTTCTCCATATATGCATATAGATAATCGACATGTGTGAACCAGAATCTAATTGTAAGTTTACATTCGTATCTATGATTTTACCTGTACATATTTCATATAAGTCTGCGGTTCTGTTCGTTTGTTTTCATGGATTTAAACCGAGTTTTTCTTCCTATATCCGTTATGCAATGTGAACTCTTGTGTCCGACTTTATTACAAGCTAGACAGGTTTTAAAATGATATGGAAAATCAATAACACAATAGAGGGATCAAAAATCGAAACAGGAACTAGGCGGTAATTAGTTATGTTTTCTATTGGGATGGCTTGTTTTGTTTGAGCGTAAAAATAATCTCCCTTTGTGTGTTGAATTGTTTTTGAAGGAGCGTTGAAATGTGGCCAGACTCTTCAATGCTTTTAGAATCTTTTTAAACACTTACTGACAGTCTCTTGTAATGTTAATTATAACTCACATTCTAACTTGTACTACGTCTGTTTCGGCGTTTCTAGCTCGTACGAATATTTAGCATTTTAAGTTATCCGCGCTAAGTTCTTCTAGTTGGAAATCGCCACGATTGACACGAAAGTCGAATTATCTTCGTGGTATTTTCTGGTTAAGTTCATGCACTCCCATCGTTCGTGGAACAGGGAAGTTTTATGGCTTAATATTTCTGTAAAAATTGTAACCACTTCACAAAAAGTTAAGTCGCTGTTTTTTTTTCTGGGTAAAATATAGTCACCGAAGTTGGTATGATCGGTGCTTCCTAAATTTAGGAGCAGTAGGGGAACTTTTTAAAGACTGTCTTACTTTCACAATCTATTATATATATATATATATATATATATATATATATATATATATATATATATATATATATATATTCTGAAATATGAAGCAAAGGTTTTAACCTCGTCTGGGGAATAAATGATGTTGTCAATTGCACTCCAAACGGCATTCTGAAAAAAGCATTTTCTTTCTCAGTATTTTGACACCTTTTCGATATTGTTTCAATTAATACTTGAATATTTTGATCGGGTTCTTGTTTTAGGCCCAGAAGTCTTTCTTTGGCTTCTTTTTGTAGCCTTTCGTCGGATTTTTGTAGTTGTTCTAGTAGAAACTTTTGAAATATTTCTTCATTTTTCAGTTGTTTGTCTACGTTTTCTAGTTGTCTTTCTTCAGTTCGATGTCGTTGGTATCGCTGTCTTTCTTTATCTTTTTGTTGAATTTGGAATTTCCCGAGTTTGAAATCTTCTATGTTTTAAATGTGTCTTTATAGAATAAGGCGTTTTAAAGTGCTTTCTTTTATATTAAGCTGCTAACGTAATCTTAGTTATAAAAAGAGAAAGAAAGTATAAAACCTTTTTGTCGACAAAAGATAAATCACTTTTTAATTTTTTTAATAAATTTTTCACGTAGCACTAGATTTTCCGGTTAGCACTTTACTTAAAGGAAAACAATAAGGTCTTCATTTTTTTCTTTCGGTGGTGGAATTTCTAATAATATAATGCATTCTTTCCTTGTCGGAATAGCAATAAATAAATCACTGACATTCTTTCTTTGAGAGAAAATAAGTTAGTTTCTTCGTAATACAAAAACGAAAGAATCCTTTTAGGTGTTTAAAAGTTCAACTAACAAGCTTTTCTTTTTCTTTTTGCTCCGCCGGTAAAGCCAGTTTTTAGTACTAGGAATTTGTCGGGTGAATTTGCTGTTGATTTCTCCACAATTGTCTTTTTTAAGGTTCTCAAACAGACCTTTAATATATCTTGTTACCAGTTATTGTGGCCCTGAAAAAAAAAAGACAAACTCGGAGTTTAGAGAAACATGTGTATTGAAAAAATATAATACAACAGATAATAAGAGTTCTTGTACCTTTCTCGTGACTGCCAGGATTAAACTGTGGTAGTTAAAACCTTGAGAACCATGTGCTTCAAGTATTTATATTAAGTGGAGGAGTTTACGTTGGCCATAATGTAAGGTACTATAACAATAAGATACATCAAAAGCTAATGGAGGCTTGATGGATAAGGCAGATATAATTATCTAAATACGAATACGAATGTTTGAGGCAACCTACAAATAGGTCGGTACTGATGGTTTTTTTTAATTATTAAACTGACATTGTAAATAGTCCATGTAATTATTAATCAACTATCAATTCGGAAACAGCTTTCAGTTATGAAATTGTTTGTGTGTGGAGTCCAGACACAGTTAAAAAGACGATGAAGCAAGCATGTGTTCCTAATATGCACCTTCTTTTTCGGAAGATTAAATGTGTAAAAATAATAATGTTAAAACGGTATTTTTGAACATAGGGTTTGATTAAGAAGAGAAGTGAAACATTCTATTAAAAGATTGGAATTTGTGCTTCGGGCTAGTATAATACGTCCTAGAGAAAAAGTCGAGGGCCACATAACCGATAAGCTAAGAAACTTTGTTCTTTTTTTCCTGAACAACGGAAGAGAAAGAGATCGTACTTGGGAGAGCTGCTTTCTACTTCTATGCGGGATACGTTAGGCAAATACATGCAAACTGTAAAAACAATAAAACCAGAAAAGAATTGGTAAACCCTAATTATTTTCCGCCATTAATATCTTATGAAGTGAAAAGAAGAAACGCATCACGACAGACGTACGACGGTTGTTAACAACAAAAAAGACGGGGAGAATAAACTTACAAGTAAGCGTTCTAACATTTAAAAACAACATGAATTAGAATAGATACATGAATTAGAATAGATACATGAATTAGAATAGATACGTGGAATAGACTGCCAAGTCTGCTGCAAATAAGGTGGGATCTCTCTACCGTGCTAGAAAACATCAAACACTTGCTATATCTCTTGAAAGACACAATTCGTCGATGCATTTAATATTGTGCCACATCTCTAATGGGGAACGAACCACTAGTCCCTCTCTTACTCAGGATGCAAAAAAACAGCGTCTACCCTAATAGGCTGATCACTATCTAACAAGCTCCAGCCCGTCTCATCTCCGTAATATTACATCTATGTGCATGTTTTATAAGTACTTGCGTAAAATGTACTCCCATGATTTACTCGACTTGTAAACTCTCGACGTAAATACCCCAGACAAACCTGACTAGCAGTAAAATTACACTCTTTTTACTGTAGAAGTTTCAAGATGCCGAAAAACTTTCTACTCTGATAGCTTTTTTCTACGGACCACTTGCCTTTGGAATTCCATAACTGCTCGCTGTTTCCTCGACTGTACAAACAGGCAAACACTTAAATGCAATGTAAAAAAGGTATTCCTACACAACTCCCTGCTTAGAATGACCTTTACAGATTCGGACTCGAATCCATGTAGCCCCTTACGTCTTAGTTGCATATGCCTCGTTTGGGGCGAACAAACGTACGAACGTATCTAACAAATCTATTGTGTGGCTGGATATGTACATTAGTTTATACCACGCTATTGCATTTTTATTTTTATTAATATTTAATATTAATCAAATAAATTTAAAAAATACTGTACAATAAATAAAGATACATTCACGCGAGGAATACATACACATAAAGTTGTCTCATAATAAGATATGGATTTAAAAACTTACAGGAATATAAAACAAATGAGAAAATACATTTTTATTTTTCATTTCTGTTTTCTGTCTTTCTTGGTAAAGCAATCTCAAATACATTTTTCAAGGTTAAATTTGTTTTAATTTGACATTTTTTTGATTTTCTATTCTTATATGTGCTCCCATATAGTTATTCTGGCCGTGGAAATAGCGCGGGGTTTCCTTTCAGGCGCTCTGTATAAACTCCTAAGTCAGCTTTGAATTAAAAGCCGAAAAAAAGTTGCAGCCAGCAAATGCGTCATTGACATAATCGAACAATGTTCAATGCGGCCCTGGGCAAGAAGGAATATCACATGGTGATATAATAGAAAGTGTCCACTGTATAATTATCTCTGTGAGAGAAAAACATGTTTTTGTTTTCATTATTTACTAAAATTATTAATGAATTAACTCCCTTTAACCATTTGGATAAATTATCTCCCTTGAATCATTTCTCGGTATTAATGTTAGGAATGTTATTTATATACGTATTTATATTTATTTTATTTATTTATTTAGCTATTTACTTCATCTTATTCATTTTAATTCATTTATTTATTTAATTTATTTTCTCTTCGATATAAAAGAACCTCTTACAACAAAGACGTAAGACACCCAGTCGTTAAAAACAAAAACAAAAACAAAAACAGACGAGACGCTGAGTCATCAAACGACCCGTGAGACGCTAAGCCGTTGAAGAGTCAGTTGTTTTGATTTCATTGAGCAGTTAGATTAAAATGGAATTCAGATAATGTGGCCTCACATTAGTGAGGGGGGGGATACGCAAAAACGTCGTCCAGAGAAGGGCCCTGAAACGGTGCGTATTCTCTCCTGATGCCCCGCCATTGTTTGGATGCTGAAATCGAGTATTTTACCAGTAAAAAAGCCGAGAACAAATATATATATACAAGCTAACAAAGTAAGCTGTTTCTTCAAAACTACAATATCTTCTGTTGTCAGCTCGCTTCATAGCGATTTGCTGCTACTGTTCAGGTAGCTGATTTCATTCTATTTGTTTGCAACTTCAAAGTGTAAGAGACAAAACAGATTATGGTAAACAGGACGAATGTGTACCCATAGTTGCCAAATACTTTCCCCGTGGTGATAACACGAGTAATATCAGAAAGAAAATATAAAAAGAAAATCAGAAATTATTAAAAACAGAAACTAGAATTTTTTTTTAAACTTCTGATTTGCTTTTAGTTTCCTTCGTGTCATATTCTATTTTGACGGTTTTTGTTTTGTTTTTACTTTTGCACAACTTTTTTCCTTGTATCCATTAGCGGTGAAACTTCCTTGTTCCGCAATCTTTTTCAACTGGATGCTTTTTGATATTTCCATTGCAGGGTTTTGACAGACCATTAACAAGTGATCATAAACACGTTTATCTCCGCTTTTCACTCGAAATGATTTTACAAATAACCCCGACTTTCAGCTTCCCCTCTTTCTTTAAAATACGAAAATAACACCGCAAATTATTGACAGCCAAAGGCAACGTTTTTGTAATGTCTATTGCTTATTTCTATAGGTTTTTCGCCCCTGGATTATTCTGACAGTCAGTTCGGTTTGACACGTGCTAGACATGCTTGGAGGAATAAGATTGGATCCGTGGAATTGGAATCGCAGTTCGGCTTCCGATGCCTGAAGCAATTTTCTTCGGAAATCCCTCAATTGAATCAGGTGTGAAAGTCACTGACAAGGAAAAGAATTATAAATGTTAATGACTTTCACACGCTAATAAACATCTATCTCGATATTTGCGTTGCGTTTTCTGCACACAGATTGGATACAATTTGACGTTTGTCATAGGAAAACTGAAAACAGGAATGCGTCCGTTACAAACTGCGCGTTTAGCCACAACAGTTCTATGTCACATCTAAGCGTTAGAAATCGCCGTGTCTACTTACGAATGGGCAAGCCTCTTGTTAGGTATACTAAAACAAAATCTAATTTTTCAGGTGTTAGTGGGGGGGCATAGAGCGTTGCAAAACGTAAAATAAGTAAATATATATTTGCTAACTCAATTAGTCATCAATTAGTCATCAATTAGTCATCGAATGATGATCGTTTAAAGTCTGACGGGAATTATAAAGTTCGGTTTCTTGTGTGCTATTGATCCAGAGGCCGACTTTGTCAGCGTATAACTTAAAATCTGTTTCCTTGTAAGACATTCTCAGCAAGGACTTAATTTCTATCACAACTAAAGAAATCGTAGCGTCAGACAGAATTTCCATTGATAGACCTTCTTTTGCAAGGGCTTCCCGTCTATGGAACACATTACTCTGCAATTGAGTTTTTTTATTATTTCTCTTAAAGTTTCCATCCGTAAAGGGAGCTTTTAAATAATGATGTTTAATAAATGTTTAGATGTCATCGTATTATGTCAATAAAGATGGCATCTTGATGAGACGACGATAGCGGCGGACGATACAGTAGACACAAAAGTAAATATAACCGTTTTGTTATACGGTTCCCTGAATAAAATAATCAACTATGACTTTTTTTATTGATGAATTTCTACTTTCCCGAATTTAGCTGAGATAAGTGAAAACTTCAAGAGGAGGAAAATACGAATTGAATAGTTTATCATATTTATTAGTTAGCACATGTTTAAGAAAGCGACAAAAGTTTGGGACGTTGTTAAGAAGCTATACTTTAAAAGCAAGGGATAGTAAGGTGGCTAAGTGGTTTCCGACGCGGACTGAGGGCCTGGGTGTGCCGGTTCGAATCCAGTTAATTCCACAGAAACACTTTCATCAAAACCCACACCTGACCTTGTGTCTAACCTCATGAAGAGGCTCATTATTTACTATAAGAAGTTTAAGACTAAACATTATAGTAAAAAACACTTTTCCCCAACACATAAAACATTAGAATGAACCAATGTTATTCATAAGTTTAAATGTCTGTTGGGAGAATAAAACTCTTATAATAAGAAATTTAATAGCTACATTGGGTTTAGAAGCACTACCCTATCCCACCGCCTCACCATGCGCCTAGCTCCATTTACCAGCATTTACAAAAACAATACTTCACAAAAAATAATACACTCTAGAATACTTTTTAAAAAATTAAAAATACTCGAGCCAATCTTTAATAAAATAGAGCAAGCTACAATCTTTAATAAAATAGAGCAAGCTACAATTAATGACATGACGTATGAAACCAGTAACATCATTTTAAAATGCTTAACATAATACAATTCATGCTCTGACGTTTATTCTGGCGGCCCTGAATTTAAATTGGACTGGTTCGTTATTTGAGCGTCTAACTTACTTTACATGCGCGTTTTTGTCTTCTATTTTCCAGCTTCTTTTGCATGTGTGTTTGTTACCTGAAGATGATTCGACGAAGAATAAAAAACGTTCGTGATACATATGGAGCATACATTATTTTTTTTAATATTTTGACACAAAAAAGATCACTAGAAAATTGGGTTGCTTAATTTATATATATATATATATATATATATATATATATATATATATATATATATATATATGTATGTGTGTGTGTGTGTGTGTGTGTGTGTGTGTGTGTGTAAACCATAATTCGCTACAGATATTTTTACATGAGTTCGTGAACGGGAAACCTTTGTGTGCATTCTTGAAAAAAAAATCGGGTTTACTACAAATCCTGCTTCGGAAAGGAAGATACATAGAGAAAGAGAAAGGGTGGAAAACCATTGTCAGAGTCGCATATGAATTTGAAATGTTTTCTCGGTTGCTTAAAGGAATCCATCAATTGCTATTACTGTTCAGTTCACGTTTCCGTTTTAAGTAGCATTCTAATCCCCTTTTCTGATGGGACGTCAAACGACAAACGGGGCGAACGGACGCTCAGGCAGACTGTCTTTGGGGAATTTTATCATAGAAATACGCCTCGATTTGAGGAATGCTTATGGCATTTATAGTCTTTTTTCTTCCAAATCTCCATGACGTACACGTAAAACTAGCGTTCTCCTTTATTTTTCTCTTTCTGTTCTCTTTTCTATCTCTCTCTTTCACTCTCTTGCTCTCTCTCTCTCTCTCTCTCTCTTTCTCATATATACTAGAAAACGTATGTGCCTTCCGGACAGAAATATTTAACACCTTCATGTATATTTTTCTCTTCCTGTTCTTCTCTATCTATCTCTCTCTATCTCTCTCTCTCTCTCTCTCTATATATATATATATATATATATATATATATATATATATATCACTCACTATCTCTCACCTTCTCTATCTCTATCTCTCTTTTATATCTCTCTCGCTCTCTCTCTCTCTCTCTCTCTCTCTCTCTCTCTCTCTTTCTCATATATACTAGAAAACGTATGTGTCTTCCGGACACAACTATTTAACACTTTCCGAATGCCATTTTAAATGCCTTTCTGCGGTGATATGCCTATATGTATGAAAATAAATTAAATGCTGATTACACTCCGTCATATCTGAAATATATGTTCGTCTCAAGTCGAATCCGAATCTGTCTTTTTTATTATTAGATGTAAAATGATACGTCTGAACGACGCCGATGCAAAAAAAATACCAGCCCTATGGAATCATTAATAACATCTACAATCCAACCATATTTGGTACAAATAAACTGCAGCCTTGTGACTTGTCCACTAATTTTTTAACAGTCTTTGTTTTATTGCAATTTAATGATGAGAACACCTGGATACAACGTGAATAATGCTCAATATGTCTGATCAATTCTTCTTCTGAGACTGTCCTGATTTTGGCTGTGATCGCCCTCTACGGTTTATGAATAGTCTGGAAATTGTTTAGACAGGCATTATCTTTAAGATTAACTCACAGTTTAAAACTGGGGGGTATGATCCGATGAGTTTGAAGCCTATTAAAACTCATACTTCCTACTGATTTCGCGTCAGCAAAGTTTCTCTGCATATCACAGAATGGTTCTTTATGACTGAAACTTAGTGGACAAGACATGCATAGGCTGAAGTTTATTTGTATCAAATATACTTGTATTGCATACATAATTTTGTAAAAAATCAGCAATTGATTGAAGTTTATTTGTACTGAATATGGTTGGATTGCAGAAAGTATTGTGAATGTTATTGACGAGGCTGGCATGTGTGGGGGGTACCCTGTAGTTACCTCCCACAAGGGCAAAGTGTTTTGGATGAACCTACCTACCCTTTAGTAATAACTAAATGGTAGCAACCTGCTACCATAAATACCGGCTTTTGCCGGGAGAACATTTGTAGTACAGTTAGCACTGCCAACACTGACTTGTGTATAATTTCTCTGTTCAATACAATTCATTATTATTATCTCTAAACCTGTTGTTCTTTTATTTCATTGCTGGTACCCCTAAACGGGTCCACAACACAAAGTAAGACACATCGTTAAACTTTAATGTAGAGAATATCTAGCTCCACAAAAAGGGGCATTTTAAATTGAGAGAAGAATAAAATGTATCCTATTGTAAGAAGATGTCTCCCTATCGTATAGAGAACAGTAAAAATACTACAGTTTGATCTAAGCTCGAAGACAGGAGAGTGGCCTCCCCTGTTGTAGAAGTGGGTATGATTGTATATACACTGGCTTTTCAAATCTCACTCACATATGTTAAATATCAGAAATTAAGTATATCTATCAATCTATCTATCTGAATGTGGAGAACTGGGAGAGGATGCCTCTGGAGCGATCTGTCTGGCGCAAGTGTATATATGATGCAAGTGGCAAATTTGAGGCAAAGCGTATAGAGTACTCCATTTTTAAACGTACTTCGCTGAGGCAATCAGTGCTAAACGTCCCATCCACATTTCAACCTTATCATGTGTGTAGTTTATGTACCAGAGTCTGTCAGTCAAGAGCTGTTCTACTTAGTCACATGAGATCGCATGGTAGGAGCCTACAAAACGAGTGTCAAACAGGAGTTTTATATAGCTACATACAAACGGAAACCAGTGGCCTTGTGTGTCATATCTGCAGCAAGACTTGTAAAAATAAGTCTGGCCTACTAAGCCATCTACATGCCCACAACCGATCATTGCAATTCTGTAGAGATGGTCTTCTTCTGTAAAGAAGTGACAATCATAATCTATCTATCTATCTATCTATCTATCTATCTATCTGCCTGTCTGTTTTCCATCTATCTATCTATCTATCTCTATCCCTCTCTCTCTCTCTCTCTCTCTCTCTCTATATATATATATATATATATATATATATATTTAACTAGTATCACATATACACTCTAAAACTCTTTTTTTTTCGGACAAACATATTTCAGATTTTATTTGTGTAGTTTTAACATTTCTGTCTATGGAAATATGTGTATGTCTGCATAGATGTATATATGTGTAAACGATAATTTCTCTATGTGTTTTAGTAGATGTATTTTGTATTGTAATGAAGGAAGTCAAATTTTCGATAACTAAAAAGTCGTGTTTTGAGAACTAATGCCAAATTTGTGACAAAAACGGGGCGAATGTCCTATTGATAGGACTTAAACTTACACGGTAGCACTGGGTTTCCCATCATGATAGGTCTGAATATACTACAGCATCACAAAGGAGTCACTATGCTTGACGATTTTCTACACAAATATTTAAACATAAGACCCTAAACCGTTGAAATATTGAGCCTTTTGTGCTGCCATAGTTTACACAATATTGCGATACTTATTCAGGTAATGAGTAAAGTTTTAAATAAAAAATAATATTAGCTATTTTAGCACTTGTAACAATAACAAGTAATCTCTAAATTATTCGATATTTGCTTGACTTAGATGCTTAGTACTGATTGCATCAAAATTCGCAATTTCGATTAGTTGCTTATATTAGACTTTATCAAAAATGTAACAATCTCTCTGAGAGCCGTGCCCCTGTAGCTAAAACCTATACAAGCAACTGCATTTGATCCTTACAGATGGACAGCCAGCAAACAAGCAAAGTTGCTTAACGGATCTCTGTAACTCTGAACACTACCACACTTCTTGGACTGAAAACTGGCGTCGCCTTTAGCCTCTGGCTACTGGCATCCACTGCACTATGACATAATATCTAAAGTTGACGATATATTTCCATGTGTGCTACCTCTTAAATATAAGGACATCTTGTCAGTCATAGATTTACTTACTTCTAAATAATGCAAAGCTTACGAACACACTCAAAACTCTAATATACGTACGTACGGTAATAATAACGTTTTCCTCGTCAATGTTTATGGACTCATAATACCATTTTTCGCGTCTCGACCTTTGGGGTGTTAACATATCACTTTCAACGTCAGGACACATGAATATTTGATAACATATTTCTTAAATCAGTTTCTTTTGCTTCTTACACAAACACGTGAAATAAAATGGATGAATTATGTTAGAATAGACTTTGTTTATAATTTACTTGTAAATAAATGTCTCTTTCTACAAACTATTTTAAAATACAAAGGCCCCTTTTTGGGGGACATGCGTATTGTAATGAAGCATCGTTATTTGAACTCGTATTAAAATTGTCTTTTTGTTTTTATAGATTCCATCACTGAAACATCGGTAATTAAGGATGGATACTCTGGAAAATTCGACTGAAGATCTTCTCTTCGAGCTGGAATCATCTGGAACCAGTATCAATTCTTCTAACTTGACCGGAATACGCCTGGTCCGGGATGAAGAATTGGCCAAAATAGAGATTGCGGTTCTTTCACTCCTATTCTTTCTGGCCCTCTTCGGGAATTCAGTCGTCCTCATTGTACTGAAATTAAAGCACACGACCCTCACCAGGATGCAACTGTTGATCGTCTACCTCAGCGTGACGGACATCTCAGTGGCGCTCTTCCACATCCTACCCACCACCATTCACAAGGTATTCTTCTATTTTCCGAACAATGTGTCAGTCTGTCGGATCTACCAGTTCATCACGGTGCTCGAGCTCTATGCCTCATCGTTCGTTCTTATCATCACCGCACTTGATCGCTACATCTCGATTTGCCATCCGCTGGCCGCCCACATCTGGACTAATAAACGCGTGCATATGATGACAGCCGGGGCCTGGCTGTGTGCTCTGCTTTGCTCGACCCCTCAGTTCAACGTAAGGCTGATGAAATACGGCGACGGTTACCACTGTAACCCGAACCTCTCAAGTCAGCTAGAAGTGCTGGCCTACAGTTGGTGGGCGTTCTGCTCGGTGTTTTTCGTGCCCCTTGTCCTGCTCATCTTCTTTTATGGACGAATCTGCTATGTAGTCTGGCAGAGCATGCGGGGAAGGGAATGCGTCCAGTCAATTAGTAACACGTCGTCCCGCTACATTCGCAAGACGAATAAGTGCCGCATATCCTCACAGACTTCGGACAATCAGGTGAAGAAATACTCGAACATGCACGACAAAAACGCGGTGAGAAACCCGAGGGCCATTTGCCAGGGCGTCTCGAAATCGAAAATTAAAACCATCAAACTGACATTTTCGGTGGTCGCTTGTTTTATTGCCTGTTACACACCATTTTTTACCGCAATGTTGGCCGGAAGCTACAAATCGAATCTTATAGCAAAAGAAAGTGAGTATTTCCGGATTTCGTTTTTTTATCAATTATTTTTAATCATTTGTTCATTTTATTTGTTGTTATAAATGAAATATGAGTTTTGAAATGTAAGAAGCCTTTCCTAAAAACAATTGGTAATATTTATTGCTATTTCATGAATCTTGAACGCTTGAAGAGACCTGGACAGAAACCTAATCGAACGAATCAACAGTGGTAGTTGCTTGACTCTGACTTATAATTGGGTTCCGAAGTTCTTTTTTATAATCAGGTACCACCAAAGATACTTCATTAGAGTGGTGTGATGGAGCCGAAGGGACTTGAATAGGGACAGATGAGTGTCAGCTACGTTCCATCTGAAGGAAGTGTAGCACATATGATAATCAATTTATAAGCATATATATATATATATATATATATATATATAAATGTATATATATATATACATATATGTATAAATGTATATATATATACATATATAAAATATATATATATATATTACAGAAGATCATAACAACATAGGTACAGTCAGTTTCACATGCAAAAAAGGGGAACAGTACATTCCATGTGTATGTGTGTACGTCTGCCTATCTTCATGAGAAAATACGAAACAATTAAAATAAATGAATCAAACCTCCTCATCAGGGAAATCTATAAAATGTTCCAAAGAGATAAGTAAATAACGTATTGGTAAAATGTTAAGTCAAAAATGTTGTTTACCTTTGAAATTTTATAAATATAGGATGTGATGCAAGATCAATTGCTGACGTGATGATTGTAATATCGCATGGAATTTGTCAATCTCGCATTTGGACCTTTGTTTTTCAGATAATGGCTGTCGACATATGAAAGGCATTTATAACGTCTGGCAGAAGAGTTTGCTTTATAAACTTGCTATCTATGGAATATAAGGCAATGTTTTATTCATTTCTTTCTAATAGGTCTATAAAATTCGTTATTGTATCTGAAGCATATAATATCAACGTAGGAACTATTCTGGGCTAAACTCACCTTCTAATTTTCGTTAATGATCTTTCAAATAATATTTTGAGATCATTTTTTATGTCTAAGCAGACGACACGACTGTCTATGGCAACACTTCAAAGAGCATTGATGATCACGATTTTGCTGATTCTCTCTCTTCCGACATGGAGCATGTGGTGCAATAGGAAAGGGGGGGTTGTTTTTTACTTTCCACACTCATGTAACAAAGCTTTGTTCTTTTTCATCGCCAACTTTCAGATCCTTGGTTCGTTCTAGTTGAAATAAATGGCGCTTTCCTTGGGGAAGTTCGTCGTTTGGATAAGTATCTAGGGCGGAGTCGTACACCAGATTTAAACTGAAAGACTTATAACCAATCTGCTGGTAAAGTAATTGTAAAGTATGGTTCGATCAATCTAACGCTCGAGAAAGTACTTGACCCCAGTTGCAATCCTTTATCCATATAAGAGTTAAATATGTCCTAAGATGGAGTACTACTCCCGCATTTAGGGAGATGTCGCTCATCGTACTCTTTCTTGCCTAGACAGATTTTAAAATCGACTTCGCCATCAAGATCGTTTCTGATCGCTATGGCAACTGCCTCACAGAAGAGACGTTGCTAGTCTGTCTCTGATCTATCGTTATTTCCATAAAACATGGTCGAATGAGCTTCAATCTCTGGTTTCTTCTTGTAAATTAGTCACAGCATGTACTCATCTTATTGCCACAACAATAAATAACTTTCTTTTCTTGTTCCGTGTGTATAACATTAAACGTAATTTCGGTGAACTGAGTTCCTTCCAAAAACTGTATATCTGTGAAATGTTTCCCAGTGGGTTACAACATGATTGTCTTCAAATACAATATCAATGAATATTTGCTATACACCGTCCTCATAATTAATCACATTTTATTCATTACATTTATTATTCTCAATCTTCTCATAATATTCATCATAGTTTCTCTGATAATCTATTAATCTAATTAGCTCTTATCCTCGAGTGGACTTAAACCGTGATAAATGGTGACTCGTTAAGAATTAAAATGATAACAACACACAGGCACACACATACATATATATATATATATATATATATATATATATATATATATATATATATATATATATATATATATACATATATATATATATATATATATATATATACATATATATATATACATATATATATATATAATAAGTAAGGTAAACATCCACAGAATAGTAATCCAAAGAATTTAAACCGGGCTGATAAAAAGTGCTCAATATCAAATAGAGCTTTTATATATGATTATTTTGATTTACAAAGACATGTACACAGACATGTACGAAATCTGCGACACTGACATGTCGATGTTATCGACCAACAGCTGTTATAAACTGAGATATCATCAGGAAAAGTTAAAATGCGATCTTAACCTTAGATCATAAAAAGAAAGAACTTGCCTGATGAGATTTCAGTTTACAACAGCTGTTGATCGATAACATTGACATGCCAGTGTTGCATATTTTGTATATATATATATATATATATATATATATATATATATATATATATATATATATATATATATATATATATATATATACTTGCTGTCTAGTCAAACTGAACAGCTGGGGTACACTGAAACAGTCTATATAATATATAATTTTCAAGTGTAAAACATTTCTAAGTTAAATTGTTCATCGAAAACAAGGTGGTTGTTATCCTACTGGTGTCTTCTCTGTTTTAGGGTCCTCAACATGTTTCTTATTTTATGAAACTATTTAACTTTGAGGTAGCATGTAGATAGCATATAATGCTCCATGCGTACTAAGTTTATTTGAAAACAAATCTGCAGTTTCTGAGATAAAAGTTTCTGAGATGAAAGCGAAATTACATATGAATTGGCGTTGATATACTTTTAGAATGAAGTGGAAATGTTCAGTATGTAGTTGTTTATACGGGCTGATTGACTGGAAGATGATATGAATGTCAATTACAAAATTAGATAGCTTTAGTGGTCAGACAAACTATGGGATATAGGGAATACTTGAAAGTATGTCAGGTGCTGCCAGAATTATAGCCCAGCGCGACGTAATATAATGTCCTGATAAATAGGAATGATAAATCCCCTGGTTCGCGGCTATCTAATTATTAACCATGTTAAATGATATTTTTATTAAGTTTGATTTCATAACCACTGATTATTTTGGCATATGATAGGATACTATCTTGATCACTGAATATTAGCATAGTATTTTAGCATTATATCTCCGCTACGGAAGATCGGTCAGCGTGCTTTTGTGTCGCACATAGTCGATGGCAGATTGGGTTGTATTAACCGCGAAAAAAAATTATATGGTTCGATCTTTCAATTAGGCTTTTTTCTAGTTCAGAAAACATCGCGCATGAACCGTGTTATTAATTGCCCAGGGTTCACATATCCAAATCTCACCTTGGCTGGGGGGGGGGGGGGGGGGGTAGTGATTATTTGTAAGCACCTATATTTAGAACGCCTGTTCGTTTTGAAATAAAAACCGGAAGAGAACCCGAGAGCTTATCCCATTCCTCTCACATGACGACACACTCGTGCACGACCTCTCACTCTACAACAACTCAATGTATAAAACCATGTCTGGTTGCACTCCAACCAAAAGCTTCTGAGTGTATTGCGAACAGATATAGACCCAGACGAGCATACGTGTCCTTTTATTCATATGAATAGAAAGAAACTTATCAAGGTTAAAAGAAAAGGCGAGATGATGAAACAAGCAATCGTTGGCTAATTGTACCTAAAATGTCTGCCTTTATTGTGTTCATTTCACATCAATGTTAAATGAAATTTGTTTTGCTTGAAATATTTTTTTTTTCATTATTAAACATTTCCTATTCTATGATTTCTTCTGGGAAGGGCATTAAATCCAGGCTATCATTTGTTTCAATATCTTGCAATTCCCTTCCTGGTTTACGAGGAACCGTACAACAGATTGTCATGGGAAAGTCTTCAACATTTCTTTTAATTATGTCTGCGGAAAGAATTATGAGATCTCCTCACAATGATCAATTATGTAAATCTTTCATGTTTTTAATCATCAGAATATTTTCCACAAAAGAACACAGCGTGAGATTAGAATCTCTCGGGAAGCCCTAGTCGAGGAATTGAATGAAATCTGAAAACAGCTTGGTTGAACAGTATCTTAACTAAATAATTGCATATCTATCGAATATAAGATTTCTAAAACACCTTAGATAATACCTTAAAGTATAATCAGATTATGAATGGCATAAGGATACAATTAAGTTTCATATATATATATATATATATATATATATATATATATATATAGTATAAATTTTTATTTATACAAACATTATTGTTTACATATGTGCATACATGTTTCGGTTGTACTCTTCGCAGAAAGTCAACCTCTTCAGACCAGAGAAGACAGAGAAGTAAGATGAATTTGGAAAACTTTTCCTTTAAGTACATCTTTTTATAATTTAGTATCGGGTTACATTCTTTACTTGTTAACTTTTGTAATTAGTGTCTATCTCTTTTATCATTTTTATTACCTGCCTTGTATTTCTTTACTTTTTCTATTTTTTATTACTCACTTAGCTTGGGTTCCTTTTTTTCCATTTAACACTTCAAAATTTTTATTTATTTACATAGATTTTTAAGCATGAATATCTGATCTCCATATAAAATACACACGTGCGCACAAATTAATAGATACACAAGTTAACAAACACAAATATATACACATATATACACATAAATACTTGTTATTGAGCACTTTTTATAAACACTGTAGTTTCAACGGATTTACACCTACAGAAACTAATACAATACGTGTACTATATATATATATATATATATATATATATATATATACAATATTTTATTCATAATATTGCTTGTTTTTCCAATTAAAAACTTCGATATATTCTAACTATTACATTTATTGTCTATTTATACATGATCAGTTGTTATATATTAGCAATAACCAAGATTTTACAGTGACAAGGTCAGTCTATACAGAAACAGAAAGTACGTGAAAAGACATATATTTTTCCTACATCTCTCTTTATCTCTCTCTCTCTCTCTCTCTTTCTCTCTAATATATATACACATATATATACGGAGAATGAGAGGGGGATAGAGACATAGAAGGTTCAATCCGTAGCTTGTATATATGTGATCGTTTTCGATATACTCGAAACAAATTTATAAATATACAAATCAATATGCATTGATCTTTATTATAGATTGGAGAATATATATATATATATATTTATTTATTCTGGTACAGAAAAATTAGTACAACATTCGTACCGTCGGTTTCAAGCACGGAAGGTCTTACCCATCCGGCTCTCTTCAGCTTCTGTTGTCATCTGTTTTGGAAATGTGAGGTCACATGACACTCTTGTTGGGACGCGTTATTTGCTCAGTGTGTTGTGTGTGTTTGTTTAAATTTGAATTTAGTGTAATAAGACCGTTGAGATTTAAAACACGGGAGAAGAAAGAGAATTCAAGATTAAAGGGAATAAAAAGGGAATAAAAAAGGGGGGTAAAAAATAAAAAAATATATATGAAAAAATATATATATATATATAAATAAATATAAAAAAACATATATATATAAAACCATTTCAATACTAAGAATAAAAGAATAAAAAAAGAAAAAGAGTATAAAAAGGTATAAAAAGAAAGAAAAAAAGGGGGTTAAAAAATATATATATATAGAGAATAAAATGTAGAGAATAAAAAAGAGCGAGAGAGAAAGAAAGAATAAAAATAGAAAGAATAAAAAGAATAAAAATATAATAAATAAAAGTATAAAAAAAATAAAAATAAATTGAAAATAAATTTAAAGATTAAAAATAATAATAATAATAATAAAAAATAAAATTAAAAATTAAAAATTAAAAATTAAAGATTAAAAACAAAAATAATAAAAATAAAGAAAGGGTTTCTCTGAAATTCCCGTGAGCCAAATTATGAATTTGTATCATTAGCCGTTATATTTTTGGAGGTATGCGTTCTAAAAAACCGTTGATGTGTAAGAATCTTTTTAAACCTAAGTCTGTGGGGCAATACTAACTCAGTCCTAAATTGGTTCCATAACATACAAGATAAACACAGATGCAAATTCACACAATTAGATATAGTAGACTTCTACCCATCCATTACAAAAGACACCCTAGATAAGGCCTTAACATTTGCACTTTCACACACAAACATCAGTCAACTAGAAAGGGACACAATACTGCAAGCAAGACAAACCCTTCTCTTCTTCGAGGGAAGGGCTTGGGTTTAAAAAATAAAACCCAGAGGACCCATTTGATGTTGCAATGGGGGCCTACGACAGTGCAGACATCTGTGACTTAGTCGGCTTGCTTATATTAAATACACTCCAAAATAAATTTCCAGACCATTTCTTTGGTCTCTATAGAGATGACGGACTTTGTCTGTCACGCAACCACAACGGAAACACATGAGATAGATTTAGAAAAGAATTAACAAACACCTTCCATAATCTCGGCTTCAAAATTACCATTAAAACAAATTTAGACCAAGTAAACTTCCTAGATACCACACTGAACCTTAAAAACAATACACACAAACCTTTCCACAAACCCAATGAAACACTCCAATACATACACAAGGGATCCTGCCCCCCCCCACCATCTTTAAAAATTTAATCAATAATATTAGCCAAAGAATCTCAAACCTCTCATCCAGTCCCGAAATTTTCAACCAAGCAGCACCATATTACAACAAAGCGCTCCGAGACAGCGGGTTCAGAGAAGAAATCTCATACACCCCCAACCGAGACCAACCACGGGGGACCCGCAATAGAAGGAGATCGGTGATCTGGTTTTCCCCACCCTATTCGACCAATACCAAAACAAAGGTAGGCCAACTTTTCCTCAAGTTGCTTGACAAACACTTCCCACCCACAAATGAATTACACAAACTTTTTAACAGAAATTCTGTTAAGGTCAGCTATTCCACTGCCCCTTCAATAAGAAAAAATATCTCTGCAGAACCCAAAACAATTACAAACGCAGGCTGCTCATGCCAAGACAAAAACAACTGCCCCCTGGAGGGAAATTGCAAAATCAATTCAATCATTTATGAAGCAACCGTCACAGACCAGAATACCAGTAATGCAGAAAAATATATTGGGATGACGAAGGGAAACTTCAAACAAAGGCTATATGCACACAGAAACTCCTTCAGATACAAAAACAAGGCTAATACGGCACTCGCGACCCGAATATGGCAGCTTAAAGAAGAAAACACACCCTTCACCATCAAATGGAAAATAATTGAGAGAAAACCATCCTTCTCTCCAGCCATAAACAGATGTCCTCTATGTGACGCTGAAAAATACCACATTTCAAAAGCCATCATCGATCCGAATACAGCCTGTTTAAATGTCCGCGATGAAATATTCAGGGGATGTGTCCACAAGAGACAAGCATTGCTTATAAACTGGTCTGACCGATTCACATAATGTCTAACTACCCCCCCTCTACTAATATAAACACAATAAAAACGAACAAATACCTCATCAACCTATATCCACTTAAACTTCAAGAGCAAAAACTCCGACCTTCACAAAAATACAAAAATATTTAATTTAATTATCAGTCACTAGATTACTCTACAAATCCATTTAAACAAACTATATCCACATAAATTCCAAGAGCAAAAACTTCGACTTTCACCAATATGCAAAAATATTTAATTTTTTATCAACCACTAGATTAATCTACAAACCCATTTTAACAAACTCAAATATTTCATATTTCCATCTTAGTTACCTCCCTTAGAGCAGAATTTCTTCATTAAAATCACTCCAATCTGGGGAAAAGATTCTTACACATCAACGGTTTTTTAGAACGCATACCTTCAAAAATATAACGGCTAATGATACAAATTCATAATTTGGCTCACGGGAATTTCAGAGAAACCCTTTCTTTATTTTTATTATTTTTGTTTTTAATCTTTAATTTTTAATTTTTAATTTTTAATTTTATTTTTTATTATTATTATTATTATTTTTAATCTTTAAATTTATTTTCAATTTATTTTTATTTTTTTATACTTTTATTTATTATATTTTTATTCTTTTTATTCTTTCTATTTTTATTCTTTCTTTCTCTCTCGCTCTTTTTTATTCTCTACATTTTATTCTCTATATATATATTTTTTTAACCCCCTTTTTTTCTTTCTTTTTATACCTTTTTATACTCTTTTTCTTTTTTTATTCTTTTATTCTTAGTATTGAAATGGTTTTATATATATATGTTTTTTTATATTTATTTATATATATATATATATATTTTTTCATATATATTTTTTTATTTTTTACCCCCCTTTTTTATTCCCTTTTTATTCCCTTTAATCTTGAATTCTCTTTCTTCTCCCGTGTTTTAAATCTCAACGGTCTTATTACACTAAATTCAAATTTAAACAAACACACACAACACACTGAGCAAATAACGCGTCCCAACAAGAGTGTCATGTGACCTCACATTTCCAAAACAGATGACAACAGAAGCTGAAGAGAGCCGGATGGGTAAGACCTTCCGTGCTTGAAACCGACGGTACGAATGTTGTACTAATTTTTCTGTACCAGAATAAATAAATATTATGCTCTTAATTTTTAACTTTGATTCTTAATTAATCGAGCACTCTGCTGGGATTTTTCCTACCATTCTACAAAGAAATATATATATATATATATATATATATATATATATATATATATATTTAAATATATATATATATATATATAAGTACATATATATGCCTATATATATATACATATATATATATATATATATATATATATATATATATATATATATATATACCTATATACATATACCTTAATAAATATATGTTTATTCATGAGTATAAATATATACATCGTCCCTTTTATTAAGTCGAACGCTCTTATGACGTCAAGCCACCAGATAAAGTGTTAAAAATATCACTGTTTATTCGCTATTCAGCATTGGCCGAGTGGTTCTGGACGTCGGGATTTGAGTTGCAAAATACTCGGAATCCGGGGTTCTGAATCACATGACCAGTAGTGAATAGACATATCTCTATGCTGATGAGTCCCGATTATAAAGGACGAAACGTATACGTGCATAGATAATAAACAAAACAAATATCATATATATATATATATATATATATATATATATATATATATATATATATAAGGTTCTATATAACGCTTGTCTATACAATAAAAACCAGTAGTATAAGAGAACGCTTTGCGATTTTATCAATCTGCGTATTTATAATATGGTGCTCCGAAATCAATAATGTAAACTAAAATATAATGTTCACTGCTTTCGTGGCTCAGTGGTAAGCATACAAGCTTCTCTGCTAGCAATCAACGTAGCTATTTGTTTAACTATATATATATATATATATATATATATATATATATATATATATATATATATAGTTAAACAAATAGCTACGTTGAGAGCAAGCAGAGAAACTTGTATGCTTACCACTGAGCCACGAAGCAGTCAACATTATGTTTTAGTTTATATATATATATATATCTAAGCAAGCGTTGTTGAACATCACGGAACTTTCGCGTTTGTATATTTTCCTCGTGAGGTTCTCAAACCGTCGAGCCATCTTTCTGGTTTCAGGTGGCAATCCGTATAGTACTTCGCCGATAGTTTTTAATTCGGCGAAGTACTATATACAAACGCGAAAGTTACGTGATGCTCAACAACGCTTGCTTAGATAATGACTTGCTGCCTAAATATACATATTTATATATATATATATATATATATATATATATATATATATATATATATATATATATACATATAAACGTTCTCTTATCCTAATCCATACGTCTCAAACTCTCATCGTCGAATAAATATAACGAATTTGTATGGTATAGATAAGCGTAATCGATAACCGTTATACATATTTTAATACATACACTGGGCAGTGCAAGTGAGGCTAGGTCGGTAGCACTTGATATATCCAAAGCCTTTGACAAGATCTGGAATAAAGGTATACTCATAACAATGCATTTATATGATATTACTGGACCAATATTTAATATAATTAGATAATTCAATTCATTAATGATATTTGTAACCATCGTTTTATTCCTGGTCTTCTTTCTTTTCTTTCCTTTTTTTCTCGGATCCAGGTCCAGCCATGGTGATTCTTTCGTTGCTTCCAAGTTTGAACAGCTGCACTAATCCATGGATCTACTTGGCCTTCAGCGGAAAGGTATGGTGTCGTCAGCAAAAGCCATCATTTCCCCGTACCTTCACACAAACCACCAACACTTACCTTGTCGAACTCGAGGCTAGAAAACGCACCTCTTTCGGAACAGACCCGAGCAATGCATCAGCCGCTCGTAAAAACCTTCTCAAGGACAGAACTGCCACATCTGTTGCCTCGTCAACCTCTTTTTGACATTTTTCATAGACCACCATACCCCTTTACCTCGAAGAACGATACAATATATATATATATATATATATATATATATATATATATATATATATGAAATCTGTAAAAAGACATGTTTGTGTTATTTGTCTGCAACAATTCCCCTATATACTAAAAAAAAAGTCAGTATTTGTTATTCTTTCACCAGTAGCGTAGCGGAGATGAAGCAGGGGGAAGTGGCTCACCCTGCTCGCTGCACATGAATTTTGAGCAACAAATTAATAGATATTTGTTTAACTAATAATAGTTAAACATTTTGTAAAAAAAATTCTGTAATATCGTTTACTTAATTCATCTTCTCATAATATTTATTTGTTTTAAGGTGTGAATCATGTGAGTTTTTCTTTTCAAAAATGTATGAGCATTTGTGATCTCTTTATATTAACACGCTGCCATCTTTATATTAATATCAATCAACATTCCGTTTATCGTATGAATATAAACCAAATAAACTGTCACGCTCGGCAAATAGCAGCAACGGCCCCTTCTTTTGCTTGCGAACATATACATGCATCCAAGGTAGTGGGGCGGAGTCGTGGGAGGAGTAAAACACGCAACAGGAAGGAGTAAAACACGCAACAGGAAGGATACCTTAAGCTAAAAAGAATGATACACGCGTGTTGACATATTACAGGAATTGAAAAAGTATTACTTTGTTTTTTAATTATAATTAATAATAATTCATAAAAAGTAGTTAAAATGGCGAACATAAGCACTTTTTCATTAATTAAACGTATAATTTTCCCGGGTAATACTATTCTAATATTAAAATAATTGAATGTACAAATAAAACCGGTGTTCCAATAAAAAGAATACAGCATCTCAATTATACAAATATCTTTGCGAACTTAGTTGAACTACTTAACTAAAAATGTGAATGCCAGGTATTTAATTGAGACTTTCGAAATAATTAATGGGGTTTTGAAATAAAAAAACTGTATATATTCCACCATATTAGAGATTTATTGCAAAAAAAATGCGAAAATTAAATCTACCACATTATAATATTTTTCTATGTAAACAATACATTTTGGTAAAAATTACATAACCCGTCAGGTTCGAAATATCAGTCGGGTGAATAAATCAATCAAGTTCGAAATATAACTAGTGTCAAAGATGTTAAGATTTAGAACGAATGAACATAAATATAAGAGTAAAATTATTACATTATAAGGAGAGTTTGGTGATGAAATTTCAGTGGAATTTAATTTGTATATTCTTGTCATATATTCTATGACAATGTAGGTAGTTGTATATATATATGTATAATATATATATATATATATATATATATATATATATATATATATATATATATATATATATTGTGTGTGTATTTAGGCTGCATATTTTAATTAAGGCAAACATTATTGAGCAACATAGAATTATTCTTGCTTAATAAGACGTTTTTTTTCATTTTCCGATTTTTCGGATTTTGGTCAAATTGTTGTACGCAGAGCCGTATATATATATATATATATATATATATATATATATATATATATATATATATATATATATATATGTGTGGGGGGGTGTCTGTGTAAATATTCTGGCGACTCGTTATAATTCGATGCAGTAAGAAGTGTTTCAGAGTGTTTCAAAATATCCAATTCAACTTCCATAACTATGGCTTCCCTTTTTTCACGTTTAGAGAAATAACTAAGATTACAATGTCGAAGGTGACATAAAGAACACAAAATAACGTGGAAGTACCATAGACAACGTACAAACGGAATATAAAGAATGCAATAACCTCAGTACAACACATGATGAAGACATATACTTCCTATAATTGTCTTCTAGTAATCATATTAATTGAGCCATATTCCAAGTCCGTCAATCGAAAGTAGATATACATTCTGTTGAGTCAAATATGGCTTCTACTATTGACGTCGATGATGCTATCAATAAATTCGGTGGAATAAAAGATTTAACGTGAACTTTAGATTTATATTTTCTATCAATTAAGATATAATTGATAATAAGTGAAAAACATATATAATACGCCCCACTTTACCGTATATATATATATATATAATTATCCACGGGCACGCATTTCGCCGTGTACGGCTCATCGGCGTGTGTAGATCTAGGGAGATTTAAAACTGGGACCCCAGTGACTTAAACACGTCGCCCTACAACCATCTATACACACACACACACTCACGACCGCACACACACACGCACACACACACACACACAAAAGCTTTTAACTATTTTTAAACGAATCAAGTGTCGTTTAAATCTTAATGACTTACAGCTTGTAGGAGCTGACTTACTGCAAATAAAAAATATCAGTACTGAAACATAAACAGGGAGCTTTCTCTTTAATGGTAAATACAAAAAGAAGAATCATCAGCTTTTGTCCTTTGTAACTGTTTAAGTGATATATATATATATATATATATATATATATATATATATATATATATTATATAATGTAATTATGTAATTATATATATATATATCTATATATAATAATGTTTGTAATGATAACTTATGGTGGTTCACTTCCTAAGTGATTGAGAGTTAACTCCCTTAGGTGCATTACCTGCATTACATCGCACAATTAAAGGATGTATATATTTATTTATAGATAAACCATAGTTATCCACATACACATGTTTTGCTGTATATATACAGATATAAGAAGATATAAGACATAAGTCATGCACGGGCAGTTGTCCTGATGTTATTAAGAAACCTTAGTGTGACTTTGCACAACTAGTGCATCAATGCTTAGAATCGACACCGAAACCACAAGGTTTGCAGTCCGAAGTCTTTCGTAGGCGCCAATCGCTTAGAATTAAGACAGTTATTAATGCCTATAAGCATGTTTTCTTTTGTTTACCTATCATTTGTATGTTATACATTAAGCGAACAAATGAAATCTATTAGATTGGAAATCATCCGTTTGCTCACAAGTTGGGATCGCGTGAGGTGAGTTGTAAATTTAAGAACTGCTACAGCTCTGTTATATATGTTGCTTTTATATTTATTACATTGAGCACTTTACAAAATAACGTTCAAATAAATACTATTTCATTATTTTTGACACTTTATTTTTTTCATTGTGAACTGGAAAGAGTATATATATATATATATATATATATATATATATATATATATAGAGAGAGAGAGAGAGAGAGAGAGAGAGATAATTATTAATGACAATATATGTACTAGCATATACTATCAGTGCCCGTTTACTTTGCAGTCTCCTTAAAAGATTCAGCTCGATGATTATCAATTAGTGACAACAGAGCAAATATAATAGCATTAGTTAGGTTATTTCAAGACACTTCAATCCAAGAACTTTTTTACTTTTCGTGATTTGTTCTGATGATTTTGTAATGTTGCAGAGACAATATTGACATAAAAATGTTGTTTGGCACAAGACAAATGAAACGGACCGTTAAAATTATATCTCACAGAAAATTATGATTTTTGGAAATGCGAAAAATTAAAAATAAAAACAATGAAATAAAAATATGGTTACCGGAATATAATATGAACCTGACATATATATATATATATATATATATATATATATATATAGCTGGGTGTGTCTATGTAAATGTCGTTTAGTGACAGTCAAGCAAAAAGATATATAAGTAATTTATAATGGGAAGAATAGTATATCTATTTACATTTTGCAATACATTTCGACTACTTTTTTCTAAAAACTGTAATTCACTTGTTACTGAGAAAAAAAAACATTGTACTTTTTCCACTCGTTCAAGGGAAATACGTAAGAAAACAGAAAAATATATAATGCAAATTATAGTTACATATTTATGATTCATTATTACATATTTTATATATTTCATATGCATTTTTATAATTGCATGTATAGTTATTTAATTGTTTGCAAATAATGTTATTTACTTTAACTAATAGAAATAGTTTTGATTAAATGGTAAATAACTCTGGAATTTCCGATTTTCGTTCTTTGATGATTTATCGACTAATGTTATTCGTACATGAATAAGTCAAGTAATTAATTAATAAATTACTTATATCAATTATTTAATTAGCTCTACATTTTACTTCTTACTAGTTATCCAGTGTAGATGGGACTCATGTGTAATGTTGTAATACAACCCCAAACGCGCGTAATTAAAAACTAAATTGATAACATGTTTTATATAATATATATTTTAATGACGTCATTATATTTTTATTTAACCCATCATGAAATGGCAGAAGGTTATGACGTGTAAACGCGAGAATGTACAAACGCAACCTTTTTTATTATGTAAAAAATAATATTATCAGTCATGCATAATGTTTAATCACACGAATATACATATTTTGCCCTGTGAAAGGTCTCATTTGATCGAAACGTTGGCTATATGTGCCAATAAAATGGTTTAACAATTTCAATAGTTTTTTTTCCTGCTTTTAATATTGTTTATAAACTGTCGCATGCCTAATTATGTATATATATTTATTTATTTATATATATATATATATATATATATATATATATATATATATATATATATTGATTATATATATATATATTACTTATAATATATATATATATTTATATATATTACTTATATATATATATTACTTATAATATATATATATAGATATATATATATATATTACTTATATATATATATATATTACTTATAATATATATATATATTACTTATATATTTATATATTACTTAATATATATGTATATTATGAGTAATACTATACAGTTAAAATTGGATTAGTCATTAGTTCCTGCGGTTTCAGAACGTGTGGCCGAAGATATATTTTACAGCTCCATATTCAGTAAACCTAATGGCAAATAATCTAGAATGTACGAATCTGTATAATTTGACATAAGTCTCTATTAATATAAGAGACGTCATACTATTTGAACATTACTCAAAATTTGACACTATATTTGCTGACTGTAGATCGAGCTGTTGAGTACTTTCTTGTCAATCAGGAGGATTTTCTCTACTTTCTGAACCTGCCAGTGTCTATGACTAAGCAAATATCCACTGTATAACATTACCGAATAATATATATTATCCTTTTACCAACGTAAGTGAGGTGTCTGTGTTTATTCCTCCTCTTCACAAAATCAGTTTATCACATCTTTCATCACTTTGAGAATCATTGCGCAATGCTCTTGTGAAATTGAATGTGTTGGAGCATGCATGTGTCGACCAGGAGCCACTCTCTCTACCAGACATGTGGTTATTATCTATTTAGTTGCGGGCGTTATTTCAAGCTTTCCATTCTAGACTAATTGCCTTAAAGAAGGTTCATCCTTGGGTAGACATATATTCATATCATTTCTAAGCTTATTACTGAAATATGTTTAAAGAGTGTATAGAGAATAGTGCATATAAAAAAAACTTGTGTTGTGAGTTTTACATAAAATATAGTTTATATTATTAACTATGAAATAGTATTTATTAACTATGAAATAGTAATTATTAACTATGAAATAGTATTTATTAACTATGAAATAGTAATTATTAACTATGAAATAGTAAGTATTAACTATGAAATAGTATTTATTAACTATGAAATAGTATTCATTAACTATGAAATAGTAAGTATTAACTATGAAATAGTAATTATTAACTATGAAATAGTATTTATTAACTATGAAATAGTAATTATTAACTATGAAATAGTATTTATTAACTATGAAATAGTAATTATAAACTATGAAATAGTAATTATTAACTATAAAATAGTAATTATTAACTATGAAATAGTAATTATTAACTATGAAATAGTAATTATTAACTATGAAATAGTATTTATTAACTATGAAATAGTATTTATTAACTATGAAATAGTAATTATTAACTATGAAATAGTAATTATTAACTATGAAATAGTAATTATTAACTATGAAATAGTAATTATTAACTATGAAATAGTATTTATTAACTATGAAATAGTAATTATTAACTATGAAATAGTAATTATTAACTATGAAATAGTAATTATTAACTATGAAATAGTAAGTATTAACTATGAAATAGTATTTATTAACTATGAAATAGTAATTATTAACTATGAAATAGTAATTATTAACTATGAAATAGTAAGTATTAACTATGAAATAGTATTTATTAACTATGAAATAGTAATTATTAACTATGAAATAGTAATTATTAACTATGAAATAGTAAGTATTAACTATGAAATAGTATTTATTAACTATGAAATAGTAATTATTAACTATGAAATAGTAAGTATTAACTATGAAATAGTAATTATTAACTACGAAATAGTAATTATTAACTATGAAATAGTAATTATTAACTATGAAATAGTAATTATTAACTATGAAATAGTAAGTATTAACTATGAAATAGTAATTATTAACTATGAAATAGTAATTATTAACTATGAAATAGTAATTATTAACTATGAAATAGTAAGTATTAACTATGAAATAGTATTTATTAACTATGAAATAGTAATTATTAACTATGAAATAGTAATTATTAACTATGAAATAGTAATTATTAACTATGAAATAGTATTTATTAACTACGAAATAGTAATTATTAACTATGAAATAGTAATTATTAACTATGAAATAGTAATTATTAACTATGAAATAGTAAGTATTAACTATGAAATAGTAATTATTAACTATGAAATAGTAATTATTAACTATGAAATAGTATTTATTAACTATGAAATAGTAATTATTAACTATGAAATAGTAATTATTAACTATGAAATAGTAATTATTAATTATGAAATAGTATTTATTAACTATGAAATAGTAATTATTAACTATGAAATAGTAAGTATTAACTATGAAATAGTATTTATTAACTATGAAATAGTAATTATTAACTATGAAATAGTAAGTATTAACTATGAAATAGTAATTATTAACTATGAAATAGTAATTATTAACTATGAAATAGTAAGTATTAACTATGAAATAGTAATTATTAACTATGAAATAGTAATTACTAACATACATCAACAATCCATACGATACTACAATTCTTATACTTGTGCTTTATTAGTTAGTTGGTTGCACATATAATGTTTTAGATAGTTGGATAAAATGGCGAATAAGATGTGGAGTTGCTAGAGCGTGAGAATAGAGAAGGCAGTAGTATTTACAGTAGTATGAGTAGCTGTGCCAGGGAATGGTATTAAGGGCTAACGTAAATAGATAACTGACATATAGAAGAAAAAGAACAGAAGCTTATAAGCAACAATGTATGTTGGGAAGAGTCGAATAGAGGATATAGTAGTAGTAGTAGTAGTAGTAGTAGTAGTAGTAGTATTAGTGGTAGTAGTAGTAGTATTAGTAGTGGTAGTAGTAGTAGTAGTAGTAGTAGTAGTAGTAACATTCGGAGCTTAAGAGAAGAGCAGTAAAGTAGGACGTAAAATATAAATGATGTTAGTAAAGAAAAAAAAAAAAAAAACAAGAACAAGGAAATTAGAGAGAGTAGAAAATTGTGAAAGATTTATCTATACTAATATTAGCGATGTGCACTTAGCTATCCGTGTGTGCATGGGCTAAATAGCTTTAGGCAATTAGACACAGGAATGTATACTTTGGCAGGAATGGTCCTCTGACTATGCATGTTGTTGTTTAATTACATTATATTTATATTTGTGTAACGAACCCCTTGATGGAGCATGATATTCTCGTTGAATGTTACTTATGTCTGATATCGCTCAAGTTTAAAAGATAGGAATACGACACATGATTGAGAAACTTTGAAAACATTCAATTTTTGAAGCTTCCTCTTTAATAGGCTGTAAACACACACACACACACACACATATATATATATATACACACACACACATATATATATATATATATATATATATATATATATATATATATATATATATATATATAAAGTCTATTCTTGTAAATGGTATGTTCATACGAGATTGCCCATAAAAGCATTTTGCTTACATATATTACATATTTTGCTAACATATATAAAGGACCAGCGGTGCCTCTGTAATATAAACCTGACATGAGACGAGTATTCAAGCTAATATTTAATGATTTTTAATTTAGTCATCATTATTCACACACACATACATATGTATATGTATATATATATATACATATAAATATATATATACATCAATATATGCATATATATACATCCATATATACATATATATACATACACATATATATGTATATATATATATATATATATATGTATATATATATATATATATATATATATATATATATATATATATAAAACATTCAATAAATTAAAACATTACAATTGTTCCAAGAATCAGAACATCAAGTCCAGCATGTCGTACGATCGTTTCCAAACATTTGGGAAATACTTTATTTTATTTTTTAAATTAATGAAGCTAATACGAAACGTCTTCATCAGCGCCTTTACCAACACGTCTTACAGAAAGTAAGAGAAAAAATTAAACAGCTCGTTGTAGAGAAACATCCACTGACAGAAAGAGTCACCGGTTGATGTGTTAGTAATATAGGGGGGGGGGGACACAATGATACCTATAAACCAAAACACTGGTACATACAGAAGTAAGAATCCAAGATTTTCCATAGATTTACGCTTTCAAATTATGCAATAAATTAATTAAAGTTACAATTTTTTGTCAGAGGGGTAGTGAAAACAATAGAATAGAAATAGTAATAGAAATAACATGATAAAAAAGAATAAGATCAAAAATATAAAATTTAAAAAAATATATAAAATAAAAATAAAAAATAAAAAAAATAAAAATAAAATGATAAAATAATAAAATACAAAATAAAAATAAAAATAAAAAATACAATATAAATAAAAAATACAATATATAAAAATAAAAAATTAAATAATTGAAATTCAAATAAAAATTAAAATTATAATTAAAAACAACAAAAATAAAAATAGAAATAAAATTAGAAAATAATGCTTGAATAGTATCAAGGCTTTTTTTACAAACGTTTTTTAGGAAAACATCTTGCAAGAGGGTGTGTAGGGTAAGAGAGTAGGACGATATGAACAAATATATTTTTTAGAGGGGAGAATAAACACCTAATAAAAATAGAGACAGGACTAATAAGGAAATAGTGGGTGAAGAAGTTTAGTTGGGACTATACCAACAGCACTGGACATATAAGTGTATGAATATATACGAGATATGAGGGAGGGGTAAAGTTTCTTATCAATTTCACTAGTGTGTGTAAGAAAGAGAGAACCAGCTTTACAGGAAATAAATATCATCTATTGCCAATTGTGCTCCTATACCAATTCTGCATTCAAATCAAAAACTCAAACTAGAATGGCATTAGATTTGTATTAGGTGGAGTATCACCGCAGTTAAGCAATGTTTAGCCTGGTCAGTATTAGATTGATGATCATTTGAGAATACTAGGCGTTGTATATGGGCACCTAGCTATGCGAAAATGGTGTTGCTAACTCGGAGTGTCTAGCGTTGGTACTATGACAAAAGTCACCAATAAGGAAGACGAAAACCAGGAAGTGGTTCGTCTTCCAGGAGTCATCAAAACTCTGATCGTGATATATATATATATCATTTCTTAAAGAAACTCAGATGATTTCAAGCTAGAGATGAAACATATTTACAGATATGTAGTCAGACTTGTAGTCTAAACGTTTGTATAAATGAAAATGTATATATATATATATATATATATATATATATATATATATATATATATATATATATATATATATATATAATTAACTTGTTACAAATATCCAGGGGGTATAAATCTGAAGGAAGTTGAAACCGGGTTTATGACAGTGCTCAATGAAAATTCAGAGCAAAATATATTTTTTGTGGTTTTAATATTCCATTAATTGCGACAAAATAAATGCTGTTTCATTAACGCTCGCAATGAACGTTAACTCTTCAAGCTACAATGGAATCAAAAGATTTTGATTCCATTGTAGCTTGAAGAGTTGACGTTCATTGCGAGCGTTAATGAAACAGCATATATTTTGTCGAAATTAATGGAATATTAAAATCACAATATATATATATATGTATATATACATATATATATATATATATATATATATATAGCTCTACATTCTATAGAATTATTGAGCAGTATAATAATAACAATAAAGATTTACCTTATTAGTTCATATGTACAAGACCGCATATATATATATATATATATATATATATATATATATATATAAGAATTTATAAGTATTAATTAAGAAAATAAGGTCAAAAAACTAAAACAATTAGAGAATAAGGGATCAACTATATAACACACTCGATTCTATCCTTGAATTTTTCACCAAGAATTCTGTAAATTTGTGATTGTATGTTTAATTGTTTTACCAATCAATAATACAAATAAGAAAGACTAAGACCCAACACAAACGCCTTCACCAAAACACCATTACTTAAGGTTTCGCCTTGCTGAGTCGTAACAATCAACTGCTTTTACATGACTGCTCACTTTATTTCGACATTAAATGAGATAAGAGATTTTAAAGATCGGCTTCAGAACAATTTCATTTAGTGACTTACAAAAAGATGAAATCATACAGTACCGTAATATAACGTAGCGGACACATCTTCACCGCGTAAACAAATAAACAAATGCCGCGCGCACGTCGTCCGTTTTTTTTCTGCATCTGACATATAACATTTTAGTAGTAGTAGTACTAGTAGTACTAGTAGTAGTAGTAGTAGTAGTAGTGTTGCGTCTGTCTCTTTCATAACGTATCAGTCGCTTAAGCAACCGCAGGCTAGACGTCGGATTAAGATGTGATAGGTTATCTTTTGTCTTTCTAGAAAAAAAATGACACCAATTATACAAGGAAAATGCTCTGATGTTTCTTCCGTTTTATATATTTTTTAATTGTTTTTGTTTCGTTTCTGTTCGAATGTTCACGTATCTTTGTCGTGTATGTTTCTTGATTAAGTGCAATATCTTCATTTTAGAAAAGTGTTATGTTGTATTTTAATTGTTGTATAGAGATACGTTATTCATGAAAAGAGATAGAGAACACACATAGAGAAGTAGCACTTCCATAAGGAATGGCCGAACGTAAAAACTGAATTGCTGTCAATGACAAAGTAAATGTTTATAAACTTACTTGATCCTGTTTTGTATGAACTGGGTTCCCCGATTCTTTTCTTTGGAATAAAATACTCACATGAGTCTCCACGTGAAGGTTTTCAACGTCACTAATAGAAGTGTTACGAGTGATCCGGCGAGACTCGAACACGGCACACCAAGTATCCATTCCTCCATTGTTATAGTCCAAGGGACGAGCTAAAGCCGTCGACACATATCCGGGTCTTCTGTGTTTCTGTCATTTTCCAATCTCACGATCTCTTATAAGATGTTTACAACTGACTGGCGTGATTGTTATTCATCAGAAATCAGCTGTTCAAGTTCCATAGATTTCAAATGTTTATTTCGCCTTGAATGTCTGATATTAAAGCGATTAATTCAGTATTTTCGAACACGTATTAAATATAAGAATATATATATATATATATATATATATATATATATATATATATATATATATATATATATATATATATATATATATATATATATATATATATATATAGTATTAAAACAAGCACGAAGATGCTACATTGCCGCGATTGGACAGGGACTGGAGCTTGGTTGACAGTGAGGAACCTATAAGGTTGGCGACTCTTTTTTGGGACCTTGTCAAGGAGGGAGAGACTAGTAGATGATGCACCAGCCCAGATGTGGCAACAATACTCCATGCATGGCGGATGGTGGCTTTGTAGACATACACGATAATGTCAGGTGTGAGAAGTTTACTAGCACGGTAGAGGGAGCCCACCTTCTTTGCTGCAGCCTTGGCAATGTCTTCAATGTATGTGTTCCAATTCATGTTACCTGTGAAGGTTAGGCCGAGGATTTGTAATGTTGAACTCTTAGGTAGGGTGATATTTGCCATGACAATCGGTGGTTGGAGAGATTTCCTGTAGTTATTGAAGGAAAGGAGCTTAGTCTTTGCGGCATTAAAAATAACCAACCATTTATGACCCCAATCCACTACAACCTGAAGGTCATTTTCTAAGGATTGAGCCATTGCCTAGCATACATGTCAATATCGATAATAACGTAAGTTGGCGCGGAGTTTCTATTCTTTATTCTAAAATAATACGAAAGTTTAAATGTCCATTTATATTTACACATTTATTCCTATTTATTTTACTCTTTGATTAAGATTTAATTTATAATTTAATTTTTATTCAAATCCATCGGCGACTTTTACCAAAATATTCGCTTACTTTTTTAACTAAACGCTGCTCTTCTCAATAATAATAATACTAATGATAATAATAATAATAATAAGAAGAAGAAGAAGAAGAAGAAGAAGAAGAAGAAAAAGAAGAAGAAGAAGACTTAGAAAAACTGTATCCGAATACATTTATTCATAGTAACTTCTTTCCAGTGTTTGCGTATCGAAATTATTATTCTATTTACTTTATCCCCTTTTCGACACCCAAATTTAAACACAAAAACTCATCGCCTCTACGTAAATAAGTTACTGCGAGCATATCATTTCGTAGTTAAAAAATAATATGAACATTTACACGTGTATTATTATTTAGAAATTAATAATTTAAAAACACTACTATTATTACTTATATATATAGTTTTTTTAATAGAGTAAAATTACTTATATAAGGATCAGAAGTAAGTGTTCTTATATATATATATATATATATATATATATATATATATATATATATATATATATATATATATATAGATAGATAGAGAGAGAGAGATGGGGGAGAGAGAGACATGCATATGCATAGATATATGTATATATTGTAAGTAGAGCTTAATAATAGTAGGTACTTCTGACAAATAAGAGACTCAGAAACGGTTATATTGCATTCCCGGGGAAAATTAAATGACACATAAATGTCTATGTGTTGCTTATTTACCATAAGTTTACTTTCATTTGGCCTTTTGGCTAAGATCAAAGTGTAGTATCTGTTCCGATGGACACTGCACCTCATAGACTGGTATTGTCTTGGCCTTCGAGGCTTCATTTATGCCGGTCAATGGGTCTGTCCTGTGCAGTTCTAGGAGGTCCACCCCCCAGGCTTCGCCTCCCCTCTTTGGGGAGGAGTAAGTTTATTGTTTACTGCTTGAGGCGCTTCCACCGGAAAATGCCGCCGGGGCCTCCCAGGCAATTTTTAAACCCCACTTTCCCGACCCGACCTTGGGTCACATCTTACTTGTGGGAGTAAGATAAAAACTGGCCTTGTGCCTAACTCAATACTCACTGTCAAAAAATACTGAGAATATATCTACGTAATATTATAATATTATCTTATAATATTATAATATACGTGTATGTACAAGAAATAGTGATGTTATAAATATATATATTTATATATATATATATATATATACATGTATATGTATATGTGTAGCATGTTCGTAATAAAATTATAAAGTGCTCGATCATAGCTCATACTAGAGCTAAACTATCTCATATTACTCTTTTTGCTGTAGATACCTAGAGTTCATTTGGTTATCTTGACCAATTTCGATTTGTTTTCATCATCCCGTTTGCTGATGAATGTTGCTGAAATCTAGACAAGAAATGTTCTTAATTCCGATGACGAGATGAACGAGGCCATGTTTATTCCAGGATAACCAGATG